>CM056720.1:45488744-46065263 GCA_029844215.1 Przewalskia tangutica
CTATGCACTTGGCAAGATCTTGGCCATTGGTTGGCCATGGCTTGACCTATAAATACCACTCCAAGTGAAGGCTTTCTTCATCCACAAATTGTTCTAAGTGATAAATCCCTTCCCTCCCTCTCAGACTCGTCCAAAGCTCCTCTCTCCTCTCTTGTGAGCTGGCCGAGAGCCTCCTCCCCATGAGAAATTACACCCAGCCTAGTTGTTTTCGTATAATACCCTTGTTGTGGTATAGAAATACTCTCTAGTATTGTTATAATGCCCAAAATACTTTAGCCAAATACCTTGTAGTACTTTCCAAAGTACCTTTTTACAAAAGCGGAAAATACCATTATACTTTCCTCAGTCACTAAGCGAAACCCTAAGTAAATCTTCACCCGTTGTTGAAGTTATTAGTAGAAGTTGGTTAGAACTTAGGGTTGTTGGAGGCGGTCGGGCGCTTGGAGTATGAGCTAAACCTTGCTCGGGATCGACATATAAACTCGGATAATTTTGGGCTTATCGAGGTAAACATTCTTGACATACATTGTAATTGGAAATTACATGTTGTAGAATATATAGTTGAAGTATACTATATATAGAAATGAACATTATAATTGTGGCAATGTCTTTTGACTTAAGCTGAATAATACTACGGCAATGTCTTGCGACTTAAGCTGAATTTAAATAAGAGAAGCTGACTGTAATTACATAGAATGTATTCTGATGAACTTGTGTAGCATTCATGTAGTAGAATTGTACACGTCCGGTCGGGCGTGTTAACCACAGTTGGCTTGGTAGCGGCCTCGATAAGGAGGAGATTTCTGTTGTTGTGGGGAAGTCTTCTAGAATTTTACGTAGAATATTCTACGTCGGGATCTAAAGATATTAATAGGCGACTTTGTGGCCTCTATAGGTTGTAGTACTACGTGTGGGTGACACGCTTGGCGAGAGTGTGGCCGGTTTGAGGTACTTGGGCGTTTTGCTATTGTCGATAATCGTCGCGAGGTATGTGAACCTCTTCCTATCTCTTCTAGCATGATATGTGTGAACTATGTAATGCGGTAGGCGTCATGTGTTAGCGTGTTTGATTGTTCTTAAAACATAAAGTGTTATAACGACTTTATGGGAAGTTAGTTATAACTTTATGTAGGTAAGAAAATACCTTGTGGTTTTAAAGGTGGCGATGTGAATTATAAGCGGCTAGTTATAATAAAGAACTTGACGATATTTCAAAGATTTATAAATCGTTTTGGAAGGAGGAAGTAACACTTAGTTTTAAAAAGTTTTAAAAGAGTTATACTAGCTTTATGGGAGTTAGGTATAATGTCTTAAGAGAGGTAAAGAAAATGGTTTCTTGATGTTAGAAGTTAAGAGACTTGATCTTATAAGATAAGAGACTTAACTTATTTGTTTTAATGTGAATGTTTGTGTGAAACCTCATTCGTGAGTAATGAGTACTTGGTTTTATTTAAAGGGATAATGTTTCTTGATTTGGAAATCGAATGTGTATCGACAGGACCAGCGGCGTTAATAAGGAAAATGTATTGAATAATGATGAATTGTATTAAAACCATTAGAAACCTCATGCATAGAAACTAAGATGAGACAAAATGATATACATTTTCTAGATCATGGTTTCTGTAATAAGAATGTTGTAAACAAGAATAACCTACTCTCGCGTGAGACATATATTACTCAATTGTTCTAAAAGGAATCAAGTGATTAAGTTTGGAAATTATGAAACCATTTGAAAATGAGAAGCTTGAGTAATTGAAACTAGGCAAAGCGGAACTTAGGAAAGAATGTTGTTACTTGATTTTGAAAAGGGAATGTGGGTTTGGTCATTCTAATACTACGGTATCGGGTGACTTTATAAAAGTAATGGATCTCTTTTAAAAGAACTTAACGTATGTAGTACTTTGGGGTTAAAACCCGGACTTTGGCATAAAATGAAAGTACTTTGAGTTGTTGTGAAACTTGCCTTTGCTTGTTATTGTGAAACTTGCCTTTGCTTGTTATTGTGAAACTTGCCTTTGATTGTTATTGTGAAACTTGCCTATGCTTGTTGTTGTGAAACTTGCCTATGCTTGTGATGATAGCCTTTGTTGTGCAAGTGTGGTATTTCGTGTTCTGGCGTCTCGATAGAGGCGGTTGACTTATTGAGAACTTACTTGGGCGTCTTTGGCGGTGATGGAGAATTCCACGGGTATGTTTCCATTTTGATTCTTGTCTTGTTGTGATGTCACATGGGCGTATCTACTGCCGTCGATTCAGGGGCATGTGGCCATGCGGCCTTATTATTGTTGCATCGTGGACATGTCTACCGTCTGCAATATTAGGGCATGCGGCGTGCGGCGGGTTGATTACCGATATATGGTTATTGCAATATGGGCGTGTCTACACCGTCTGATGTCCGGGGCATGTGGCCATGCGGTACGCCTTGTTGTGTGTTGCATCATGGGCATGTCTACACCGTCTGATGTCCAGGGCATGCGGCCAGTGATGCGAACATGATGGATGTTGTGGGCGTGAGACCCATAGTTATATTTAGTGGTGACTTTGGCGTGAGTCCACGACTTGGCTTTTATGTTGCGTCTTGTATTTTGGTTATCATACATGTCTCACGCTTTTAGGCTATTATGATTTCATTCTGATGTTGTGATTTCACATACTTGGTACTGTTATGCGACCTCCTTGAGGCTGCGTTACATCTGCAGTAGAAATGCATCGATCGTCGATCCCCGTCTAGGATCTCATTCAGCGTCTTGGGAAGCTCCGTTCCGTCGGAGGCTTATCTTACAGTATGTGTTCCACGAGTTGTAGGTTCTTGTACATTCAGGGTTTGGCGGCCCCATCGCCATAGTCGTGTAAATCTTAAGTGCATGCCTTTGTTGTAGGCGGGGCTTGTAAAAGGATAGCTGTCGGGTATTTACGTATATATGATGAAAGCTGTTTTGGTTGGCTGTTTATTTATCTTTTCTCTTAATTCATGTTCATGTTTTTATTTCGCTGATTTTCTCGATGTTGTATCACTAGGGTGCCGGGGTAGGCACGATCACGGCCAGGTTGGTCGTGACAAAAGTGGTATCGAGCGATTAGTCCTCGGAAAGTGTCTGACAGTGTATAGTAGAGTCTTGATTATCGGTGTGTTGTGCACTACATCTATAATCGGAGGCTATAGGACATTTAGGATTGGTTTCCATTCTTCTCATTACGAGATCGTGCCTTAGAGTTGTGTTGTAAGTTGGACCCTCCGGCGTGTTTCGTTTTACGATTATGCCTGCGAAAGCGGCGAGGGCCCGAAGGGCAAAGCGGTAGGAGGCGCTAGTGGGATTGAGGGAGTATGAGGCGTAGGCGGTCGATACGAGTAGTGCTTGACGGCGAGTTTTGCGCGCCGCCAAAGACCGGAGTTTAGAGCGCAGCGGTGGCTGCTGAGACTACGATACACGAGCCTCGGTCCGCGATGCAGGCGGGAGATGGGTCGCGCGAGATGGCGATTATTGGCGAGTTGTGGCGGATATGAGATAAGTGGGCGCGGCGATTCGATTCAGCGGCTTTGTAGTGCGCGAGGCGAGCAGTTTGAGCTACGGATTTCCTTAGTTGTAGCCCGCTGAGTTTCTGGTCGGCGGAGGATGATCGCGAGGAGTTCATCCGTCGATTCTGAGAGATCGTCACGGGTGATCGAGCTTGAGGCCGAGTGCATGACATTTAGTTCGCGTCGGTGCGTGATACCGCGATCGATTGGTTTGACTTCGTGGGAGCTTTCGGGAGAGCATGCACTTCCAGCCGTTTGGGGCGAGTTTTGGGGGCCTTCTGGCACATTTCTTGCCTCGCAAATGAGGAGGGCTCGGTAAACAATTTTTGATGTTGAAAGCGAGCAGGCGTCTGATTCCGGGAGTACAATGTGAGTTCGACTCATTGGCGGTATGTTCCGCATTAGTAGCTAGTATGGAGGATCGAGTGCAGTATGTCACGAGGCTCGATGATTACCTAGCGAAGAGTTGTTCGGGTGTTTCTCTTGGTGGGCATGGACATTGCCGCGTGAGCTCGTGCGCTTGGAGTGCGAGGCGCGGTCGGCGGGTGGACGGCTTTGTGAGAAGAAGGCCAAGGCGGCGGATATTTTGGCGACTTCGAGGCGGACCGCCTCGAAGCGGACTAGTTATGTACCTCCGCCATTGCGAGTGGTCTCCGCGACGCCAGGACCCTTGGGATATTCGGGGCGGTCGGGGCTCCCGAGTTTGAATGTTCGGGGAGTAGGGGTGTTGGCGGATGCGATCACCCCTACCTCGGTGTGGTCGATGTGGTAGACCGCATTTGGAGTGTCGTAGTACGAGGAGCTTGTTATTCTGCGGCCAACGGGGCCATATAACGAGGCTGTCCAGGCGAGTAGCGTGGTAGGATAGCACGACTCTTAGAAGCGATTGCGGGCCCACGGTAAGTCGCGGTGGAAGTTCCCAGTTTTAGCGGTCCTTGAACCGCCTAGTTTCAGGTATATCCTTAACCCTGTAGATACTTGTTTGTATTGATGTTAATGATGTGTTAAGTGTTATGTTCGGATAGCTTTTTGCTATAGTGTGATTAAAAATATGGTTAGTGTGAGATGGAAGTGGTAGCGATGTGTTCCGTGTCGAGGCGGAAGTTGGCGCTCTGATGGGTGGGTTGGGGCCATGTGCGGGCCAACCCGCGTCCGTTCGAGGAAGGTCAGCTCGGGTGGTCGCCGGTGGCGAGTCACGAGGGTGCTAGGCCCAGTTTAGATGACCATCGTATGAGTTCGTGGATACGTTCGACCGAATCAGTTCGTGAAGGCGAGAATGGCCTTAGAAATCGAGGTTAGTAAGATGACCAAGTTTGGAGGTAGTGACTCCAGGGTTGGAAAGCAGGCGTTGGTGAAGTGTGGTGCGTGTCTTGGGAAGAGTTTGAGTGTTGAGCAGTGCGACGAGGTAGGGGAGAAGTGAACGAGTGTGATCGTTTCTTTTGTGAAATGAAGGTGCAGAGGGAGTATATGTTAGACCTTGGTGGGGACTTTTGAGGTAAACAGAGGTGATTCCTCGTTGGCGTGGATTTGGGTTTTGCGTGCATGTTATTTTGTGGCCAGGTGTGGCAAGGTTGGTTTCGTAAGTATAGTAGTGAAGGCTATACCAGCGCGTGTATGTTGTGAGGCTGAGAAGGAACATTCGGGACGAATGTTTCTAAGGGGGGAAGAATGTTATACCGTATTTTGAGTATGCGTGAGGGCGTCACGTAGAATTTTGGGCCTTAAAGATTAGGCTAGGAAATTTGGGCACAAGTGCGAGAAGGAGTCATTTTAAATGAAAGCGTTTCCACGACTTTCGTAGGAAAATTCGGCTATGTCATTTATAATTTTTGCGGATTTTTCCAGAGGCGAAACATTTTGGACCAACGGGAGGGTGACATGTGTCACCTCGCATTGGAAACTTGGATCGCAACCATGGCTTGACTTGGACGATTTGGACCACTTTAGTTGGTAGGATATTTTGTGCAAGTTGTGTGGTAGATGGATAAGGTCCACATGGTTGAAATCTAGCCCTACACTTGCTATGCACTTGGCAAGATCTTGGCCATTGGTTGGCCATGGCTTGACCTATAAATACCCCTCTAAGTGAAGGCTTTCTTCATCCACAAATTGTTCTAAGTGATAAATCCCTTCCCTCCTCTTGTAGACTCTCGTCAAGAGCTCTCTCCCTCTCTTGTGAGCTAGTGAGAGCCTCCTCCCCAGCCAGGGTACACCCCCTAGCGTAGTTGTTTTCGTATAATACCCCTTGTTGTGGTATAGAAATACTCTACTAGTATTGTTATAATGCCCAAAATACTTTAGCCAAATACCTTGTAGTACTTTCCAAAGTACCTTTTTTTACAAAAGCCCAGAAAATACCATTATACTTTCCCTCAGTCACTAAAACGAAACCCTAAGTAAATCTTCACCCGTTGTTGAAGTTATTAGTAGAAGTTGGTTAGAACTTCTAAGGGTTGGTTTGAGCGGGTCGGAGCGCACGGAGTATGAGCTAAACCTTGCTCAGGATCGACATATAAACTCGGATAATTTTGGGCTTATCGAGGTAAACATTCTTGACCTTCTGTTGTAATTGGAAATTACATGTTGTAGGAATATATAGTTGAAGTATACTATATATAGAACTGAACATTATAATTGTGCGGCAATGTCTTTTGACTTAAGCCTGAATAATACTTACAGCAATGTCTTGCGACTTAAGCACAATTTAAATAAGAGAACTGACTGTAATTACATGGGGTGTATTCTGATAGACTTGTGTAGCATTCTTGTGTAGTAGAATTGTACGTCCGGTCGGGCGTGTTAACCCCGGTTGGCTTGGTAGCGGCCTCGATAGAGGAGGAGATTTCTGTTTGCGGGGAGAGTCTTGCCGAATTTTCTGTAGAATATTCTAAGTCGGGATCTAAAGATATTAATAGGCGCTTTGTGGCCTCTATAGGTTGTAGTACTACGTGTGGAGTGACACCTTGGCGAGAGTGTGAAGCGGTTTGAGGTACTTGGAGCGTTTTGCTATTGTCGATAATCGTCGCGAGGTATGTGAACCTCTTCCTATCTCTTCTAGCATGATATGTGTGAACTATGTAGTACGGTGAGCGATACGTATGTTAGCGTGTTTGATTGTTCTTAAAACATAAAGTGTTATAACGACTTTATGGGAAGTTGGTTATAACAGCTTTATGTAGGTAAGAAAATACCTTGTGGTTTTAAAAGGTAACTGATGTGAATTATAACTGGCTAGTTATAATAAAGAACTTGACGTATTTCAAAAGATTTATAAATCGTTTTGGAAGGGAGAGTAACACTTGGTTTTAAAAAAGTTTTAAAAAGAGTTATACTAGCTTTATGGGGAGTTAGATATAATGTCTTAAGAGAGGTAAAGAAAATGGTTTACTGATGTTAGAAGTTAAGAGACTTGATCTTATAAGATAAGAGACTTAACTTATTTGTTTTAATGTGAATGTTTGTGTGAAACCTCATTCGTGAGTAATGAGTACTTGGTTTTATTTAAAGGGATAATGTTTCTTGATTTGGAAATCGAATGTGTATCGACGCACCACTGCGAGCGTTAATAAAGGAAAATGTATTGAATAATGATGAATTGTATTAAAACCGGAGAAACCTCCATCTGCATAGAAACTAAGATGAGACAAAATGATATACATTTTCTAGATCATGGTCTTTGTAATAAGAATGTTGTAAACAAGAATAACCTACTCACGTGAGACATATATTAATCAATTGTTCTAAAAAGGAATCAAGTGATTAAGTTTGGAAATTATGAAACCATTTGAAAATGAGAAGCTTGAGTAATTGAAACTAGGCAAACTGGAACTTAGGAAAAGAATGTTGTTACTTGATTTTGAAAAGGGAATGTGGGTTGGTCATTCGAATACTACGGGTATCGGGTGACTTTTATAAAAGTAATGGATCTCTTTTAAAAGAACTTAACGTATGTAGTACTTTGGGGTTAAAAACCCGGACTTTGGCATAAAATGAAAGTACTTTGAGTTGTTGTGAAACTTGCCTTTGCTTGTTATTGTGAAACTTGCCTTTGCTTGTTATTGTGAAACTTGCCTTTGCTTGTTATTGTGAAACTTGCCTATGCTTGTTGTTGTGAAACTTGCCTATGCTTGTGATGATAGCCTTTGTTGTGCAAGTGTGGTATTTACGTATTCGCGTCTCTCGATAGTAGGTTGACTTATTGAGAACTTACTTGGGCGTCTTTGGCGGTGATGGAGAATTCCACGGGTATGTTTCCATTTTGATTCTCGTCTTGTTGTGATGTCACATGGACATGTCTACCGTCTGATTCCGGGGCGTGTGGCCATGCGGCCTTATTGTGTGTTGCATCATGGACATGTCTACCGTCTGATGCAAAGGCATGCGGCCGTGCGGCGGGTTGATTACCGATATATGGTTATTGCGCAACATGGGCGTGTGCACCGTCTGATGCAGGGCATGTGGGCTGCGGCGGGTTGACCACGATATATTGTTATTGAGGTTACATGGGCATGTCTACACCGTCTGATATTCGGCGTGTGGCCACGCGGCCTTGTTATTATTGTTGCATCATGGACATGTCTACCGTCTGCGATATTCCGGGGGCATGCGGCCATGATGCGAACATGATGGATGTTGTGGGCGTGAGACCCATAGTTATATTTGAGTGGTGACTTTGAGGGCGTGAGTCCCTGACTTGACTGCTTTTATGTTGCGTACTGTATTTTGGTTATCATACATGTCTCCTGCTTTTTAGGCTATTATGATTTCATTCTGATGTTGTGATTTCACATACTTGTACTGTTGTCGACCTCCTTCGGGGGGCTGCGTTCATGCCGCAGGTAGAAGTACATCGGCTGTCGATCCCCGCGTCTAGGATCTCATTCAGCGTCTTGGGAAGCTCCGTTCCGTCGGAGGCTTATCTTCTGGTATGTGTTCCCTGAGTTGTAGGTTCTTGTACATTCAGGGGTTTGGCGGGGCCCTGTCCCGCCATAGTCGTTGTAAATCTTAAGTGCATGCGCTTTGTGTGGCGGGGAGCTTGTAAAAAGGATAACTGTTCGGGTATTTCTGTATATATGATGAAGGCAACTGTTTTGGTTGGCCTGTTTATTTATCTTTTCTCTTAATTCATGTTCATGTTTTTATTTCCGCTGATTTTCTCTGATGTTGTATCACTAGGGTGCCCGGGGTAAGGCACCAGTCACGGGCCCGGGTTCGGGTCGTGACAAATGTGGACTGCAGGGCGAGGTTGGTACGGTTCCAGTTTCCCGGGGAGCCGGTTATTGAGTGAGAGGGGAACACTGTGTCGCCGAGGGGTAGGTTTATTTCCTACCTCAAGGCTAGGAAGATGGTGCAGAAAGGGTATATCTACCATCTCATTCGGGTGTTTGATACTAAGGTTGCGGTTCCAGATTTTCAGTCAGTTCCAATAGTCAGAGAGTTCCCATATGTGTTTCTAGATGACCTCCCGGGTATCCCTCCTGAGAGGGAGATAGAGTTTTGTATCGATGTGCTGCCAGACACTCGGCCTATTTCCATTCCGCCATACAGAATGGCACCTGCCGAGTTGAGAGAGTTGAAGGACCAGCTGAGAGATTTGCTGGAGAAGGGCTTCATCAGACCTAGTGTTTCTCCGCGGGAGCGCGGTATTGTTCGTGAAGAAGAAGGGCGACGCCCACGCGTGTATTGATTATAGCGGTGAACAAGGTGACTATTAAGAACGAATACCCTTCCCGTGATTGATGATTTGTTCGACGGTTGCGAGTGCGAGATGTTTCTCCAAGATTGATCTGCGATCGGGCTATCATCAGTGCGAGTTAGAGGCGGATGTCCACAGGACTACATTCGGACGTGCGAACGCTATGAGTTCAGGGTTATGTCTTTCGGTTTGACCAATGCTCCGGCGGTTTTTATGGATTTGATGAACCGAGTGTTCAAGCCATTTTTGGATACGTTTGTGATAGTATTCATTGATGACATCTTGGTTTATTCCCGCTCAAAGCAGGATCATGCGGAGCATTTGAGGACTGTGCTGAGAGTTCTCCAGGACCAGCAATTATACGCCAAGTTTTCCAAATGTGAGTTTTGGTTGACTTCAGTGGCTTTTCTTGGGCATATTGTTGGGGCTGATGGTATTCGGGTGGATACGGCCAAGATCGAGGCAGTCAGGACTTGGCCTAGACCTACTACTCCGACAGAGGTGCGCAGTTTTCTGGGCCTTGCAAGTTACTATCGGAGGTGTTACACCCCGTAGTTCCAGGGTATGTATACGAGGACGTATGTACGAGAATACGACAGTAAAATTGGAAAGGAAGAAAGATGTGATTTTTCGACGGAAAAGTTTCCGGATTTTGTGAAGGAAAAATGTTCGTTATTGGACTTTTTGGAATATTTGAGAATTATGAAATTTTATTTCCGAAATTGGTCACGTGGGGCCCACGGGAAAATTTACGGTTTTGTGGGGCCTACTTTATTTTCAGATTTTTGGCATTACGGATATTTTCGGAAGATGAAATATTTTTGGGCCAGTAGGCGACACGTGTCACCCCGTGTGGCATGTTGGCGGGTGGAGAAGAGACAAGTGGCGCGTTTTTGGTGGACAAGTGGCCCATTTTGTGGTGGCCACTTGTCCTATTTGTGGTAGCCAACTGGTTGGCAACTACCCACACATGTACCCATCCTCACCATCCACTTGCCTAGATCTTGGCCATTGATTTCCTATAAATACCGCGTGTGCAAGACTTCATTTCATCCACATTAGAAAGTTTCCAAGGCAAAAATTCCCTCCTCCTAGTGAGTTCTCGTCCAAACACCCCCACCTTGAGTAGAATTCTTCAAGTATTGTTGTTATTCCAAATACTTTAGCCTAAATCCCTTGTGGTATTCCAAAAAAATCCCAACATAAGAGCCCGAAAATACTACTTTATTCCATAGTCGCAAAATGAAGCCCTAGAAAAATCTTCATTGCTTAGATGAAGTGTTAAGAGAAGTTGTTTAGAAACTTCTAAGGGTTTCTTGGAGCGGGTTGGAGCGTAACGAATTGGAGCTAAACGTTGCTCAGGATCGACTTATATATTGGATAATTTTGGGCTTATCGAGGTAATTACCTATGTCCCCCTATTATAATTGGAGATTACATGTTGTAGTAGTTTAGAATTGAGTATAAGATATATTGGAAGGATGATTATAAAGAATTGAACTGTATTTACATTAGACTTGTAGTATTATTGTGGAGTAGAATTGTACACGTCCGGTTAGACGTGTAACCCCCCCCCCCCGGATTGTTGGTTTGGTAGCAGGCCTCGTTAGAGGATGAGATTTTTGTGGTTGCGGGAGGTCCGCCAATTTTCCGTAGAATAAGGAATCTTGTATCTAGAATTATTCTGAAGAGATCTAGAGGTTGATAGGCGTTTTGTGGCCTTTATAGGTTGAAGTACTACGTGTAGCGTATTCTACTTGAAGGGTGGAAAAGGCGAGCAAGGTTGGAAAGCGTGGAAGCGTTTGCTAATTGTCGATAATCGTCGCGAGGTATGTGAACCTCTTCCTATCTTTTCTAGCATGATTGTTGTGAACTATGTAGTGCGGTGACGTCGTATGCTAAATGAATTTGGTTGGTTTAAAACATGAAGTGTTATAACGGCCTTATGGGAAGTTTGCTATAACAACTTTATGTAGGTAAAGAAATGGTTTGTGGTTTTTAAAAGATAAGAGACTTGACTTATAAATGACTTGATGTGAAATATTAAGGAACTTGATTTCTAAAAGAAAAGAGACTTGAGGAATTGAAGAGTTTTTGGTTTAAAAAGAAAGACATGGTTTTGTCTTAAATTGGTTTAAAACATAAAGTGTTATAACAGCTTTATGGGAAGTTAGTTATAACGACTTTATGAAAACAAAAGAATGGTTTTATCATTAGTTTTAAAATGGTAACTTGACTTTAAAAGGAGAAATGTTTTGGTCTAAAAAGAAGGCATAGTATTGTCTTAATTTGGTTTAAAAAGGAAAGTATGGAAGTTGTTTTGGTTTACTTAAAATGTTAGTCACTCTATTTTGATAATACGGGCATCGGGTGACCTTTGTAAAAGAAATGGATCTTTTAAAAAGAATTTAACGTACGTAGTACTTTGGGGTTAAAACCTGGACTTTGGCATAAAATGAAAGTACCTTGAGTTGTGTGTAACTTGCCTATGTTTGCGTGTGATAGCCTTGTTGTGCTAGTATTGTATTTCTATACCACCGTCTCTCGATGGAGGGTGGCTGATTTGTTATGATCTTACTTGGGCGTCTGGCGGTGACGAGCATTCCACAGTGCACGCGTGATTATTATTCCATGGACTAGCTCTCCGCGAGGTTTCTTGATTCGGCGGTATCCGTAGTTGGCTCGTACTTGCCCGAGGTCGTGGTTGATTCGGCCAGTATCGGTAGTTAGCCGCACTTGCCCTGCTCGGTTTGTGACGAAGTCTCGTGATTCGGCTTGGTATCGGTAGTTAGTCTTCGTACTTGCCCCGCCACCACGTGGCGCAGTGGTATCTGGTAGTTGGCTTTACGTCTTGCCACAGGTCGCCGTGGTATGGTTATATAGATTTGTTAGTACGGCTTTGGTATCGGTAGTTGGCTTCGTACTTGCCCGGTCGATTGATGACGCGGCTTTGGTATCCGGTAGTTAGCCGTACTTGCCCGTCTGATTTTATGACACAGGTGGGACCTGGTGTTCATGTGTACTCCTTGGTGTGGTTATCGTAGACTGCCGGCAAAGAGGATGGTGTTCCACGGGCATGATTGATGTTGCGGGCATGAGACCCATAGTTATATTTGAGTGATGACTTTGAGGGAGTGAGTCCCTGACTTGACGTGACTGCTTACATATTATGTACTGTAGTTTGGTTATCATATATGTCTCCTGTTTTATATAGACTACTTTGATTTCATTTATAGTATTTTCAGTTTCACATACTTGGTACCTGTTGTACTGACCTCCTTCGGGGGGCTGCGTTCATGCCGCAGGTAGAGGTACACCAGTTGTTGATCCTCGCTCATAGGATCACAGTTCAGCGTTTTGGGAAGCTCCGTTTCTCCGGAGTCTTATCTTTGGTATAGTCCCCTGTCGTTGTAGGTACTTACATTCAGGGGTATGGCGGGGCCCTGTCCCGTCGATGTTGTTATAACATTCTTAGAGGTCTGTAGTACTATTGTGGGCAGAGTTTGTAAAAGGGATGTAACTGTTCGGGTTCAAGTTTTATTTATATATTCAGAAAGGTAACGTTTTGGTTGCTTTGTTTTCTTATTTCATTATTGTATATCTTGTTTCATGTGTAAGTTTTCATTTCGCTAATTTTCTCGATGTTGTATCACTAGGGTGCCCGGGTAAGGCACGATCGCGCCCGTGGTGGTCGTGACAAAAGTGGTATCGAGCGATTAATCCTCGGAAAGTGTCTCTGAACCATATCTAGTAGAGTCTTGATTATCGGTGTGTTGTGCACCACCTATAATCGGGAGGTCGCAGGATATTTAGGATTGGTTTCCATTCTTCTCACTCCGAGATCGTGCCTTAGAGTGTGTTATAAGTTGGACTCCTCGGCGTATTCTTTGCACGTTATGCCTCTACGCGGCAACGAGCCCGAAGGGCAAGCGGCGAGAGGAGCTACGAGTAGAACACGAGGTTACTGAGGCACAGCGGCCATTACACGAGATAGTACTTGAGACGATGAGTTTTATGGCGCGCTAGCCCAGCAGAGTTTAGAGCGGCAAGAGTTTCTCACGAGGCCACGATACCGAGCCTCGGTTCATGACCGAGCCGAGGATATGAGTTACAAGAAATGGCGATTACTAGCTAGGCTTGTGGCTAGGAATGAGGACAGACGAGAGTCGGAGGTTCCGGCGGTACCAGTAGTTCACCCTAGATCCGATAGTTGAGATTTCGGGACTTCTTGAGTTGCAGTCTGTTACACCCCGTATTTACAGGACATGCTTTAAGAACGTACGTAAGAACTCACAGGTTTTAAGATTTGAGACTTGTAAAATTTTATCAGAATTATGAAATTGTCGGAAAACGTACTATTGTGATGAATGGGAGGGCGACACGTGTCACCCCCCCTTATTGATGCCTTGGTCGAAATAGGCATAGCCAAAATGGTCATTGACCATAGTCTTTAGATGACAAAGTCTTGCAAATGTGAGCTTGAGAAAATTGACTAAGTCAAAGGTCCCAAAGTCTTGATATTTAAATAAGAGCTCATCCAAACCACCCATTTGTTTGTATCTTGACCCTCCATGTTCCTATATAATACTAGTAGTAGTATGACAAGCTTAACACTTAGTAAAATTTCACAAAAAACATGAAGAACTAGAGCACAAGCTCTCGGGTTCTCTCACAAGGAAGAAGAATTTTTTTTTGTTTCTTGTTCATTAAGCTCCCCACTTTAAACCAAGGTTCTTAAGTGTATTGTGAGTGTATCTCAATAGAAAAATCTCGGAAAAAGATAGTTTTCGGATTAGTCGCAAAGTGAAAACCTAGTTGCTTTCTAGGTTTTGGATTGGAAGTTTGAAGGGAAGTTGTTGGTATTGTTCTAAGGGTCTCAAGTAGCGGATTGAAGTGTCTTGAAGAGGCTCTAAGTTGCTAAGGAATCGACTTCGGTTTTGGAATTGGATTAAGATTCGTTGAGGTATAATCTTGTCTCTTAGAAGTGTTACAAGATTTTTTTATATTGTTGTTAGCTTTACATGTTGTTAGCATGAAGTATATGTGTTGAAATTTTATAAGTATTATGGATTGCTTGTAGCCTTAGAATCCGAAAATTTAATGTAAGCCATGTGAATTTGGATTACAAATTGGTCGTTTATTTGAATCGTCGCATGTTAATTACTTGGAGATTATAGTAGTTGTTATCGTTTGCGACTTGATATCATGTTGGGCTAATAACTTGGATTGAAATGGAAATTGTATAAGAATTGATGTTGTAGTGTTTCAAGTTAGCCGAATTGGACATATAGTTGTATTAATTTGATATCGTTTGTGGGGCGGAATTTTACACGTCTAGTAGGCGTGTAATCCCCTATTGTTGATTTAATTGATTGGGCCTTAAAAGTGGCGTGTTTGGTTATTGTATTCGGCCTTGAAAAAGGTGGCAAAGTAAGTAAATACAAAGGAGGTGCTGTCCGATTTTCCGTAGAATTTAGCGACTTAGCACCTAGAATATTCTACGTTTGAAGTAAGAGGTTAATGGACGTATTGTGACCATTATAGGTTGAAGTACTAAGTATAGCGTATCCTACTTGAAGGATGGATTAGCTATCAAGATTGAAGTACTTTGGAGCATTTTGCTACTTGTCGATAATCGTCGCGAGGTATGTGAACCTCTTCCTTCCTTTGGCATGATTCTATGTATGGAATATACCGGTGGTATCATTTCATGTTTCCTCCTACTCTTAGAAGTTAAGAGGTAGTTGTGTGAATTGCTCTATGTAGAACTTTTCCTATCTTTTGAGCATGACTAGTTGCACGTATGTAGTACGGTAGACGTACAACACCTTGATATCCTTTACTAGTTTTATGAATAGCCAAGTCGGGTGAGTTAGGAGATTAACTCACTTCTTTGAAAGTATTAAGGATGTCTAATGTTTTATTAATGTTAAGGGACTTGAAGAGTTTTGAAGTATGTGATACTTGTCCCGTTTTAAACGTATAAGTCCCTTGGATAGGAAATTGTTTTTGGCTAAGGCATAAAGTGAATATAACGACTTTATGGGGAGTTGGTTATATTTGCTTTATGGAAAGATAAATGACTTGATTTTAGTAAAAAGTAACTTGATTTTAAGGCATCAATTGCCTAAGGTTTTATAATAAAAAGAGTCACTTGAGTTCTAAAGGTTAAGAGACTAATTGTATTTTTGAAAGTTAAGAGAATTGATTTGAAAGTATATAATACTTGGTTTCAAAAAGTAGAAGTCTCTTGGTTACAAAAGGAAAGAGTTTTGTCTAAAACCATAAAGGGTTATAACGGCTTTATGGGAAGTTGGTTATAACGGCTTTATGGAAAGTTAAGAGAATGGTTTTCTCTAATAAGGTAATCAAAGAATTAACTTGTATTAAGGAAGGGCAATGTGATTTAAAGGTATCACTTGCTTAAAGCTTTTAAGTAAGGGTCACTTGATTTAGAAGCCGAGAAATGCATTTCTAAAAGTATCGTGACTTATGTGAAATGTACACAAGACTGGATACTACGGGTGTTAGTATCTTGAGGTTTTACACAAAAAGGAGTCTCTTGAAAAGAATGTACGTACTTAGTACTTTGACTTGATAAATTGAGAATTTGTCCAAGTATGCCTTGATAAGTACTTTGGCTTGTTAAATGAGAATTATTCTATTTGTGCCTTGATTAGTACTTTGGCTTGATAAATTGAGAATTTGTCTAAGTGTGCCTTGATTAGTACTTTGGCTTGATAAATTGAGAATTTGTCCAAGTATGCCTTGATAAGTACTTTGGCTTGTTAAATGAGAATTATTCTATTTGTGCCTTGATAAGTACTTTGGCTTGATAAATTGAAAATTTGTCTAAGTGTGCCTTGATAAGTATTTTGGCTTGTTAATTGAGAATTTGCCTATGTGTGCTGGTGATAGCCTCTGAGTGCAAGTATTATGTTTTATTACGTTGCCGCGACTCTCGGTTGGAGGGCCGGCTGTCTTGTTGTAAGTACTTGGACATACCGACAGTGATGTGGGATTCCACGGGTATGCTTCCGTTATTTGTAGTACTTGGGTTAAATTCCCGGATTGCTTATGAAAGACATGGTAGTGCTTACGTTTTGTAAATGGTCGGTTGAGATAGGGTAAGAGTATAAATGAGGGGCAAGCCCCAAGACGTTATACCACCTTCTCCAGGGTAAGAGTATAAGTGAGGGTAGACCCCAAGATGTTATACCACCTGCTTTACCACCTTCTCCAGGGTAAGAGTATAAGTGAGGGGTAGACTCCCAAGACGCTATACCACCGGTGGGACTTGGTGTTCATGTATGCCTATTGGTGTATTATTATATCACGGATCGGCGGTGATGTGGGATTCCAGGCGGGAGATATATATATGTGTTGTGTATGTATGCAGCGGTGAGGTGGGATGCCAGGCGCGTCACATGATTATATTTTACACTTATAGTATCGCGGTGATGGGGGATTCCACGGACACGCTTGATATTTGTGTGACTTGATCGCGTCCCAGATTGGGCCGGGTAGTAAATGTGCCCTCCTTAAAGGGCCGGATTATACTTATGGAAGATAAGTAAGTTATATAGTAATGAACTTAATGATTTTTCCTAATCGTGTACATAAGAATGTGACTATAACTTTTATTGAAAATGGGAAAAGATAATAAGGTGCGATTAAGTTCATAAGTGGTAATGACACGGCCGGATCTGGTATGTATTTTTATACTTGTCACTGTCAGTCTTTTGTCTGATTATGATCATTTACTATACGTTATTTACATTCCATATTAAATTTTGTTATCGACCCCGCCGAGCTGCGTTAAATGCCCACAGTATTAGGTGCACCGGTTGGTGATCCTTGCTCTTAGGATCTCGGTTCAGTTTTGAGAAAAGCTCCATTTGCTCCGGAGGCTTATCTCTTGGTACGGTTTCCCTGAGGTAGTAGATTCATGTATATTCAGGGGTATGGCGGGGCCTGTCATACGCTTGTTCTGTTAAAATTCTTAGAGTGCGTAGTCACATGTGTGGGTCGGTTTGTAAAGGCAATCGCTTGCCGGTTGTATTTATATATGTCAGGATGGTAGCCTTATCGGCTAACATTTGTTTACTTCAGTTGTGTTATTTTATAAGTTTCATGTATGTCCGTGATTATCTCGATGTATACTGTGAGGTGCCTGGGTAGGGCACGATCCGCGGGCTTGGTCAGTCGTGACAAAAGTGGTATCGAGCGATTAGTCCTCGGAAAGTGTCTACGCATCGTGTCTAGTAGGTCTTGATTATCGGTGTGTTGTGCACCACATCTATAATCGGGAGGCTGCAGGACATTTAGGATTGGTTTCCATTCTTCTCACTCACGAGATCGTGCCATAGTAATTTGTGTTGTTAGTCGTCTCTCCTAACGAGTTATGTTGATTGCAGCCTACGAGAAAGCGTGATGACCGGGAAGGATGTGGATTGCGTATCCAGGTTGGTAATGATTATAGTATAGCTGGTATTGTGACATACCTCTATACGGAGTTATGTATGAGGGTCGTTTATGGGTTTCCTAGAATGATTTTAGATTTACCAAGAGTGGTAAAGACTAACTAGATACCGGGAAGGTATAAAATAGTTAATGAATTTTCGCCAAGGTCTTGTGGTTTATTTTGAGATTTTTGGGAAAGGATGAGCTGTCTGATAGGGTAGTGAACCCTTAAGAAGCCATGTTAAGGAACTTAACAGAATGTCATGTAAACAGATTAAGCTGCGTAGTAGGCTTAAGAAAATTGTACGGATGAGGTCTGTATAGAGTAAGTAATGGTTCTTGTGATCAACGACACGATTATGGTATTATGAGAAGTTTTTGTAACCGTTTACGGGGAGACTGATAAGATAGGCTTGGAGCATGGAAATTGCGAGCCTAATAATGTTGAAGACCGCTGAGACCTTAGATGTACAAGGTCTTCTCGGGTAGAAAGATTTATTATAGACCAAGAATGAGAGTTAAGTGCGACGGCGGGTCGGGGTGGGGACCTGTTGCGGGTCTCCCCATGGCCTGGTATGGAGTGGGATCAGTTGGTAGTAGTTCCGCTACGTGGCGAGTCACGGTGCAAGGCCCAAGTCTAGTTAATTGTTTCTGGGGTTCGTGGACGCGTTCCACGAACCGGTAGTGGCGGAAATGGCCTTTTATTGTTTTATAGAGTGACTCCAAAGATTGGAGGCCGCATTGATATGGAAGTTATGTATACTAGTGTGAGTTGGAAATACGAAAAATCGACCGGTAGAAAGATAACAACCAAGTGTAAAGGAATAGAGCACGAATCCATAAGAACCTTTCGAGGTAACTACACCCGTAAGTGTGTGGGGTGGTAGCGGCGGGAATATGAGATTTTCGGTGATGATACTGATTGTCGGACCACTAGTAGACCTAGTAGAGAGGATTATGAGACTTTGAGGTCATTAACGCCCGAACGGGCCGATCAGGTGCCTTACCGGGCACCCTAGTGATACAACATCGAGAAAAGCGGAAATAAAAACTTAACATGCAATAGACATGGATCAAGAGATGTGATAAATAAGCAACCAAAGCAGTTGCCTTGGTATATACATAAAACATGAGCAGTTTAATCCTTTTACAACCACGCTTACAAAGATTACTACGGACCTCTAAGATTTACAACGACTATGACGGACAGGCCCCGCCATACCCCGAATGTACAAGAACCTACAACTCGGGAAACACACCAAAGATAAGCCTCGGAGAAACGGAGCTTCCAATACGCTGAATCGTGATCCATGGCGAGGATCCACGGCGATGTACCTCTACTGCGGCATGAACGGCCCCGAAGGTCGATCAACAGTACCAAGTATGTGAAATCAGAAATCGCGATTAAATCATAACGATCTATAAAGCGGGAGACATGTATGATAACCAAAATACGATCACGACATAAAGCGGTCAAGTCGTGGACTCACGCCTCAAAGTCACCACTCAAATCTAACTATGGGTCTCACGCCCACCACATCCATCATGTTCGCATGGCCACATGCCCTGGAATCTTGCATCGGTGTAGACATGTCCATGATGCAACAATAATATGGCCGTGGCCACATGCCGGAATCTTGCGTGGTGTAGACATGCCCATGTAACCTCAATAACATATATCTTGGGTGGTCAACCCCGCCGCACATGCCCGAATCTGCGACGGTGTAGACCGCCCATGTTGCGGTAATAACCATATATCGGGTAATCAACCGCGTGGCGCATGCCCGAATCTGCGACGGTGTAGACATGTCCATGCGACATAAACAACAAGCGATAATCAAAATGGAAACATACCCGTGGAATTCTCCATCACCGCCAAAGACGTCCAAGTAAGTTCTCAACAAGTCATGAGCCTCTATCGAGAGCGGTAACGTAAATACCACACTTGCACAACGAGGCTATCATCACAAGCATAGGCAAGTTTCACAACAACAAGCAGGCAAGTTTCACAACAACAAGCATAGGCAAGTTTCACACAACTCAAAGTACTTTCATTTTATGCCAAAGTCGGGTTTTAACCCCAAAGTACTACATCGTTAAGTTCTTTTAAAGAGATCCATTTCTTTTATAAAAGTCACCGATACGTAGTATTAGAATGACCAACCCACATTCCTTTTTAAAATCAAGTAACAACATTCTTTTCCTAAGTTCGGTTTGCCTAGTTTGATTACTCAAGCTTCTCATTTCAAATGGTTTCATAGTTCATAAACTTAATCACTTGATTTCTTTTTAGAACAATTGAGTAATATATGTCTCGCGTGAGAGTAGGTTATTCTTGTTTACAACATTCTTATTACAGCAGCCATGATCTAGAAAATGTAATATCATTTTGTCTCATCTTAGTTTCTATGCAGATGGAGGTTTCTACTGGTTTTAATACGATACATCATTATTCAATACATTTTCCTTTATTAACGCTGCAGTGGTCTGTCGATACACATTCTGATTTCCGAAATCAGTAAAACATTATCCCTTTAAATAAAACCAAGTACTCATTACTCACGAATGAGGTTTCACACAAACATCCTCATTAAAACAAATAAGTCAAGTCTCTTATCTTATAAGATCAAGTCTCTTAACTTCTAACATCAGTAAACCATTTTCTTTACCTCTCTTAAGACATTATACCTAACTCCCCATAAAGCTAGTATAACTCTTTTAAAACCTTTAAAACCAAGTGTTACTCTCCCTTCAAAACGATTTATAAATCTTTTGAAATACATCAAGTTCTTTATTATAACTAGCCAGTTATAATTCACATCAGTTACCTTTTAAAACCACAAAGTATTTTCTTACCTACATAAAGCTGTTATAACCAACTTCCCATAAAGCCGTTATAACACTTTATGTTTTAAGAACAATCAAACACAGTTAACACATGTACGTCTACCGTACTACATAGTTCACACATATCATGCTAGAAGAGATAGGAAGAGGTTCACATACCTCGCGACGATTTATCGACAATAAGCAAAATGCTCCAAGTACTACAACCTTGCTAGCCCTTTCCACTCCTCGAGTAGAATACGCTACTCTTAGTACTTTCACCTATAAAGGTCACAAACGTCTATTAACCCCAAAACACAAGTTTCTATCTTTCTACAGAAAATTCGGACTCCTTCCACAACAGGCGTAAATCTCCTCTCTATCGAGGCGCTACCAAGCCAACCGAGGGTTTATACGTCTAACCGGACGTGTACAATTCTACTCAGTAATACTACACAAGTCTACTGCAATACAGTCCTATGTAATTACAGTTCAGTTCCGTTCTTTATTCTTCAGGCTTAAGTCAAAAGACATTGCCACAATACTAAGTATAGTTCCATATATAGTATACTTCAACTATATATTCTAACAAACATGTAATTTCCAATTACAACAGAGGGACAAGATAATTACCTCGATAAGCCCATAATTATCCAAGTTAAATGTCGATCCTTAGCAACGTTTAGCTCGACTCCGGGTGCTCCATCCCGCTCCAAACAACCCTTAGAAGTTCTATCCAACTTCTACTTACATCCTTCAACTAACAATGAAGATTCCTTAGGGTTTCGGTTTGAGACTAAAAAGGACAAAAGGTAGTATTTCCGGGCTCTACGTATAGAGGTATCTTTGGAATACTACAAGGTACAAGGCTAAGGTATTTTGGGCATTATAACAATACTAGGGGAGTATTTCTATACCACAACAAGGGGTATTATACGAAAACAACTAGGCTAGGGGTGGGGGTACCCCACGCCCACGGCCCCACACCGGGGGGCGGGGTGGCCTCTCGGCCAAAGCCAATTTTTAAGGGGGAGAGGGGCTCTTGGACGAGAGTCAACAAGAGGGAGGGGAGGGGTTTCCAAGACTTGGAAGATTTTTGGATGAATGAAGTCTTCAAAGAGAGGGGGGTATTTATAGCAAAACCAAAAGCCAACCAATGGCCAAGATCCTTCCAAGTGTATAGCAAGTGTAAGGCCAAGATCAAGCCAAGTGCACCCTAACCCCTACTCCACAAAACATGGCACAAAACAAGCCACAAAACAAGGCACAAAACCATGAACCAATCGGCCAAGGCCAAGCCTCCTCTTTACCGTCCAATGAGGGTGACAAGTGTCACCCTCCCGTTGGTCCAAAAATGTTCCGTTGCTCGGAAAAATCCGCAAAAATACTAAATGACATAGCCGGAATTTTCCCAACGTAAGCTGTGGAAACGTTTCGTCAGAAAACGACTCTATTCGGCACTTGTGCCCAAATTTCGAACCAAAGCCAACTCTTAAGGCAAAAATTTAATACGTACGCCCTCACGTACATACTCTGGAAATACGGGGTATAACATTCTTCCCCCCTTAGAAACATTCGTCCCGAATGTTCCTTCAAGGTCTCAAAACAAACAGGCGTCAGTATAGTCTTCACTGCTATACGTACGAAAACAATCATGCCACACCTGGCCACAAAACACACGTTCACTTCTCCCCTTTCTCGTAGTACTCGTCACGAACACTCGAACTCGTTCTAGTGTCCGTACCACACTTCTGTCAACGCTGCTTTCCAACCTCGAGTCACTACCTCCAAACTTGGTCATCTCACTAACCTCGATTTCCCTAAGGCCATTCCCGCCTTCACGAACTGATTCGATCGAACGTATCCACAACTCATACGATGGTCATCTAAACTTGGGCCTAGCACCTCGTGACCTGCCACTGGCGGGACCACCCGAGTGACCGCCTCAAAGCGGGGCGGGTTGGCCCGCAACATGGCTCCCAACCCGACCCATCTGTAGCGCCAACTCTCTAGTTTCTAGATCCGAACAATCTTACCTCTACAGTCATGAAAGCTACCACTTCCATTTTACACTACCTGTGACTTACCCTTTTCACTAACTGTGTTTCTAAATCACATTTTAGCACAAAGCTATCCAAACATATCATTAAACACATCGACAACATCAATACACACAAAACTCTAGAGGTTAAGGATATACACAAACTAGGCGGTTCAAGGACCGCTAAATCGGAACTTCCACGCGACCTCTCAGTGGCCCGGTGTATGAACATCCTGCCTAGCTATGGAAGGTGAAGAATGCAGAATCGCTCTAGTAGTGCGTGCTATCCTACCAGCGCTACCACAGTCGGACGGTCTCGTCATATGGCCCCGCTGGCCGCAAGAATAACAAGCTCCTTGGTACTACGACACTCCCGAAATGCGGTCTACCACATCGACCACAGAGGTAGGGGTGATCGTCGCCAACACCCCTACTCCTCGAACATCGAAACTGGAGCCACGACCGCTCTGAATATCCTGAGGTCGAGAAGGCTGCGAAGGACCACTCGCAATGGCGGAGGTACATAACTAGTCTCTGGCGAGGCGGTCCGCCTCGAAAGTTGCCAAAATATCCGCCGTCTTGGCCTTCTGCTGTGGCGGTCCACCCGTCGATCTGCGCTCGCCTCGCACCCAAGTGCATGAGCACGAATGCGGGCAATGTCCATGCGGTGAAGAGAAACACCGAACAACTCTTCGCTAGGTAATCATCGAGCCCTCGTAACATATCGGTGCACTCGATCCTCCATACTAGCTACTAATGCGGGAACATACCGCCGATGAGTCGAACTCCACATTGTACTCCCATCAGATGCGCGTTGCGCCTCAACATCAAAAATCATCGGCCCGAGCCCTCTCGCCGTTTGTGGAGGTAAGAAATGTGCCGAAGGCCCCAAAACTTCGTCCCCAAGCGGTGGAAGTGCATGCTCTCCCGGAAAGCTCCGCGAGTCAAACCAATCGATCGCGGTATCACGCGCCGATCGCGAACAAATGTCACCGACTCGGTCTCAAGCCTTGATCACCCGCATGATCCTCTGCAGCGACGGATGAACTCCTGCGGATCATCCTCGGCCTCGACCAGTAAAACTCAAAGTGGCTACAACTAAAAATCCGTAGCCTCAAGCCATGCGCCTCGGGTGCACTACAGTCTTCTTTGGCCAGGCTGAACTGCGCGTCGGCCTATCCTCATATCGGCCACAACCACGGCCAATAATCGGGCCATCTCGCGTGACCCATCTCCCGCTCGGTGTGGGGTGGAGGCTCGAGTCTTGTAGTCTCGGCAGCCACTGCTGCGGTTCTAAACTCTGGTCTTGTGGCGCGCCGCAAAACTCGCCGTCGAAGCACTACTCAGTCTTGGCCAGGGCTGCGCGCTCGTACTCCTCACGAATCCCACTAGCAGCTCCTCGGCTGCCTTGCCGCCAGGCCTGGTTGCCTTCGCGGAGGCATAGCGGTAAAACGAAACACGTCAGAGGGGTCCAACTTACAACATAGCTCTAAGGCACGATCTCAGAATGAGAAGAATGGAAACCAATCCTAAATGTCCTATAGCCTCCTGATTATAGATGTGGTGCACAACACACCGATAATCAAGACTCTACTAGACACGGTCTGTAGACACTTTCGAGGACTAAGCGCTCGATACCACTTTTGTAACGCCCCGAACCCGGGCCCGTCACTGGTGCCTTACCCCGGGCACCCTAGTGATACAACATCAGAGAAAACCGGCGGAAATAAAAAACTTAACATGCAATAGACATGGATCAAGAGATGTGATAAATAAACAGGCCAACCAAAGCGATTGCCTTGGTATATACATAAAACATGAGCAGTTTAATCCTTTTACAACCCCGCTTGAACAAGATTACAAACCTCTAAGATTTATTAACGACTATGACGGGACAGGGCCCGCCATACCCAGAATGTACAAGAACCTACAACTCGTGGAAACACATACCAAAAGATAAGCCTCGGGAAAGCGAAGCTTCCCAATACGGCTGTGATCCATGGCGAGGATCCACGGCCGATGTACCTCTACTGCGGCATGAACGCGGCCCAGGAGGTCGATACAGGTACCAAGTATGTGAAATCAGAAATCTGCGATTAAATCATAACGATCTATATAAAGCGGGAGACATGTATGATAACCAAAATACTGACGCAACATAAGCGATCAAGTCGTGGACTCACGCCTCAAAGTCACCACTCAAATCTAACTATGGGTCTCACGCCCACCACATCCATCATGTTCGCATCATGGCCACATGCCCCGAATCTTTGCATCGGTGTAGACATGTCCATGATGCAACACAATAATAACAAGGCCGTGGCCACATGCCGGAATCGCGACGGTGTAGACATGCCCATGTAACCTCAATAACAATATCTGGGTGGTCAACCACGCGCGCCACATGCCCGGAATCGTGCATCGGTGTAGACACGTCCATGTTGCGGTAATAACCATATATCGGGTAATCAACCCGCGCGTGGCGCGTGCCGAATCTGCGTCGGTGTAGACATGTCCATGCGACATAAACAACAAGCGATAATCAAAATGGAAACATACCCGTGGAATTCTCCATCACCGCCGGCCGTCAAGTAAGTTCTCAACAAGTCAACCTCTATCGAGACGCGGTAACCGTAAATACCACACTTGCACAGAGGCTATCATCACAAGCATAGGCAAGTTTCACAACAACAAGCAGGCAAGTTTCACAACAACAAGCATAGGCAAGTTTCACACAACTCAAAGTACTTTCATTTTATGCCAAAGTCAGGGTTTTAACCCCAAAGTACTACATCGTTAAGTTCTTTTAAAAGAGATCCATTTCTTTATAAAAGTCACACGATACGTAGTATTAGAATGACCAACCCACATTCCTTTTTAAAATCAAGTAACAACATTCTTTCCTAAGTTCGGTTTGCCTAGTTTCAATTACTCAAGCTTCTCATTTCAAATGGTTTCATAGTTCATAAACTTAATCACTTGATTTCTTTTTAGAACAATTGAGTAATATATGTCTCGCGTGAGAGTAGGTTATTCTTGTTTACAACATTCTTATTACAATGACCATGATCTAGAAAATGTAATATCATTTTGTCTCATCTTAGTTTCTATGCAGATGGAGGTTTCTCTTGGTTTTAATACGATACATCATTATTCAATACATTTTCCTTTATTAACGCCGCAGTGGTCCTGTCGATACACATTCGATTTCCAAATCGGTGAAACATTATCCTTTAAATAAAACCAAGTACTCATTACTCACGAATGAGGTTTCACACAAACATCCTCATTAAAACAAATAAGTTAAGTCTCTTATCTTATAAGATCAAGTCTCTTAACTTCTAACATCAAGAAACCATTTTCTTTACCTCTCTTAAGACATTATACCTAACTCCCATAAAGCTAGTATAACTCTTTTTAAAACCTTTAAAACCAAGTGTTACTCTCCCTTCAAAACGATTTATAAATCTTTTGAAATACATCAAGTTCTTTATTATAACTAGCCGATTTATAATTCACATCGATTACCTTTTAAAACCACAAAGTATTTTCTTACCTACATAAAGTGTTATAACCAACTTCCCATAAAGCCGTTATAACACTTTATGTTTTAAGAACAATCAAACACGGTTAACACGTATGCGTCTACCGTACTACATAGTTCACACATATCATGCTAGAAGAGATAGGAAGAGGTTCACATACCTCGCGACGATTTATCGACAATAAGCAAAATGCTCCAAGTACTACAACCTTAGCCCTTTCCACTCCTCGAGTAGAATACGCTACTCTTAGTACTTTCACCTATAAAGGTCACAAACGTCTATTAACCCCAAAACACAAGTTTCTATCTTTCTCTGAAAATTCGAAGACACCCGCCACACACAGGCGTAAATCTCCTCTATCGAGGCCGGCTACCAAGCCAACCGTGGGGTTTATACGTCTAACGGACGTGTACAATTCTACTCGATGTCTTACTACACAAGTCTCGCAATCTGATCCTATGTAATTCTGATTCGATTCAGTTCTTTATTCTTGGGCTTAAGTCAAAAGACATTGCCACAATACTAAGTATAGTTCCATATATAGTATACTTCAACTATATATTCTAACAAACATGTAATTTCCAATTACAACAGAGGGACAAGATAATTACCTCGATAAGCCCATAATTATCCAAGTTAAATGTCGATCCTTAGCAACGTTTAGCTCCAACTCCGGGTGCTCCATCCCGCTCCAAACAACCCTTAGAAGTTCTATCCAACTTCTACTTACATCCTTCAACTAACAATGAAGATTCCTTAGGGTTTCGGTTTGAGACTAAAAAGGACAAAAGGTAGTATTTCCGGGCTCTACGTATAGAGGTATCTTTGGAATACTACAAGGTACAAGGCTAAGGTATTTTGGGCATTATAACAATACTAGGGGAGTATTTCTATACCACAACAAGGGGTATTATACGAAAACAACTAGGCTAGGGGGGGGGGGTACCCCACGGCCAAGGCACCACAAAGGGGGGAGGGGTGGCCTCTCGGCCAAAGCCAATTTTTAAGGGGGAGAGGGGCTCTTGGACGAGAGTCAACAAGAGGGAGGGTTTCCAAGACTTGGAAGATTTTTGGATGAATGAAGTCTTCAAAGAGAGGGGGGTATTTATAGCAAAACCAAAAGCCAACCAATGGCCAAGATCCTTCCAAGTGTATAGCAAGTGTAAGGCCAAGATCAAGCCAAGTGCACCCTAACCCCTACTCCACAAAACATGGCACAAAACAAGCCACAAAACAAGGCACAAAACCATGAACCAATCGGCCAAGGCCAAGCCTCCTCTTTACCGTCCAATGAGGGTGACAAGTGTCACCCTCCCGTTGGTCCAAAAATGTTCCGTTGCTCGGAAAAATCCGCAAAAATACTAAATGACATAGCCGGAATTTTCCCAACGTAAGCTGTGTAAACGTTTCGTCAGAAAACGACTCTATTCGGCACTTGTGCCCAAATTTCGAACCAAAGCCAACTCTTAAGGCAAAAATTTAATACGTACGCCCTCACGTACATACTCTGGAAATACGGGGTATAACAGTCATTATAAGTATGGGCTAGTTGGCTTCGTGAGTGCCAACGTTGACATCTTAGTATAAATATTGTTATGTGGCCATGGGTGGCATATGTTGTAAGAAGGGTGTAGTATAAGGAGACTATGTCGCGCTTTAATTAGTTTGACTCCGAAAGAACATTCGAGGACGAATGTTTCTAAGAGGAAGAATGTTACACCGTATTTACAGGACATGCTTTAGAACGCACGTAAGAACTCACGCGTGTGTTAAGATTTGAGACTTGTAAAATTTTATCGGAATTATGAAATTGTCGGAAAACGTACTATTGTGACGAATGGGAGGGCGACACGTGTCACCCCCCCTTATTGATGCCTTGGTCGAAATAGGCATGGCCAAAATGGTCATTGACCATAGTCTTTAGATGACAAAGTCTTGCAAATGTGAGCTTGAGAAAATTGACTAAGTCAAAGGTCCCAAAGTCTTGATATTTAAATAAGAGCTCATCCAAACCACCCATTTGTTTGTATCTTGACCCTCCATGTTCCTATATAATACTAGTAGTAGTATGACAAGCTTAACACTTAGTAAAATTTCACAAAAAACTTGAAGAACTAGAGCACAAGCTCTCGGGTTCTCTCAGAAGGAAGAAGAATTTTTTTTTGTTTCTTGTTCATTAAGCTCCCCACTTTAAACCAAGGTTCTTAAGTGTATTGTGAGTGTATCTCAATAGAAAAATCTCGGAAAAAGATAGTTTTCGGATTAGTCGCAAAGTGAAAACCTAGTTGCTTTCTAGGTTTTGGATTGGAAGTTTGAAGGGAAGTTGTTGGTATTGTTCTAAGGGTCTCAAGTAGCGGATTGAAGTGTCTTGAAGAGGCTCTAAGTTTCTAAGGAAGCGACTTCGGTTTTGGAATTGGATTAAGATTCGTTGAGGTATAATCTTGTCTCTTAGAAGTGTTACAAGATTTTTTTATATTGTTGTTAGCTTTACATGTTGCTAGCATGAAGTATATGTGTTGAAAGTTTATAAGTATTATGGATTGCTTGTAGCCTTAGAATCTAAAAATGTAATGTAAGCCATGTGAAGTTGGATTACAAATTGGTCGTTTATTTGAATCGTCGCATGTTAATTACTTGGAGATTATAGTAGTTGTTATCGTTTGCGACTTGATATCATGTTGGGCTAATAACTTGGATTGAAATGGAAATTGGATAATAATTGATGTTGTAGTGTTTCAAGTTAGCCGAATTGGACATATAGTTGTATTAATTTGATATCGTTTGTGGGGCGGAATTTTACACGTCTAGTAGGCGTGTAATCCCCTATTGTTGATTTCATTGATTGGGCCTTAAAAGTGGCGTGTTTGGTTATTGTATTCGGCCTTGAAAATTTGGCAAAGTAAGTAAAAACAAAGGAGATGCTGTCCGATTTTCCGTAGAATTTAGCGACTTAGCACCTAGAATATTCTACGTTTGAAGTAAGAGGTTAATGGACGTATTGTGACCATTATAGGTTGAAGTACTAAGTATAGCGTATCCTACTTGAAGGATGGATTAGCTATCAAGATTGAAGTACTTTGGAGCATTTTGCTACCTGTCGATAATCGTCGCGAGGTATGTGAACCTCTTCCTTCCTTTGGCATGATTCTATGTATGGAATATACCGGTGGTATCATTTCATGTTTCCTCCTACTCTTAGAAGTTAAGAGGTAGTTGTGTGAATTGCTCTATGTAGAACTTTTCCTATCTTTTGAGCATGACTAGTTGCACGTATGTAGTACGGTGAGCGTCTGACACCTTGATATCCTTTACTAGTTTTATGAATAGACAAGTCGGGTTAGTTAGGAGATTAACTCACTTTTTGAAAGTATTAAGGATGTCTAATGTTTTATTAATGTTAAGGGACTTGAAGAGTTTTGAAGTATGTGATACTTGTCCCGTTTTAAACGTATAAGTCCCTTGGATAGGAAATTGTTTTTGGCTAAGGCATAAAGTGAATATAACGACTTTATGGGGAGTTGGTTATATTTGCTTTATGGAAAGATAAATGACTTGATTTTAGTAAAAAGTAACTTGATTTTAAGGCATCAATTGCCTAAGGTTTTATAATAAAAGGAGTCACTTGAGTTCTAAAGGTTAAGAGACTTATTGTATTTTTGAAAGTTAAGAGAATTGATTTGAAAGTATATAATACTTGGTTTCAAAAAGTAGAAGTCTCTTGGTTACAAAAGGAAAGAGTTTTGTCTAAAACCATAAAGGGTTATAACGGCTTTATGGGAAGTTGGTTATAACGGCTTTATGGAAAGTTAAGAGAATGGTTTTCTCTAATAAGGTAATCAAAGAATTAACTTGTATTAAGGAAGGGCAATGTGATTTAAAGGTATCACTTGCTTAAAGCTTTTAAGTAAGGGTCACTTGATTTAGAAGCCGAGAAATGTATTTCTAAAAGTATCGTGACTTATGTGAAATGTACACAAGACTGGATACTACGGGTGTTAGTATCTTGAGGTTTTACACAAAAAGGAGTCTCTTGAAAAGAATGTACGTACTTAGTACTTTGGCTTGATAAATTGAGAATTTGTCCAAGTATGCCTTGATAAGTACTTTGGCTTGTTAAATGAGAATTATTCTATTTGTGCCTTGATTAGTACTTTGGCTTGATAAATTGAGAATGTGTCTAAGTGTGCCTTGATTAGTACTTTGGCTTGATAAATTGAGAATTTGTCCAAGTATGCCTTGATAAGTACTTTGGCTTGTTAAATGAGAATTATTCTATTTGTGCCTTGATAAGTACTTTGGCTTGATAAATTGAAAATTTGTCTAAGTGTGCCTTGATAAGTACTTTGGCTTGTTAATTGAGAATTTGCCTATGTGTGCTGGTGATAGCCTCTGAGTGCAAGTATTATGTTTTATTACGTTGCCGCGACTCTCGGTTGGAGGGCCGGCTGTCTTGTTGTAAGTACTTGGACATACCGACAGTGATGTGGGATTCCACGGGTATGCTTCCGTTATTTGTAGTACTTGGGTTAAATTCCCGGATTGCTTATGAAAGACATGGTAGTGCTTACGTTTTGTAAATGGTCGGTTGAGATAGGGTAAGAGTATAAATGAGGGGCAAGCCCCAAGACGTTATACCACCTTCTCCAGGGTAAGAGTATAAGTGAGGGGTAGACCCCCAAGATGCTATACCACCTGTTTTACCTCCTTCTCCAGGGTAAGAGTATAAGTGAGGGGTAGACCCCCAAGACGCTATACCACCGATGTGACTTGGTGTTCATGTATGCCTATTGGTGTATTATTATATCCTGGACTGTCGGCAGTGATGTGGGATTCCACGGGCAGGAGATATATATATATATGTGTTGTGTATGTGTACGCCGATAGTGAGGTGGGATGCCACGGGCGCGTCACATGATTATATTTTACACTTATAGATGTCGCCAGTGATGGGGGATTCCACGGACACGCTTGATATTTGTGTGACTTGATCGCGTCCCAGATTGGGCCGGGTAGTAAATGTGCCCTCCTTAAAGGGCCGGATTATACTTATGGAAGATAAGTAAGTTATATAGTAATGAACTTAATGATTTTTCCTAATCGTGTACATAAGAATGTGACTATAACTTTTTGTTACACCCCGTATTTACAGGACATGTTTTTAAGAACGTACGTAAAAACTCACAAGTGCTAAGATTTGAGACTTGTAAAAATTTATCGGAATTATGAAATTGTCGGAAAATGTATTATTGTGACGAATGGGAGGGCGACATGTGTCACCCCCCCTTAATGTGCCTTGGATGAAAAATAGCATGGCTAAGATGGTCATTGACCATAGTCTTGTATGACTAAGTCTTCCAAGTTGTAGCTTGATAATCTTGACTAAGTCAAAGGACCCACATAAGTCTTGATATTTGCTAAGACCTTATCCTAGCCACCCATTTGTGTATATCATGACCCTCCATGTCCCTTTATATTACTACTAGTAGCAAGAGAGAGCCAACACTTAGAAAAAATTTCACAAAAAATTGGATGAACATAGGCATGCTCTCGGGTTCCCTCACACGAGAAAGGAAAAATCTTTGTTCCTTGTTCTTTTAGTTCCACACTTTAAAGCAAGGTTCTAGAGTGTATTGTAAACATATCTCAATAGAAAAATCTTGGAAAAAGAGAGTTTACGGGTTAGTCGCAAAACGAAAACCTAGTTGTCTTTCTAGGTTTTGTTTGGAGATTTGAGGGATATTTGTTGGTGTTGTTCTAAGGGTCTCAACAAGCGGATTGAAGTGTCTTGGAGAGGCTCTATACTACTAAGGAGCGACTTCGGATTGGAGTTGGATTAAGAATCGTTAAGGTATAATCTTGTCTTTTAAAGGTGTTACAAGATTACATATTTACATTGTTGTTGTTAGCTTTACTTGTTGCTAGCATGAAGTTGATAGGTTGAAGTTATAAGTATTATGGATTGCTTGTAGCTAAATCCGAAATGTTATACAAGCCACTTGAAAATTGGATTACTAATTGGTCGTTTATTAGAAATCGTCGCATGTTACTTACTTGAAGATTATGGTTATTATAATCAAATGTGACTTGATATCATGTTATGCTACCAATTTGGATTGAAATGGAAATTGGTTAAGAATTGGTATTGTTGAACTCAATGTGGCCGATTTTGGACTTGTAGTTTGTATTAGTTTGTTATCGTTTGTGGGGCGGAATTTTACACATCTAGTAGGCGTGTAATCCCCTATTGATTAATTGCTTTGATTGTGCCTTAAATGGGGCGTGTTTTGTTATTGTATTCCGCCTTGAAAAAGGTGGCAAAGTTAGTAAAAACAAAGGAGGTGCTGTCCGATTTTCCGTACAAATTGGAGACTTAACACTTATAATATTCTACGTTTGAAGTAAGGCGTTAATAGACGTATTGTGAATATTATAGGTTGACATACTACGGGCGGGACTTTGTGTCACGACCCGAACCCGAGCCTGTAACTGGTGCCTTACCCCGGGCACCCTAGTGATACAACATCAGAGAAAATCAGCGGAAATAAAACATAAACATGTAACAAGAGATTTGATAAATAAACAGGCTAACAAAAACAGTTGCCTTCTGTATATATACATAAAAACCCGAACAGTTATCCTTTTTACAAACTCTGCCCACAACAGTACTACAGACCTCTAAGAAAGTGACAACAACTATGACGGGACAGGGCCCCGCCATACCCCTGAATGTACAAGAACCTACAGACTCAGGGTAACATACCAAAAGATAAGCCTCCGAAGAAACGGGGCTTCCCAACACGCTGAACTGTGATCCTATGAGCGAGGATCCATAACCGATGTACCTCTACCTGCGGCATGAACGCAGCCCCCCGAAGGAGGTCAGTACAACAGGTACCAAGTATGTGAAACTGTAAAATACTGTAAATGAAATCATAATAGTCTATATAAAGCAGGAGACATGTATGATAACCAAACTACAGTTCACAACATAAAAGCAGTCATGTCAAGTCAGGGACTCACGCCCTCAAGTCATCCCTCATGCCCGTGGAACTCCTTCCTCACTGCCGGCAGTCTAGGTACAAATCGTGTGGAATACGTGTCGGCCCATCCCATGGGACTCGGTAAAGAATCGTGTAGAATACGTGTCCCGGCCCATCCCATGGGACTCGGTAAAGAATTATGTGGAATACGTGTCCCGGCCCATCCCATGGGACTCGGTGAAGAATCAGATGAAATAGGTGTCCCGGCCCATCTCATGGGACTCGGTGAAGAATCAGATGGAATACGTGTCCCGACCCATCTCATGGGAATCGGTAGCATAGAAATACAACACTTGCACAACAAAGGCTATCACCACAAGCATAGGCAAGTTACACACAACTCAAGGTTATTTTATGCCAAAGTCCAGGTTCTGACCCCAAAGTATTACGTACGTTAAATTCTTTTTAAAAGATCCATTTCTTTTATAAAGGTCACCCGATACCGTAGTATTAAAATAGAGTGACTCACATTTTTAGGTAAACCAAAACACTTTCCTTTTCAACATCAAGTAACAACATTCTTTTCCATAAGTTCAAGTTTGCCTAATTTCAAGTACTTAAGTCTCTTATTTTAGAAAGGTTTCGTAGTTCATAGTCTTTAATCACTTAAGAATATAATTCTCTTTTAAACAATTTGAGAAACATATGCCTTATATGTGAGTAGGTTATTCTTGTTCAAAATCAATCTTATTAAAACAGTCATGATCTAGGAAATGTAATATCATTTTGTCTCATCTTAGCTTCTATGCAGATGGAGGTTTCTACTGGTTTTAATAATACTTAATTAGTCAAAACATTTCCCTTTATTAACGCTGCAGTGGTTTGTCGATACTCATTCTGATTTCCGAAATCAGTAAAACATTATTCCTTTTAAAAACCAAGTACTCATTACTCACGAATGAGGTTTCACACAAAATTCATATTAATTCATTTAAGTCAAGTCTCTTCTCTTTTAAGATCAAGTCTCTTAACTTCAAAAAATTAATAAACCATTCTTTTTATCTCTCTTAAGTCGTTATACCTAACTTCCCATAAAGCTAGTATAACTCTTAAGCTTTTAAAACCAAGCATTACTCTTCTTTCAAACAGGTTTCTTAATTCTTTGGAATACTTCAAGATTCTTATTATTCAGGCTTAAGTCAAAAGACATTGCACAACCACGTTCAGTTAACACACGTACGTCTACCGTACTATATATATATATATTCTTTAAAATATCATGCTCAAGAGGATAGGAAGAATCACATACCTCGCGACGATTATCGACTATTAGCAAAACGCTCCATGGCTATAACCCGGCTAGCCTTGTCCACCTTTTAAGTAGCACATGTTACTCGCATAACATTCAACCTATAAAGCTTATACCAGTCTATCAAAGTCTAGACTACTCTGTAGAATATTCTAAGCAGTAGGTTCTCTATTCTACGGAAAATCGGGCAGCACTTCCCTACCCGTTAAGCTACACAAGTCTACTGTAAATACAGTCTATGTAAATCTGATTCAATCTTCTTCTTTAATATTCTTGGCGTGATTTCAGTTCAATTATTTTACGTAATATCCTTCTATTACAGTTCAATTCTCTTCTATGAATCTTATATTCATTTCTATATAACTCTGATGTAATTTCCAATTACAATAGAAGGATAGGATTATTTACCTCGGTAAGCCCAAAATTATCCAAGTTTAATGTCGATCTGAGCAAGGTTTAGCTCTACTCCGGTGCTCCAACCCGCTCCAAACAACCCTTAGAAGTTCTACGAAACTTCTTCCTAATACTTCAACCAAGCGTGAAGATCTTGTAGGGTTTAGTTTAGTGACTGAAGGGAAGTATTAATAGTATTTCTGGGCTTTTAGTATAAGTGTAACCTTGGAATACTACAAGGTATTTGGGCCATGGTATTTTGGAATAGTAACTATACTAGGAGAGTATTTCTACCAAGAGGGGGGGGGGGTACTTTCGGCCAAGGGGGAGGGGTGCTCTCGGCCAAGGGGCCTCACAAAGGGGGGAGGGGTGTTGTGGACGAGAAACTCTCAAAGGGGGAGAGGGGTTTCAAGACTTGGAAAATGTCTAAGTGTGGATGAAATAACTCATCAACTAAAGGGGTATTTATAGGCCAACCAATGGCCAAGATGAAGCCAAGTGGTAGGCAAGTGTAGGGCTAGGATTTACCCATGTGTACCTTATCCATCTACCACCAAAATATCACAAATATCCTACCAACCCCTTGACCCTCAAATCGTCCACTTGCCGCCCATCACAACGTCCAATATGAGGGTGACACATGTCACCCTCCCGTTGGTCCAAAATGTTTCATCTCTCGGAAAAATCCGCAAAAAATAGAAATGACATAGCCGTAATTTCCCCTTCGCAAGTCTTGTAAAACGTTTCGTCGAAAAACGATTCTTTTCGATACTTGTGAACAAAATTTTTGGCCCTTGCCTACTTTAAGGCTCAAACTTTTCTACGTACGTCCTTACGTACATACTCTGGAAATACGGGGTATAACACTTTGTACTTGGCAAGTGGTTGACCCGACAAGGTATGTAGAACTTTTCCTATCTTTGAGCATGACTAATTTCACGTATATAGTACGGTAGACATACAAGACTTTGGCATTCTTTACTAGCTTTATGAAATGCCAAGTCGGGTGAGTTAGGAGATTAACTCACTTCTTTGAAAATACTAAGGATGTCTTAAAGTTTTATTAAGGATAAGGGACTTGAAGAGTTTTAAAGTATGTGATACTTGTTTCGTTTTAAACGTATAAGTCCCTTGGATAGGAAATGGTACTTGACTAAGGTATAAAGTGAATATAACGACTTTATGGGGAGTTGGTTATATTGGCTTTATGGAAAGGTAAATGGCTTGATTTAATGGAAGGCAATTCGATTTTAAGGTATCAATTGCCTAAGGTTTTATAAGAAAATGAGTCACTTGATTTAGAAACCTAACTTTATTTCTAAGGGTGTTGTGACTTACCTTGAAATGTAATTTGGACTTGATACTACGATTAATAGTATCTTGGAAGTTTTCTACTAAAAAGAGTCATTGTTTTAAAGAGTAGAAGTACGTAGTAGTTGGGTTAAATTCCCGGACTTTTATAAAAGACATGTTAGTGCCTTAGGTAAACTAAAATGAGAGTGTTTATAATCAAGAATAGTAAGAAGTTAGGGGATTTCTTAACTTGCTTACATATTGTATGATAAGCCGGTAGTGCTTATGTTATGTATGATAGCCGGATTTGGGCTAGTGATATATTATTCATTGCGGGGTCATTCCCCGGGATTGTGGCATTGCATATTTCCGTGGATTTGCTACCCACGATGCGAGGAATACCTCATGCGAGTCCGTAAGGGCTTATGCGGGTGAAATAGTCCCATGCGGGCGGGTCCAGCCTATGCGAGGAATACCTCATGCGAGTCCGTAAGGGCTTATGCGGGTGAAATAGTCCCATGCGAGGAATACCTCACGCGGGTCCACTGGACCTATGCGGGTGTAATAGTCCCAGGAGTAGGATTCCAATCCTATTTTTCGTTGTAAGTATACACCTATTTTTACTCTCATTGTTAGTAAGGCACAGGGTACTGTAATTTGATTATCATACCTGTCTCTGGCTTTGATTTAGACTTATGATGTAATTACAGTATTTTCCAGTTTTACATACTTGGTACATATTGTGTACTGACCCCCTTCCTCGGGGGCTGCGTTCATGCCGCAGGAAAGGGTAAGCAGGTGGTGGATCCTCATTCTTAGGATCACTTATCAGACGTCAGAGGCTCCATTTATCCGGAGGCTTGTCTCTTTTGGTACAGTCTTTTCCCTGGTGTTGTAGATTGTATGTACATTCAGGGGTATGGCGGGGCCCTGTCCCGCCACAGTTATTATTCCTAGAGGTCTGTATTCACATATGTGGTTGGGCTGTAAGAACTGATGTTGTACAGTTGTACTTTTGATTTTGTTATATATATTGGAAGGCGGCCTTATCGGCTAGCCTGGGATGTTTTATTGTTACACATGTGTTTATGTTGTGTATGTTCCGCTGCTATTCTCTGATGTATACCTGAATGGGGTGCCCAGGTAGGGCACCAGTCGCGGCCCGGGGTCGGGTCGTGACAAAAGTGGTATCAGAGCAGTTAGTCCTCGGAAAGTGTCTACAGACCGTGTCTAGTAGAGTCTTGATTATCGGTGTGTTGTGCACCACATCTATAATCAGGAGGCTGCAGGACATTTAGGATTGGTTTCCATTCTTCTCTCTCTGAGATCGTGCAGTAGAGCTATCTTATTAGGTTGAATCCTCTCTGACCTAGTCTTATGAACAGATATGCCTCCACGGAAGGAGACCAGAGCCCAGAAGGGCAAGGCAGCAGCAGGAGCTGCTAGCGCTACTCAGAGGGTTACACGGGCTCAGGCACAGACTATGCCTGAGGTAGTAGGCGGGTCGGCGAGTTCACCACGCGGCGATGTTAGAAGGCAGAGCGGCGGTAGCTCCAGAGGTTCGTGCACGAGCCTCCAGATTCCCGGCCGGTGCGAGTATAGAGACTACGGGGAGCGGATTCGGTTGTTGACCAAGATAATGGCGAGCTGGCAACGATGCGAGCAGCGACCACCCTGAGCCAAGCGGTTTGCGGATTAGGGATTTTATGGGATGTCATCCACCTGAGTTTTATGGTTCGAGTGCGATGAGGATCGCGGGAGTTCATTCGGCAGCTCTGACGGACCATGCGAGTTCTTAGGGCTTGAGACAGTGCATTACGCTAGCCTCTTCTGGGTTGCGCGATATTGCGTTGAACTGGTTTGAGTCGCGGTTGCTTTCGAGAGGTGACTATGCTCTTCCACTGTTTGGGAGGAGTTTCTGAGAGGCCTTCATGGATCACTTTTTGCCTCCCGAGATGAGGAGAGCCGGGTAGATGATTCTTGACCTTGAGGCGAGCAGGGAGGCTGTTAGGGAGTCTGACTGAGTTTGACTCCTTGGCGTGCATGCTCACACTATTGTAATGACATGGCGGATAGAGTTCATCGATATGTGATGGGGCTAGACCGTCATATGATTCTGACATGCTTGGGGTGGCTCTTCAGCCGGTATGGACATCGCCGGATGCGAGCCTATCTGCGAGGATAGAGGATAGAGAGGAGGACCAGATTGACGAGCCAGCCCAAGAGGCTAGGACATCGTGGTCTCGGCGATTCGAGGCGGACAGCCTCGGCCAGGTCCACATTCCGGCCGATGCAGTGCTCGTCACGGTTTTTACGGCGGGAGGTCCGATCGGCAAGGTCATTCGGGAGGCGGTCGGGCTCGGGGCTTGTGGTTTCGGGAGGCATAGATCCTCGCCGTCGAGACCACCCACACCTCGGTGTGCTCGTCTGATAGATCGCACCCGGTGAGTGTCGTGTTCTGCGAGGTTGTTACTCTTGTGGCCAGCTGGGCCATTTGAAGAGAGATTGTCCGTCTAGAGGTAGCACAGGTGGTGCAGCGGTAAGCGGGATCGATTCTTGGGTCTTCTTCTCCTTCTATGGTTATGCGCCCCGGAGGGCAGGGTACTCACAGACAGGCAGGCCGCGGTAGAGGTCGTGGTGGTGGTTCCAGTTCTAGCGGTCCACATAACCGCATATATTCTCTAGCCGCGCCAGATCGGGAGCTTCTCACGGCGCCGTCACAGGTACATTATTGATTTCAGACTGTGATGTTTATGCTTTGATAGATCCAGGTTCTACCTTGTCCTCTGTGTCCCCTCTTATTGCGGTTAGAATCAGGATAGAGCCTGAGTCGATAGAGCCTTATGAGGTAGCTACGCCTATGGGCGATTCGGTGTTAGCCGGCGGGTGTCTGAGAGGTTGTCCGGTTTATATTCTGATCGTCGGACCACTTGCAGACTTGATAGAAGTGGAGATGATTTTGATGTCATTATGGGTATGGACTGGTTGGCTTCTTGTTATGCCAACGTTGACTGTAGGGACAGGTTGGTTCGGTTCCAGTTTCCTGGCGAGCCAGTTATCGAGTGGAGGGGCAACACAGCATCGCCGAGGGGTAGGTTTATTTCTTACCTCAAGGCTAGGAAGATGGTGCAGAAGGGGTACATCTATCATCTGGTTCGGGTATTCGATACAGAGGCTGAGGTGCCAGTTCTTCAGTCAGTACCAGTGGTTAGGGAGTTTCCAGATGTGTTCCCAGATGATCTTCCGGGCATCCCTCCTGAGAGGGAGATTGAGTTTTGTATTGACACGTTGCCAGACACTCGACCTATTTCCATTCCGCCATACAGGATGGCACCTGCTGAGTTGAGGGAGCTGAAGGACCAGCTGAAAGACTTGCTGGAGAAGGGCTTTATCAGGCCTAGTGTATCTCCCTGGGGAGCGCCGGTTTTGTTCGTGAAGAAGAAGGATGGGACGCTGCGTATGTGTGTTGATTACAGGCAGCTGAATAAGGTAACCATTAAGAATAGGTACCCTCCCGGGATTGATGATTTGTTTGACCGATTGCGAGTGCGAGTGTTTCTCAAAGATAGACCTGCGGTCTGGTTATCATCAGGTTCGAGTTCGAGAGGCAGACATCCCAAAGACTGCATTCAGGACCAGATATGGGCACTATGAGTTTAGGGTTATGTCTTTCGGTTTGACCAACGCTCTAGCGGTATTTATGGATTTGATGAACCGGGTGTTCAAGCCATTTTTGGATACATTTGTGATAGTATTCATCGATGACATCCTGGTTTATTCGCGGACAGAGCATGAGCATGCAGATCACTTGAGGACGGTACTTGGGGTTCTCCGGAGCCGACAGTTATTCGCCAAGTTCTCCAAGTGTGAGTTTTGGTTGGCCTCAGTGGCATTCCTGGGGCATATTATTGGGGCTGATGGTGTTCGGGTGGATACGGCAAAGGTGAGAGTCAAGTCTTGGCGAGACCTACTACTCCGGCGAGTGCGCGATTTCTTGAAATTGGCGAGTTATTATCGCAGTTTGTGGAAGCGGTTTGCTTCGATTTCAAGACCGCTGACTAGGCGACTCGAGGCGGCCAAGTTCCGATGGGCGAGGCTTGCGAGAAGGGTTTCGATTCTTTGAAGGAAAGGTGGACTACAACTCCGTTCTTACTCTTAGGAGGTTAGGCGCATGCGTGATCTATTGTGATGCCTCGGCATCGGGCTAGGATGTGTTTTGATGCGGACGGCAAGGTTATAGCCTATGCTTCGGCGATTCACGGAAGCATGAGAGGAATTACCCTACCCATGACTTAGAGTTGGCCGCAGTTATTCATGCCTTGAAGATTTGGAAACATTATTTGTATGGGGTTCATGTGGATATTTTATACAGACCACAAGAGCCTCCAGTATATCTTCAGGCAGAGGGAGCTGAAACTGAGACAGAGAGGTGGTTAGAGTTGCTGAAAGATTATGATGTTGATATTCTCTACCATCCGGAGAAAGCCAACGTAGTTCGATGCCTTAGTCGTAGATCTATGGGAGCCTATCGTGAGTGCGGCCGGAGAGCGGGACATGGTCGTCGAGATCCACCGATTAGCGAGCCGGGGTTCGATTGATCGATACCGAGCGATAGTGAAGTGCGGGTTCGTGAGGTTGCGAGTCTTCCATCGTTGATGAGGTGAAGGCGGCGATTTGAGACCCAGTGTTGGTGCGGTATCGAGATACAACTCTTCGTGAGGAGAAGAGTCTATTCGAGGTAGCGCCTGATGGGGTGTTGAGATTTGAGGGTCGGTTGTGTGTTCCCGATGTGTCGAGGACCGTCGGCCAGATTCTCGGGAGGCACGCGGTGCTCGTTATTCTATTCATTCGGTCGACCAAGATGTACCATGACCTCGAGATGTTTGTATTGGTGGGATGGCACGAAGAGGGGCGTGGCGAGTTTTGTTGCCTGATGTCCTAATTGCCCAGGTCAAGGTCGAGCACGAGGCCCGATGGATTATTGCGAGCTATTGAGATTCGACTTGGAAGTGGGAGGTGATCAACATGAACTTTGTTACAGGTTACCTCGTACTCGGAGGAAATCACGACTCCATTTGGGTTATTGTTGTGGTGTGAAATCAGCCCATTTCCTTCCAGTCAGGACGACGTTTTCGGCTAAGGACTATGCCAGATTGTACATCAAAGAGATTGTGAGGCTGCACGGTGTCCCGGTGTTTATTATATCTGATAGGGAGCCTGGTTCTGGCTAACTTCGGAGGTCTTTCCGAAGGGTTTAGGGACACAGGTGAGTCTCGGTCTGACATTTCATCCTCGGTAGCGGGCGGCGAGCGCACTATCGAACAACGAGGATATCTGCGAGCTGCGTGATTGATTTCGATGGTATTGGGAGGACCATTTGCCTCTTGTGGAGTTTGCTTATAACAACAGCTACCATTCCAGTATACAGATGGCGCCATACGAGGCTTTATATGGGTGGAAATGCAGGTCGCCGATCGGTTGGTTCGACGTGGGCGAGTGCGATTAGTTGGCGGACTTGATGCGAGGATGTGGATAAGGTGAAGCTTATCCAGGAGACCGTTAGCAGCTCAGAGTCGGCAGAAGTCATATGCGGATAATCGGCGTCGACATTTGGAGTTTCAGGTAGACGATTGGGTCTTCTTGAAGGTGTCACCCATGAAGGGTGTGATGAGATTCGGTAGAAGAAGCTTCGGCCCAAGGTACATTGGGCCCTACCAGATCGTTCGTAGAGTGGGCAAGGTTGCCTACGAGTTGGATTTTCCATCAGAGTTAGAGGCGGTACATCCGGTCTTCCATGTTTCTATGTTGCGGAAGTGTATCGGAGATCCAGCGAGAGTTTTTCCTACTAGTGAGGTCCAGGTGACAGAGGGGTTATCGTATGAGGAGAGTCCCATAGCGATACTCGATCGCCAGGTCAGGCGACTGCGGACCAAGGATGTAACTTCCGTCAAAGTCCTGTGGAGGAATGATAACCGGGAGGAGATGACTTGGGAAGCGGAGGAGGACATGTTGAGGAAGTATCCTCACTTATTTCCTATACCTTCAGGTAATTCATCTTCCCTTACTTGTCAAGTTTTAAATTGAAGTATTTTCTTTTGCCTGAATGCTATTATGTGGCCTTGAATGACATTTTTGGTATGTCGGGGTTGTGAAAGGAAACTATGTCGCTAATTATAAGTTTGACTCCGAAAGAACATTCGGGGACGAATGTTTCTAAGGGGGGAAGAATGTTACACCCCGTATTTACAGGACATGTTTTTAAGAACGTACGTAAAAACTCACAAGTGCTAAGATTTGAGACTTGTAAAAATTTATCGGAATTATGAAATTGTCGAAAAATGTATTATTGTGACGAATGGGAGGGCGACATATGTCACCCCCATTAATGTGCCTTGGACGAAAAATAGCATGGCTAAGATGGTCATTGACCATAGTCTTGTATGACTAAGTCTTCCAAGTTGTAGCTTGATAATCTTGACTAAGTCAAAGGACCCACATAAGTCTTGATATTTGCTAAGACCTTATCCTAGACACCCATTTGTGTATATCATGACCCTCCATGTCCCTTTATATTACTACTAGTAGCAAGAGAGAGCCAACACTTAGAAAAAATTTCACAAAAAATTGGATGAACATAGGCATGCTCTCGGGTTCCCTCACAAGAGAAAGGAAAAATCTTTGTTCCTTGTTCTTTTAGTTCCACACTTTAAAGCAAGGTTCTAGAGTGTATTGTAAACATATCTCAATAGAAAAATCTTGGAAAAAGAGAGTTTACGGGTTAGTCGCAAAACGAAAACCTAGTTGTCTTTCTAGGTTTTGTTTGGAGATTTGAGGGATATTTGTTGGTGTTGTTCTAAGGGTCTCAATAAGTGGATTGAAGTGTCTTGGAGAGGCTCTATACTACTAAGGAGCGACTTCGGATTGGAGTTGGATTAAGAATCGTTAAGGTATAATCTTGTCTTTTAAAGGTGTTACAAGATTACATATTTACATTGTTGTTGTTAGCTTTACTTGTTGCTAGCATGAAGTTGATAGGTTGAAGTTATAAGTATTATGGATTGCTTGTAGCTAAATCCGAAATGTTATACAAGCCACTTGAAAATTGGATTACTAATTGGTCGTTTATTAGAAATCATCGCATGTTACTTACTTGAAGATTATGGTTATTATAATCAAATGCGACTTGATATCATGTTATGCTACCAATTTGGATTGAAATGGAAATTGGTTAAGAATTGGTATTGTTGAACTCAATGTGGCCGATTTTGGACTTGTAGTTTGTATTAGTTTGTTATCGTTTGCGGGGCGGAATTTTACACGTCTAGTAGGCGTGTAATCCCCTATTGATTAATTGTTTTGATTGTGCCTTAAATGGGGCGTGTTTGGTTATTGTATTCGGCCTTGAAAAAGGTGGCAAAGTTAGTAAAAACAAAGGAGGTGCTGTCCGATTTTCCGTAGAAATTGGAGACTTAACACTTATAATATTCTACGTTTGAAGTAAGGCGTTAATAGACGTATTGTGAATATTATAGGTTGACATACTACGGGCGGGACTTTGTACTTGGCAAGTGGTTGACCCGACAAGGTATGTAGAACTTTTCCTATCTTTGAGCATGACTAGTTTCACGTATATAGTACGGTAGACATACAAGACTTTGACATTCTTTACTAGCTTTATGAAATGCCAAGTCGGGTGAGTTAGGAGATTAACTCACTTCTTTGAAAATACTAAGGATGTCTTAAAGTTTTATTAAGGATAATGGACTTGAAGAGTTTTAAAGTATGTGATACTTGTTTCGTTTTAAACGTATAAGTCCCTTGGATAGGAAATGGTACTTGACTAAGGTATAAAGTGAATATAACGACTTTATGGGGAGTTGGTTATATTGGCTTTATGGAAAGGTAAATGGCTTGATTTAATGGAAGGCAATTCGATTTTAAGGTATCAATTGCCTAAGGTTTTATAAGAAAATGAGTCATTTGATTTAGAAACCTAACTTTATTTCTAAGGGTGTTGTGACTTACCTTGAAATGTAATTTGGACTTGATACTACGATTAATAGTATCTTGGAAGTTTTCTACTAAAAAGAGTCATTGTTTTAAAGAGTAGAAGTACGTAGTAGTTGGGTTAAATTCCCGGACTTTTATAAAAGACATGTTAGTGCCTTAGGTAAACTAAAATGAGAGTGTTTATAATCAAGAATAGTAAGAAGTTAGGGGATTTCTTAACTTGCTTACATATTGTATGATAAGCCGGTAGTGCTTATGTTATGTATGATAGCGGTTGGGCTAGTGATATATTATTCGTTGCGGGTCATTCCGGGATTTTGGCATTGCATATTTAGTGGATTTGCTACCCACGATGCGAGGAATACCTCGTGCGAGTCCGTAAGGGCTTATGCGGGTGAAATAGTCCCGTGCGGGCGGGTCCAACCTATGCGAAGAATACCTGCGAGTCGTAAGGGCTTATGCGGGTGAAATAGTCGTGCGAGGAATACCTCACGCGGGTCCACTGGACCTATCACGGGTGTAATAGTCGAGAGTAGGATTCCAATCCTATTTTTCGTTGTAAGTATACACCTATTTTTACTCTCATTGTTAGTAAGGCACAGGGTACTGTAATTTGATTATCATACCTGTCTCTGGCTTTGATTTAGACTTATGATGTAATTCTGATATTTTCGATTTTACATACTTGGTACATATTGTGTCGACCCCTTCCTCGGGATGCGTTATCATGCGAGGATAGGGTAAGCAGGTGGTGGATCCTCATTCTTAGGATCACTTATCAGACGTCAGAGGCTCCATTTATCCGGAGGCTTGTCTCTTTTGGTACAGTCTTTTCCCTGGTGTTGTAGATTGTTTGTACATTCAGGGGTATGGCGGGGCCCTGTCCCGCCACAGTTATTATTCCTAGAGGTTTGTATTCACATATGTGGTTGGGCTGTAAGAACTAATGTGGTACAGTTGTACTTTTGTTTTGTTATATATATTGGAAGGCGGCCTTATCGGCTAGCCTGGGATGTTTTATTGTTACACATGTGTTTATGTTGTGTATGTTCCGCTGCTATTCTCTGATGTATACCTGAATGGGGTGCCCAGGTAGGGCACCAGTCGCGGCCCGGGGTCGGGTCGTGACACTTTTATTGAAAATGGGAAAAGATAATAAGGTGCGATTAAGTTCATAAGTGGTAATGACACGGCCGAATCTGGTATGTATTTTTATACTTGTCCCTGTCATTCTTTTATCTGATTATGATCATTTCTTGACGTTATTTACATTCCATATTAAATTTTTGTTATCTTGACCCCGCCCGGGCTGCGTTAAATGCCAGGTATTAGGTGCACAAGTTGGTGATCCTTGCTCTTAGGATCTCGGTTTAGTTTTGAGAAAATCTCCATTTGCTCCGGAGGCTTATCTCTTGGTACGGTTTTCCTGAGGTAGTAGATTCATGTATATTCAGGGGTATGGCGGGGCCCTGTCCCGCCATAGTTGTTCTGTTAAAATTCTTAGAGGTTTGTAGTCACATATTGTGGGTCAGTTTGTAAAGGGAACGAGGCAACTGCTTCGGTTGTATTTATATATGTCCAGGATGGTAGCCTTATCGGCTAACTTTGTTTACTTGATTGTGTTATTTTATAAGTTTCATGTATGTTCCGCTGATTATCTCGATGTATACAGAGGTGCCTGGGTAGGGCACCGATCGCGAGCTTGGTCAGTCGTGACACGATCCTTTGAGTTATGGATCTAGGCGAGGAAGATCATCGGGAGTTTATTCGACGATTCTGGCGGATCATGAAAGTGATCAAGACCTCAGAGGCATTTCTTACACACTTCTTGCCCTCGCAGATGAGGAGGGCTCGGGCAGATAGATTTATGAGGTTGAGCGAGCAGGCGGGCGGTTCGGGAATCTGATATAGAGTTTGACTTATTGGCTCGTTATGTCCCGCGTTAGTGGCGGACATGTGAGGAGAGAATGTCTAGTAGGAGGATACATGTGGGATGACTTAGCCTACCGGTCGATTCGCGGATTGGTGGATCGGGAGGAAGGGTGTTAGCGAGAGGCCACCCGCGCCGGTATGGTCGTTGTGGTAGGGGTTCATGGGGATTGTCGTACTACTTAGATAGCTTGTTAGGCTTGCGGCCAGCGGGCCATTTGCAGAAATTGTCCGAGCAGTGGCGCGAGATGTTACGACTCGACGCCGGGATCGATGGCTGGTTCATCACCTTCTATAGTTATCGCCCGATGAAGCAAGATTTGATTAGAGCGGCAAAGGAAAGTGAGGCGAGTTCTGAGGAGATCTTGACCTTAAGAGACTTGTTTAGGTTGTTATGGTAGATACATGTGGAGTGCTATGTTCGGTTAGCATGGTGTAAGTTGTGATAAATCCATGGGTAGTGTGAGATGGAAGTAGTAGCTTTCATGACGTGAACTGGTAAGATTGTTCCGGATCGGGGAACGAGAGTTTAGTACGAAGTGGGTCGGGTTGAGGCCATTTCGCGAGTCAACCCGCAGCCCGGAATATGGTGGGGTTAGTTTGAGGTGGTCCCGCTAGATGATAGGGTCACGAGGGTGTTAGGCCCAAGTTTAGATAACCATCGTATGAGTTTGTGGATGCGTTCGACCAGTAGTAGGGCCGATGGGGTCAGCCCATCTTGTCTTTTAGTCAGGACTGTTTACTCGGCGGAGGGTTATGCGAGATGTTGTATATCAGGAAGGTTGTAAGGCTGCCCGGGGTTCCTACTTTTATTTTTATGGCAGGCAGTGGAGCCCAGTTTATGGCTATTTCTTTTTCGAGAGGTTTTACCAGGCGGGGTTAGGAACTCAGGTGAGTCTCAGTATTGCATTCGCCCTCGGGCCGACGGACGAACAACGCATTTTATCCAGACATTTGAGGATAGGTTACGGGCCGGTGTTTTGATTTCAGGGGTAGCTGTGAGGATTTTTGCCTCTTGTTGAGTGAGTATTATACTAGCTACCATTTCAGTATTCGGATGGTGCCTTATGAAACCTTGTATGGGCGGAAGTGTAGGTTGTCGGTCGATTGGTTCGATGTCGGCAAGGTTCAGATAGTTTGGTCCCTACTTGTTTTAGCAGGATGTGGATAAGGTGAAGCTTATCCAGAAGAAGTTATTAACAGCTCAGAGTCAACAGAAGTCGTGCGGACGATCGACGTCGACACTTGAAGTTCAGGTTGACAGTGGGTCTTCTTGAAGGTACCACCCCGGAAGGGTGTGAATAAATTTGGAAAGAAGGGGAAACTTAGCTCGAGGTACTTTGGGCATTTTCAGATAATAGTAGAATAGGCCAGGTTTCCTATAAGTTAGCACTGCCGTCCGACTTAGGAGCGATGCGTCCGTATTCCATGTTGCTATGTTTGGAAGAGTAATCGGAGATACCTCAGTGTTCGATTAATGATGACCAAGTTAGAGATAGTAATCCGAGATTTTGGCGAAGCAATGTGAAATGTGGTAAGTATATGAGGAAGAGTTCGAGTGTACGAGGAGGGTACGACAAGTAAGAGAAGAGGCGAAGATGTGAAGTGTCCTTTTTATAAGTATAGATGTGAAGAAAGTATCCTTTGGACCATGGGTGGAAGTTTTTGTGTTGTTATACACATTAGGGGTGATTCATCGTTGGCTTGGATTGAGTTTTGCGCGTATGTTATATTATGGCCATGTGTGGCATAATTGGTTTTGTAAGTATAGTAGTGAAGACTATACCGGCGCTTGTATGATTAGAGGCTTAGAAGGAACATTCGGACGAATGTTTCTAAGGAGGAAGAATGTTACACCCGTAGTTCGAGGTATGTATACGAGGGCGTGCGTGCGATAATACGACGATAAAATTGGAAAGGAAGAAAGATGTGATTTTTCACGGAAAAGTTTCGGATTTTGTGAAGGAAAAATGTTCGTTAAAGGGTGGATTCCGATTTGGTATTTGGACTTTTGGAATATTTGAGAATTATGAAATTTTATTTCCGAAATTGGTCACGTGGGGCCCAGGAAAATTCTGATTTTGTAGAGCCACTTTATTTTCGGATTTTTGGCATTACGGATATTTTGGAAGATGAAATATTTTGGGCCAGTAGGCGACATGTGTCACCCGTGTGGCCATGTTGGCGGGTGGAGAAGGACAAGTGGCACGTTTTTTTGGTGGACAAGTGGCGCATTTTTGTGGTGGCCACTTGTCCCATTTTTGTGGTAGCCAAATGGTTGGCCAACTACCCACACACATGTACCCCATCCTCACCATCCACTTGCCTAGATCTTGGCCATTGATTTCCCTATAAATACCCCTTGTGTGCAAGACTTCATTTCATCCACATTAGAAAGTTTCCAAGGCAAAAAATTCCCCTCCCTCCCTTAGTGAGTTCTCGTCCAAACACTGTTACACCCCGTAAATTCAAGAGGTTAAGTTAGGAACATACGAAAGGAAATAAGATTTGAATTTTGGAAAGTTGGGTTGGCAAAAGGTTGTGGGCTGACTTTTAGTCAACTTTGGAGCGGTATATCTCCTAGTTCCTTAGGAGTTTTGAGGAGTTTTAAAAGCCTAGTGTGTAGTCCGTTAAATCTAGTTCCCAACGCAGCAAACCGTTCGTCGATAGGACATCGGAGTCAAAAGTTATGGAAGTTTCAAGTTTGGTGCCCAGTCAGGCAAAGCAGTGGTTTCGCTCTGGGGTGCGGTGTGGCCGTGGAATCTGAGCCGCGGCGGTTGTTCTGGGGGTTCGCGGGGGTTGCAGCGCCATGGCCGAATCTGAGAACTTTTCTCGGAAGTGGCGGCGCCTTGGCGGCGGTGTGGGCAGCGGCGCCGAGCGGATTTTGCGGTCAAAGACGAAAATCAGGGGATATTTTGTTAAAAGCCTATGGGAGGGTGACAAGTGTCCCTCCCATCATTTTGACCAGAATAAGGTCCTATTTTAGGGCCAAGTCTTGGAAGACTTGGCCATTTCATTTCAAATCCTCCCAAGAAAGATCCTCTCCCTTCTCTCTTGATTTTTGAAGAAAACCTAGCCTAAGAGGAAATTGTTGGAGCGGCGGCAAGAAGGAAAAGTGTGGGTAAACTTATGGGAAGCGCTAGTGGGCGATTTTGACGGAAAGAGGTGGAAGAAATTGGGGCATTTGTGGGCTATTCCTTAAGGTAAAAGTTTCCCCTTTCTCTTGGTTGTGAGCCTAAGGCTGTTATATTTTAGTAGTATAGATGTGAGCCTGAGGCTGTTATATTTTAGCAATTTAGAGTTGAGCCTAAAATTTGTTTAATTGTAGTAGAATAGAGTTGAGCACAGAGGTGTTTTATTTGAATAGATTTGGGTCGTCTCATGTCGTAAAGGGAGATTGTAATTGTTGAAGATGTCTAGGGCTAGATATCATGTTAGACCTAAGAACTTGGATTGGAAAAGAGTTGAAAGGGGTTAGTATTGGTTATATTGTTGGCCAAGGTTGGCCTGGAAACTATTGGTTTGTTTTGTATTATTGTGGGGCAGAGTCTTACGCGTCCTGTAAAGGCGTGTAATCCCCTTTGTTGTGTGCCTTGAATGTGGCGTTGGTTAGTGGAAATTCAGCCTTGGAAGGGGTGGCATAGTTAGTAGAACAAAGGAAGTGCTGTCCAATTTTCCCGTAGAACAAGGGACTTTTCATTAGAATGTATTACGTTGAAGCTAGAAGCTAATAGACGTATTATGGTTGTCACGACACGAACCTGGGCCCGTGACTGGTGCCTTACCCCGGGCACCCTAGTGATACAACATCAGAGTAATCAGCGGAACATAAAACACATACCTGAAACAAATGAAGTACAAAGCGATGTCGAGGAAAACTTGCCTTTGGCATATATATAAATAACAACTCTTACAAATGAGCAGTTTAATCCTTTTTACAAACCACGCTTACAACGATTACTCTGAGACCTCTAAGAAAAGATATGACAACAATGGCGGGACAGGGCTCCGCCATACCCCTGAATGTAAATACCTACAACGACAGGGGACTATACCAAGATAAGCCTCTGGAGAAACGGAGCTTTCCCAACCGCTGAACTGTGACCCTAAGAGGGGGAATCAACGACTGGTGTACCTTGACCTGCGGCATGAACGCAGCCCCCCGAAGGAGGTCGATCAACAGTGCAGAGTATGTGGCGAAAATCGTAAATGAAATCATAGTAGTCTATATAAAGCGAGAGACATGTATGATAACCAAACTACGATTCACAACAAATAGCGATCATATCAAGTCGAGGACTCGCGCCTCAAAGTCATCACTCGAATATAACAATGGGTCTCACGCCCACAACATCAATCATGCGCGGAATACCTTCCTCCCGCTGCGATCAATGATAGAAAACCACCAAGCAATACATCGGCACCACAGGTCCCACCTGTGTCCAATTAAAACAGTACGGGGTAAGTACGAAGGCATAGCCGACTACTAACACCCACAGTACTAACAAGGTCATAAAATGTATCATGATATCTGTCTAGACCGTCACATGATCAAAGCTGGTCGCTCGCCCGCAATATCAAATGTGCGCGTCTAGCCCCGAACTCCCGCTGACTCGCATAGGCGGTCATAGGCCCGCGTGAGGTATAACCCGCGTCGAGGGTAGATACTCCGGCGTAAATCGCGGACTCGCGATCGCGTAGCGCACATGACCGCATGACCATAAAGGCCGCACACTAACCGGAACTCGTAGCTCGCATAGGCCCCCGGGACCCGCGTGAGGTATTCTCGAATCATGGTCCTGCATCGCTGAGTCTACCCGCGTCGGAGCGACTTAACCCGGAAACACGTTGAGTTGTATAATACCAACATATCAGTTTATCGTTTAAACAACATAAGCACAATCAAGGGAAAACCCCTTTACACTAACGTCACAGAATACTAACACACGTAGCATCCTAATATGATTACTTATCAAAGCATCACGAAGGTATTACAAGGCTATCACAAACCAACACAATCAAGTTATACACACAAGGTACTTTCTACTATATGTCAACATGTTCGGGTTTCTATCCCCAAAGTACTTCATACATTAATTTTTTTTAAAAGATACGTTACTTTCACAAAAGTCACACAATACCCGTAGTATATGAAAATAGAGTGATTATCTTTTGAAGTGAATCAAAACACTTATCTTCGTAAAATCAAGTAACAACATTATTATCCAAACGTCCAAGTTTGCCTAATTTCAAATGTTCACGTTTCTTATTTTAGAAAGGTTTCGTAGTTCATAGTCTTATTCATTTAAGAATACAATTCTCCTTTAAACTATCTGAGAAACATAAGTCTTATATGTGAGTAGGATATTCTTGTTTATAGCAATCTTATTACAGCAGCCATGATCTAGGAAACATCATTTTGTCTCATCTTAGCTTCTATGCAGATGGAAGTTTCTACTGATTTTAAAAATACTAAATCTGTCAAAACATTTCCTTTTATTAACGCTGCAGAGGTTTGTCGATACACATTCTGATTTCCGAAATCAGTAAAACATTCTTAAGCCGTTATTACCTAACTTCCCATAAAGCTAGTATAACTCTTAAGTTTTCAAAAACCAAGTATTACTTCTTCTTTCGAAATGATTCAAAAATCTTTTGAAATACTTCAAGTTCTTTATTAACACATAACAAGCCAGTTATAGTTCAGATCAGTTACCTTTTAAAAACCACAAGTATTTTCTTACCAACATAAAGCTGTTATAACCAACTTCCCATAAAGCCGTTATAACACTTTATGTTTTAAACCAATCAAATACATTTAGCACATGTACGTCTACCGTACTACATAGTTCACACATATCATGCTAGAAAAGATAGGAAGAGGTTCACATACCTCGCGACGAGTATCGACTAATAGCAAAACTCTCCAAGTACTTCCAACCGTCGGCTACTCCTTAGCCAAGTAGATCGCGCCACGTAGTACTTGAACCTATAAGGCCACAAGGCGACATTAACATTTAGATCGCCGTAGAACATTCTACGAGAAAATTCGGCACCTCCCCGCATGACGGCGTAAAATCTCCTCCTTTATCGAGGGCTACCAACCCAACCGGGGTTATACATCTAACGACGGGTACAATTCTACTCCACGAGAAAAGCTACACAAGTCTCATAATACATCACATGTAAAATCTGATTCGTACTCTTCTTGAAAAGGTTTCTTATTATTCAGGGCTTAAGTCAAAAGACATTGCCGATAACAACGTTGATACTATATATAGTATACTTCAACTATATAATCTAACAACATGTAATTTCTAATTACAATAGGGACAAGATATTTACCTCGATAAGCCCATAATTATCCGAGTTTAAATGTCGATCTGAGCAAGGTTTAGCTCCTACTCCGTGCGCTCAGGCCGCTCAAACAACCCTTAGAAGTTCTAACCAACTTACTTAATACTCCAACTAACTATGGAGATTTTCCTTAGGGTTTCGGTTTTGTGGTGAAGGAAGTATAATAGTATTTACGGGCTTTTAGTATAAGTATAACCTTAGAATACTACAAGGTATACGCTAAGGTAATTTGGGCATTATAACAATACTTTTGAGAGTATTTCTACCAAGAGGGGGTATTATACGAAAACAACTAGGGTGGGGTACCCGGCTAGCATGAGGAGGGGGTGTCTACCTCGGCCTACCCCACTGGGGAACTCTCGGCCAAGGGGAGAGAGGGCTCTCGGCCAAGACACTACACTAAGGGGAAGGAAGAAGCTTTCAAGACTTAGGCAATTTTGTGGATGAATTAGTCTTGAAAGGGTGGGTATTTATAGGTCAGTGAAGGTCAACCATGGCCAAGATCTAGCCAAGTGCATAGCAAGTGTAGGGCGAGATCTTGCCAAGTGCACCTTATCCATCTACCACCAAAATATCCTACCAACCCCGACCAACCAATGGCCATTCGGCCAACCCCTTTACGCTTGGTGTCCCGATGAGAGGGTGACAAGTGTCGCCTCTTGTTGATCAAAATGTTCGTGTCTCGGAAAAATCCGCAAAAATTAAAAAGACATAGCGGAAATTCCCCTACGAAATGTGAAAGCGTTTACAAAAACGACTCTAACCGGGTGTTGTGAACAAATAAATTTCGGCCAAGCCTAATTCTCAAGTTCAAATTTTCTACGTACGTCCTTACGTACATACTCGGGAAATACGGGGTATAACAATTGTCATTATAGGTTGACATCTACGGACGGCATATTGGACTTGGCAAGTGGATTAAGCAAAAGAGGTATGTAGAACTCTTCCTATCTCTTGAGCATGAGTAGTTATAACTGTATGGTACGGTAGACGTACGTGATTTTAAATGAAGTGAAGTCATTTGATATATTTGACTTATTTTAAGGATGTCTAGTTGGTTGAGTTAGGGAATTAACTCACGTGTCCTTAAGCAAGAGTTATAAGAACGGTTTATCCTAATAAGGTAGACAAGGATTCCTTGACAGGAAAAAGTTTAGAATACTGGATTTGGAAGGTATTGATTCTTAAACCATTATAAAGATAAGAACTTGTTTCTAAGTTAGGGAAATTGTCTTCTAAGTTAAAGAGACTTGAAGTACTTTGTAAGTAGTGCGACTTGAATTGAAGTACAAGTCTCTTGGTTATAGAAAGAACAAAGTGGTCTTAGACATAAAGAGTTATAACGGCTTTATGGAAAGTTGCTTATGACGGCTTTATGAGAGGTTAAGGAGGTCTTAGTTTATATTAATCATAAAGTTAGTATAACGGCTTTATGGGAAGTTGGTTATAATAACTTTATGGAAGCTTAGAGGAACGGTTTTCGCGAGTAAGGTAAACCAAGATGAAAGAATGGATACTAAGAAAGGCAATTCGATTTAAAGGCATCAATTGCTTAAAAGTTTAAAATGAGGGTCACTTGAGTTAGAAGCCGAAGCATATTTCTAATAGTATAGTGACTTGTTGGAAATATAGATAAGCCTTGATACTACGGGTGTTAGTATCTTGGGGTCTTATGTGGAAAATGGATCTTGGAAAGAATAGCAATACATAGTACTTTGGGTTGAATTTCCCCGGACTTGTTAAGTGATATGAAAAGTGTCGTAAGGTCATAAAATGAGATCCATTTTGTATGTTAATGAAAGTCTAAAGGAGTTGTGAACTTACTGGGACGTACCGACAGTGATGTGGGATTCCACGGGTAGGCTTCCCTGGTCATAGTATGAGTTTACCTGGACGTACCGACAGTGATGGAGGATTCCACGGGTATGCTTCCATGGTCTTAGTATGGGTTACCGGGACATACTGTCAGTGATGTGGGATTCCACGGGTATGCTGTAGTGGGCGCTGCGATGAGGGATTAGGGCATGTAGTTTGAGGGTAAGAGTATAAATGAGGGTAAATCCCCAGATCGTTATACCACTTGTTTAGTGGATTTGCTACCGCGATGCGAGGAATACCTCATGCGAGTCCTTATGGGCTTATGCGGGTGAAATAGTCCCGTGCGGCGGATCTGACCTATCACGAGGAATACCTCATGCGGGTCCATATGACCTATGCGGGTGAAATAGTCCCAGGAGTAGGATTACTAAATGAAGTCATGTACCCGAGATGAGGGATTCCACGGGCATGATATATATATATATATATACATGCATGTGTACACCGACAGTGAGGTGGGATGCCACGGGTGCGTCACATGGTTATAGTTACATTTACGGCTGTCGGTAGTGACGGGGAATTCCACGGGCAGAGGATATAGGTATATATGTGTTGTATGTGTGTACGCTGACAGTGAGGTAGGATGTCACGGGCGTATCACATGGTTGTATTGTACTTCTAGGGCTGTCGACAGTGTCACGACCCGAACCCGGGCCCGTGACTGGTGCCTTACCCCGGGCACCCTAGTGATACATTATCAGAGAAAATCAGCGGAAATAAAAACATGAACATGAATTAAGAGACATGATAAAAAAAACAAGCCAACCAAAGCGATTGCCTTGGTATATATACATAAATACGAACAATTATCCTTTTACGGACTACGCCTGCGTACTACGGACCTCAGAAGTGACAAAAACTATGACGGACGGGGCCCGCCATACCACGAATGTACAAGAACCTCTGGACTGGGGTAACATACCAAAGATAAGCCTCGAAGGAAACGGAGCTTCAACACGCGAATGTGATCCTATAAGCGGGGATCGGCGATCGATGTACCTTTACTGCGGCATGAGCGCGGCCCGAAGAGTCGATCTGGCAGTACCAAGTATGTGAAGCGTAAAATCGTAAATGAAATCATAATAGTCTATATAAAGCGGAGACATGTATGATAACCAAACTACGATTCACAACATAAAGCGATCATGTCAAGTCGTGGACTCACGCCTCAAAGTCATCCTCATTACGTGGAACTCCTTCCTTGCCCGTGATCTAGGTACAAATCATGTGATACGTAAAGCAGGTCTCGGCCCGTCTTATGGACCTAATATAGAAGCGTGTGGAATACATTTCGGTCCATCCCATGAACCGGTAGTCGAGTGGAATACATTCCCGGATGAACCGGTAGTCGAGTGAAATACATTCCCGGATGAACCGGTAGTCAAGTGAAATACATTCCCGGATGAACCGGTAATCAAGTGAAATACATTCCCGGATGAACCGGTAGTCAAGTGAAATACATTCCGGATGAGCCGTAATCAAGTGAAATACATTCGGATGAACCGTAATCAGGTGAAATACATTCCCGGATGAACCGGTAATCGAGTAGAACACAATACTTGCACAACAAGGCTATCACACGTAACATGGTCAAGTTTCATAACAACAAGCATAAGCAAGTTACACACAACTCAAGGTACTTTCATTTTATGTCAAAGTCGGATTTTAACCTAAAGTACTACGTACGTAAATTCCTTTTAAGAGATTCATTCCTTTTCTAAAAGTCACCCGATACCCGTAGTATATAAGAAAAATGTGTGACTTATATCTTTTAAGTAAACCAAAACAACTTTCATACTTTCCTTTTTAAGACCAAATTAAGGCAATACCATGCCTTCCTTTGGACCAAAATACTTCTCTTTTAAAAGTCAAGTTACCGCATTAAAACAAATGATAAAACCCTTCTTTTGTTTTCATAAAGTCGTTATAACCAACTTCCCATAAAGTCATTATAACACTTTATGTTTTAAACCATTTTAAGACAACACTGATGCCTTTCTTTTCCTAAAAGTTCGGTTTGCCTAATTTCAATTACGCAAGTCTCTTTTTAGAAAAGTTTCATAGTTCAATGTCTTAACCTCTTTTAAAACAATAGAGTAACATATGCCATAGGTGAGTAGGTTAATCTTGTTCATAATCAATCTTATTAAGCAACCATGATCTAGAAAATGTAATATCATTTTGTCTCATCTTAGCTTATGCGGATGGAGGTTTCTCGGTTTTAATAATACTTAGTTATTTAATACATTTTCCTTTATTAACGCTGCGGTGGTTTATTGATACACATTACGATTTCGAAATCAAGAAAGCGTTATTCCTTTTAAAACCAAGTACTCATTACTCACAAATGAGGTTTCACACAAAATCCATATTAATTCATTTAAGTTAAGTCTCTTATCTTATAAGATCCAATCCCTTAACTTTTGAAATTAATAAACCATTCATTTTACCACCCTTAAGGCGTTATACCTAACTTCCCATAAAGCTAGTATAACACTTATGTTTTTAAAACAACCAAATCTGATTAACACGTATGCGTCTGGTACTACATAGCTCACACATATCATGCTAGAAAAGATAGGAATAGGTTCACATACCTCGCGACGATTATCGACTAATAGCAAAACGCTCCAAGTACCTCAAACCTTGGCTACACTCACCGGTCAAGCGGATCACTCCACACGTAGTACTCTGACCTATAGAGGCCACAAAGCGCCTATTAATATCTTTAGATCGGCGTAGAATATTCTACAGAAAATTCGGCGACCTCCCCCGCACGGCGTAAATCTCTCATCTATCGGTGGCTACAAGCCAACGAGGGGTTTGCACGTCGGACCGGACGTGTACAATTCTACTCACAGCAATACTACACAAGTCTCATGTCTGATCTATGTAATTACTGATTCGGATCACTTCTTAAAATTCGGGCTTAAGTCGCAAGACATTGCGTAAGTATTATTCGAGCTTAAGTCAAAAGACATTGCCGCACAACTATGATCGAGTTCTATATATAGTATACTTAACTATATACTCCTACAACATGTAATTTCCAATTACAACAGAAGGTCAAGAGTGTATACCTCGATAAGCCCAAAATTATCCAAGTTTAAATGTCGATCCTGAGCAAGGTTTAGCTCCTACTCCGTGCGCTCAACCCGCTCCAAACAACCCTAGAAGTTCTAACCAACTTACTTAACACTTCAACTACGGGTGAAGATTTACTTAGGGTTTCGTTTTTGTAGTGAGGAAGTATAATAGTATTTTCAGGGCTTTTGAAAAAGTGTAACCTTGGGAATACTATAAGGTATTTGGGCCAAGGTATTTGGGCATTATAACAATACTAGGAGAGTATTTATATACCACAAAAAGGGGTATTTATACGAGACAACTAGGCTAGGGGGGGGTGTACCCCTCGGCTAGGGCACCACAAAGGGGGAGGGGGAGGCTCTCGGCCAAGGGCCTTGCTCAAAGGGGGGGAGGGGGACTTTGGACGATAGCAAGACAAGAGGGAGGGAGTATTTGAGACTTAGATAGATTGCTCAATTTTTGGATGAAGAAAGTCTTCAACTTAGAGGGGTATTTATAGGTCAAGTGAAGGCCAACCAATGGCCAAGATGAAGACAAGTGCATAGCAAGTGTAAGGCCAAGATTTAGCCATGTGCTACCTTATCCATCTACACAAAATATCCTACCTAACCCTTGACCAAAATTTCAACACCAAAAACGTGCAAAAGGGCTAGCTTTGTCGTCCACTCCTTCCAATTAGAGGGTGACAAGTGTCGCCCTCTCGTTGGTCCAAAATGTTTCGTCTCTCGGAAAAATCCGTAAAAATTAAAAATGCCATAGCCGGAATTTTCCCTACGAAAGCTGTGGAAACGTTTCGTCGAAAAACGACTCTAATCGGGTGTTGTGTACAAATTTCGAAACTAGCCAACTTTAAGGCTCAAATTATAATACGTACGTGCTCACGTACATACTCTGGAAATACGGGGTATAACATTCTCCCCTCCTTAGAAACATTCGTCCCGAATGTTCCTTCTCAAGACGGATAACGATAAAGTTCCTCTTAACTTTAAACAAATTTCCAATGCCACACATGGCAACAAAGTAACACACGTACTCTCCCTGCCTTACTCGTCGTGCCCTTCCCGAACACTTGAACTCTTCTCATATACGTACCACACTTCAGTCATCGCTTCAGTTTTCAAAACCTTGGAGTCACCACCTCCAACTTGGTTATCTTACTAGCCTCAATCTTCCTTAAGGCCATTCCCGGCCTTCACGATCTGCTTCTGGTCGAACACACCCACGAACTCATACGATGGTCAACTAAACTTGGGCCCAGCACCCTCGTGACCCTACCACCTGGCGGGACCACGAGTGACCCCACGCCGAAGCAGTGCGGGTTGGCCCAACATAGCTGACCCGACCATTTGTCGCGCCAACTCTTGCTCCTCGACACAGAACAATCTTGCTAAATCACATCATGAAAGATACCACTTTCATTTACCCAACCCAGGTACTTATCACACAATACATTCCAGGCATAAAATGCATTCTGACAAGGATCACTCGCAAAATCTTGTACTCAAGGCGGCGCATCTAAGGTCTCAGCGTAATATTCTAAGGTTCATCGTTTTCACCTTTGAGCTTACCGCTTTTCCCGACGGGTTCTAAATCACATTTTAGCACAAAGCTATCGAACATAACACTTAACACATTAACATAACATCAAAACATACAAGCCTCAGAGGGTTAAGGATATACACGAAGCTACCGCTCACTCTAATCATAAGTCCGCCTGCAGGCGCATGCGTAGAAGGCGATGAACTCGCCATCGATCCGGTGGGCTGCGTCATCTGCGGTACCTCTCTATAAGCACGATCTCGTCCACATGGCCACGGCCGCAGTGAAACAAGCATTAAAAAGCGACATTCCGGGATGATGTTTGCCACATCGTGCACACCGAGGACATGAATCTGTGGCTAGCACTCGTAAACACAGGAACCGAAGCCACGGAGCTCGACCAGCTCCGAATACCTGAACGTCACGAAGGCGAGGAGGACCACTCTGAACTGGCGGAGGTACATAACTAGACTGCTGCTGAGGCGGTCCGCCTCGAAAGTTACCAAAGGACCCTGCTGTTCTGGCCCTCTTCTGCTGATCTCGGTCATTCCATCGACCTCTCCGTGCCTCACATCCTAGTGCATGAGCTTGCATGCGGGCAATGTCCATGCCCGGCTGAAGAGCTACACCCGTACAAGCCTCTGCCAAGTAATCATCCAGCCCGGTGACGTAGCGGTGTACTCTGTCCTCCATATCCGCTACTTAGCTGGAACATACGAGCTAATGAGTCGAACTCACATTGTACTCTCTAACCGTCGCGTCCCGCCTTAATGTCAAAAATGCGCCGGCCGAGCCCTCCTCATGCGTGGAGGCAAGAAATGTGCAAGAAATGCCTCGAGAACTCGTCCCAAACTGCTGGAAGTGCATGCTCTTCGGGACAGCTCCCGAATCAAACGGTCAAGCTGCGGTATCACGCGGTGATGCGAACCAATACCACCGACTACGCCTGCGAGGCTCGATCACTCTCATGATCCGTTGTAGTTGTCGGATAAACTCACGAGGTCGTCCTCGGCTCGATCCATAGAACACCGGAGGCTACAACTCGAGAAGTAACGTAGCCTCAAATGCGCTCGGGGTGAAATACGGGTGCTCTTGGAATGGGCTGCTGCGTCGGCCTATCTCATATCGGCCTGACCACGGCGATGGCGCCATCTCCTTGTACCCGTCTCATCTGCTCCGGTGTGGACTGGAGGCTCAGTATTGTAGTCTCGGCGACCAGCTGCTGCGACTCTAAGCTTCGCTTTGGTCTTTGGCGTCGCGAAACCGCCGTCGGGCACTGTCTCAGTCTTGGCCAGGGCTGCGCCTCGTACTCCTCTGTATCTCACTATGACTCCCTCGCCTTGCCCATCTGGGCCTGGGTTGCCTTACGCGTAGGCATCACTGGTAAAGGAAAGGAATACGTCAGAGGGGTCCAACTTATCACACCGCTCTAAGGCACGATCTCAGAATGAGAAGAATGGAAACCAATCCTAAATGTCCTATAGCCTCCTGATTATAGATGTGGTGCACAACACACCGATAATCAAGACTCTACTAGACACGATGCGTAGACACTTTCAGAGACTAATCGCTCGATACCACTTTTGTCACGACCGAACCGGGCGTGGTCGTGCCTACCGGGCACCCTAGTGATACATCATCAGAGAAAATCAGCGGAAATAAAAACATGAACATGAATTAAGAGACATGATAAAAAAAGCAGGCCAACCAAAACAGTTGCCTTCAGTATATATACATAAATACGACGAGCTTATCCTTTTACAGACTCGCCCAGCGATTACTACAGACCTCTAAGAAGTGACAACAACTATGACGGGACAGGGCCCCGCCATACCCCTGAATGTACAAGAACCTACAGACTTAGGGTAACATACCAAAGATAAGCCTCCGAAGGAACGGAGCTTCCCAACACGCTGAATGTGATCCTATAAGCGGGGATCGACAGTCGATGTACCTTTACCTGCGGCATGAACGCAGCCCCCCGAAGGAGGTCAGTACAACAGGTACCAAGTATGTGAAACTGTAAAATACTGTAAATGAAATCATAATAGTCTATATAAAGCAGGAGACATGTATGATAACCAAACTACGATTCACAACATAAAGCGATCATGTCAAGTCGTGGACTCACGCCTCAAAGTCATCCTCACGTACGTGGAACTCCTTTCCTCACCGCGGATCTAGGTACAAATGATGTGATTCGTAAATCAGGTCTCGGCCCATCTTATTGACCTAATATAGAAACGTGTGGAATACATTTCCGGTCCATCCCATGAACCTGAGTCGAGTGGAATACATTCCGGATGAGCCGTAGTCGAGTGAAATACATTCGGATGAGCGGTAGTCAAGTGAAATACATTCGGATGAACCGTAATCAAGTGAAATACATTCGGATGAACCGGTAATCAAGTGAAATACATTCGGATGAACCGTAATCAAGTGAAATACATTCGGATGAACCGTAGTCGAGTATAACACAAGACTTGCACAACAAGGCTATCACACGTAACATGGTCAAGTTTCATAACAACAAGCATAAGCAAGTTACACACAACTCAAGGTACTTTCATTTTATGTCAAAGTCGGATTTTAACCCTAAAGTACTACGACGTAAATTCCTTTTAAGAGATTCATTCCTTTCTAAAAGTCACCCGATACCGTAGTATATAAGAAAAATGTGTGACTTATATCTTTAAGTAAACCAAAACAACTTTCATACTTTCCTTTTTAAGACCAAATTAAGGCAATACCATGCCTTCCTTTGGACAAAATAATTCTCTTTTAAAAGTCAAGTTACCGCATTAAAACAAATGATAAAACTCTTCTTTTGTTTTCATAAAGTCGTTATAACCAACTTCCCATAAAGCTGTTATAACACTTTATGTTTTAAACCATTTTAAGACAACACAATGCCTTTCTTTTCCTAAAAGTTCGGTTTACCTAATTTCAATTACGCAAGTCTCTTTTTAGAAAAGTTTCATAGTTCAATGTCTTAACCTCTTTTTAAAACAATAGAGTAACATATGCCATAGGTGAGTAGGTTAATCTTGTTCATAATCAATCTTATTAAGCAGCCATGATCTAGAAAATGTAATATCATTTTGTCTCATCTTAGCTTCATGCAGATGGAGGTTTCTCTTGGTTTTAATAATACTTAGTTATTCAATACATTTTCCTTTATTAACGCTGCAGTGGTTTATTGATACACATTCTGATTTCCGAAATCAGTAAAACGTTATTCCTTTTAAAAACCAAGTACTCATTACTCACAAATGAGGTTTCACACAAAATCCATATTAATTCATTTAAGTTAAGTCTCTTATCTTATAAGATCCAATCTCTTAACTTTTGAAATTAATAAACCATTCATTTTACCACCCTTAAGACGTTATACCTAACTTCCCATAAAGCTAGTATAACACTTATGTTTTTAAAACAACCAAATACAGTTAACACATGTACGTCTACCGTACTACATAGCTCACACATATCATGCTAGAAAAGATAGGAAGAGGTTCACATACCTCGCGACGATTATCGACTAATAGCAAAACGCTCCAAGTACCTCAAACCGTCGGCTACACTCTCACCAAGGCATCACTCCACACGTAGTACTACAACCTATAGAGGCCACAAAGCGCCTATTAATATCTTTAGATCCCGACGTAGAATATTCTACAGAAAATTCGGCAGCACCTCCCCCCCCGCAACAGCGTAAATCTCCTCCTCTATCGAGGCCGGCTACCAAGCCAACCAGGGGGGGTTTGCACGTCTGACCGGACGTGTACAATTCTACTCACAAAGAATACTACACAAGTCTCATCAGAATAAACCCTATGTAATTACAGTTCAGATCACTTCTTAAAATTCAGGCTTAAGTCGCAAGACATTGCCGTAAGTATTATTCAGGCTTAAGTCAAAAGACATTGCCGCACAACTATGATCAGTTCTATATATAGTATACTTAACTATATACTCCTACAACATGTAATTTCCAATTACAACAGAAGGTCAAGAGTGTATACCTCGATAAGCCCAAAATTATCCAAGTTTAAATGTCGATCCTGAGCAAGGTTTAGCTCCTACTCCGTGCGCTCCAACCCGCTCCAAACAACCCTTAGAAGTTCTAACCAACTTCTACTTAACACTTCAACTACGGGTGAAGATTTACTTAGGGTTTCGTTTTTGTGACTGAGGGAAGTATAATAGTATTTTCTGGGCTTTTGAAAAAGTGTAACCTTGGGAATACTATAAGGTATTTGGGCCAAGGTATTTGGGCATTATAACAATACTAGAAGAGTATTTATATACCACAAAAAGGGGTATTTATACGAGACAACTAGGCTAGGGGGGGGGTGTACCTCTCTAGGCACCACAGGGGAGGAGGCTCTCGCCGAGGGCCTTGCTCGAGGAGGGGACTTTGGACGATAGCAAGACAAGAGGGAGGGAGTATTTGAGACTTAGATAGATTGCTCAATTTTTGGATGAAGAAAGTCTTCAACTTAGAGGGGTATTTATAGGTCAAGTGAAGGCCAACCAATGGCCAAGATGAAGTACACTGTACACTGTGCCTTACTGAAGTGGACATAATGAAAGTGGACATAATGAAAGTCAATTTTTTTACCTTACTGAAGTGGACATAATGAAAGTCAATTTTTTTACCTTATACAGCCTGTCTCAACATATGAACAACAGTCACACCAGGGCTATGAACACCAGCCCTCAAATATCAAAGCGTGCCCGTGGGATTCCCCATCACAGCCGACCGCTAGGTGTAAAATCTAACTCTGTGACGCGCCCGTGGTACCCTACCTCACTGTCGGCGTACACACCTACAACACGTATATACCTGTATCCTCTGCCCGTGGAATCCCCCCCGTCACTGTCGACAGCCCGTGGTTATCATATATGTCTTCAGCTGTATTTTTTTTGACTATTATGATTTAAATTACAGTACTTTCAGTTTTGCATACTTGGTACACATTTTGTACTGACCTCTTCGAAGTGCGTTCACGCCGCAGTCGAGATACATAGCTTGCTGATCCGCACTCCTTGGGTCACGGTTCAGTACTCGGAAAGCTCCATTTCTCCGGAGGCTTGTCTTTTGGTATGGTTCCCTGAAGTTGTAGACACTTGTCACCCTCCCATAGGCTTTTAACAAAATATCCCCTGATTTTCGTCTTTTACCGCAGAAAAATCCCGCCTCGGCGCCGCGGCCCCGCCGCCGGCGCCGCGGCGCTGCCACTTCCGAGAAAAGTTCCTGCATTCCGGCGCCGCGGCCCTGCATTCCGGCGCCGCGGCGCTGCAACCCCTGCGAACCCCCAGAACAACCGGCGCCATGCCTCAGATTCGGCCGCGGCCACCCTCGAAACCATCGCTTTGCTCGATCGGGCACCAAACTTGAAACTTCCATAACTTTTGACTCCGATGTCCTATCGACGAACGGTTTGCTGCGTTGGGAACTAGATTTAACGGACTACACACTAGGCTTTTAAAACTCCTCAAAACTCCTAAGGAACTAGGAGATATACCGCTCCAAAGTTGACTAAAAGTCAGCCCACAACCTTTTGCCAACCCAACTTTCCAAAATTCAAATCTTATTTCCTTTCGTATGTTCCTAACTTAACCTCTTGAATTTACGGGGTGTAACATTCTTCCCCCCTTAGAAACATTCGTCCCCGAATGTTCTTTTGGAGTCAATCTAATACTCCTCGTACTTACAATTAATGGAACTTTATTTTGTCGCTCATGATCCTAAGGTATCGCACTCGCATACCCATCCATCATTATTAACCAAGAAAACAGATCCCAAGGGTGCACCAACGCTATTTACTCCCACTCAAGGACTAAAATGCTTCTCTCTTCGCACTTCCCACCTACTCCTAGCATACATACATAGTCTCAATGTAATCCGTTCATGACACTTAAACATACAACAACTTTATCATGCATACAAAGCTCTAAAGGATCAAAATATACCTGAAATCGCATAGGCGGGTAAAAGGACCGCTAAAACTGGGAACTGCTACCACGACCTCTGCCGCGGCCTGCCGGGGCATGAACATCCTGCCTAACCATTGAAGGCGAAGAACCCGCAGACCAGAGATCGTGATACTCACTGCCACTCGGTCGACACCCTTGCTAAATGGCCTGCTGGCCGCAGCATAATTTGTCGACCTAGTCCGACATTCCCAAAATGAGCTCTACCACAAGAACCACACCGAGGCAAAGGTGGCCTCCTCGCTACTATCCCGGACATATCCGTGAACCCGCGGCCGAGCCACCGACTCCGCCTCGAATATCCCTGGCGGTCAAACCACCCGCCAGAAGGCCGAGAAGGAGCACTCTGCGTTGGTTGAAATGTAGTCCTAGCTCGCTTTGAGGCCGTCGCCTAAAACTATCTCGAAACTCGCCGCCCCGCCTCTTGGGCCGGATCTGGCCGCTCTCTCTCGCCTCAATCCCGTGCATAAGCTCAGATCTCCGCAATATCCATCCTCGCCGAAGAGCCACTCCTGCATACGCGGTAACCATATATCGGTCTAGTCCCATCACATAGCGGTGAACTCTGTCCGCCATATCCGCCACAATAGTGGGTGCATACATGGCCAAAGAGTCAAATTCCAGGTTGTACTCTCTGATGGTTCTCCCATTCTGTCTTAACGCTAAGAACCTATCCAAGCGGGCTCTCCTCGTCTCAGGAGGCAAAAAGTGATCGAGGAAGGATCCCGTGAACTCACCCCAAACAGCTGGAGGAGCACCCCTACCTCTAGACAATACCCACGACTCAAACCAGCCAACGCAATATCGCAGAACCAGAAAGCTAACACAACGGACTCGCCTCCAAGCCCTAAGCACTGCATAGTCCGCCGCACCGCCGAATGAATTCACGAGGTCCTCTCGGACTTGAACCATAGAACTCGTGGATTACAACTTAGAAAGTCCCGAATCCTCAAACTATCGGCTCTGGGTTAGCTACGGCTCCCGTCGCTCGCCACAATACTAGTCAATAATCGGATCGCTCTCCGTAATCTCGATATTCACCACAGGCCGTGGAATCGAGGCTCGTGCACCGAACTTCGGTGTTATCGGCTCTCGCCTCTAATATCGCGTGGGCGATCTCGCCGATCCCCCCATAACCTCAGGCATAGTCTGGGCCTAATTCCTAGAAATCCTCTGTGTACCACTAACAACTCTTGTTGCTGCCTTGCCCTTCTGGGCCCTGGTCGCCTTCCGTGGAGGCATAACTGATACAATAGAACAGGTCAGAGAGGATTCAGCCTAGTAGGACAGCTCTACTGCACGATCTCAAAGAGAGAAGAATGGAAACAAATCCTAAATGTCCTGCAGCCTCCTGATTATAGATGTGGTGCACAACACATCAATAATCAAGACTCTACTAGACACGGTCTGTAGACACTTTCCGAGGACTAACTGCTCTGATACCACTTTTGTCACGACTAACCTGGGCAATGGGTGCCCTCCTCGCACCTGCGGTATGCATCGAGATAATCGTGAACATACATAACTTAACAATGAAATAATTAATAGGTTAGCCGATAAGGCTACCTTCCTGGATATAAACAAATCCAAAAGCAGTTACCTCAATTTTTTTTTTAAAGTGACCCACAAGATATGACTCTGCACTCTAAGAGTTTACATAATCAATCGTGACGACAGGCCCGCCATACCACGAATGTACTAAAGTCTACAACTTCAGGGAACCATACCAAAAGACAAGCCTCCGGAGAAATGGAGCTTTCCGAGTACTGAACCGTGACCCAAGGAGTGCGGATCAGCAAGCTATGTATCTCAACCTGCGGCATGAACGCAGCCCCCCGAAGGAGGTCAGTACAAAATGTGTACCAAGTATGCAAAACCAGAAAATCTTGTAATTTAAATCATAATAGTAAAAAAAAATACAGCTGAAGACATATATGATAACCAAATTAACAGTACACTGTGCCTTACTGAAGTGGACATAATGAAAGTCAATTTTTTTACCTTATACAGCCTGTCTCAACATATGAACAACAATACACAGGGGGCTATGAACACACCCTCAAATCTCAAAGCGTGCCCGTGGGATTCCCCATCACAGCCGACCGCTAGGTGTAAAATCTAACTCTGTGACGCGCCCGTGGTACCCTACCTCACTGTCGGCGTACACACCTACAACACGTATATACCTGTATCCTCTGCCCGTGAAATAAAGTTTGGTTTCTAAATCAAGTGACTCCTTTTCTTATAAAACCTTAGGCAATTGATGCCTTAAAATCAAATTACCTTTCATTAAATCAAGTCATTTATCTTTCCATAAAGCTAATATAACCAACTTCCCATAAAGTCGTTATATTCACTTTATACCTTAGCCAAAAACAATTTCCTATCCAAGGGACATATACGTTTAAAACGGAACAAGTATCACATACTTTAAAACTCTTCAAGTCCCTTAACTTTAATAAAACTTAAGACATCCTTAATACTTTCCAAGAAGTGAGTTAATCTCCTAACTCACCCGACTTGGCTATTCATAAAACTAGTAAAGGATATCAAGGTCTTGTACGTCTACCGTACTATATACGTGCAACTAGTCATGCTCAAAAGATAGGAAAAGTTCTACATACCTCTTCGGGTCAAACCACTTGCCAAGTACAATATCCCGCCCGTAGTATGTCAACCTATAATATCCACAATACGACTATTAACGCCTTACTTCAAACGTAGAATATTATAAGTGTAAAGTCTCTAAATTCTACGGAAAATCGGATAGCACCTCCTTTGTTTCTACTTACTTTGCCACCTTTTTCAAGGCCGAATTCAATAACCAAACACGCTACATTTAAGGCCCAATCAATGCAATTAACAATAGGGGATTACACGCCTACTAGACGTGTAAAATTCCGCCCCACAATAGATATCAAACTAATACAAATTACTAGTCCAATTTCTGCCACATTGAGTACAATAACACCAATTCTTATCCAATTTCCATTTCAATCCAAGTTGTTAGCATAACATGATATTAAGTCACAATCGATTATAACTACTATAATCTTCAAGTAAGTAACATGCGGCGATTTTAATAAATGACCAAATTGTAATCCAACTTCACATGGCTTAAATGACATTTCGGATTTAAGGCTACAATCAATCCATAATACTTATCAACTTCAACATATAAACTTCATGCTAGCAACATGTAAAGCTAACAACAAACAATATATATAATCCTGTAACACTTTTAAGAGACGAGATTATACCTCAACGAGTCTTAATCCAACTCCAAATCCGAAGTCTCTCCTTAGCAACTTAGAGCCTCTTCAAGACACTTCAATCCTCTACTTGAGACCCTTAGAACAATACCAACAAATTTCCTTCAATCTTCCTGTAACGCCCCGAAACCCGGGCCCGTCACTGGTGCCTTACCCCGGGCACCCTAGTGATACAACATCAGAGAAAATCAGCGGAATATAAAACATGAATCATGAAACAAGAGATATCATAGATAAACAGGCCAACCAAACAGTTGCCTTCAGTGTATATACATAAACCCGAACAGTTATCCTTTTTACAAACCCTGCCCACAACAAAGGCATGCACTTAAGATTTATACAACAACTATGACGGGACAGGGCCCCGCCATACCCCTGAATGTACAAGAACCTACAACTCAGGGAACACATACCAAAGATAAGCCTCCGACGAAACGGAGCTTCCAAAAACGCTGAAACGTGATCCTACAAGCGGGGATCGACAGCCAATGTACTTCTACCTGCGCAGATGAACGCACTTCAAGGAGGTCGATAACAGTACCAAGTATGTGAAATCAGAAATATCAGAAATGAAATCATACTAGTCTATATAAAGCAGGAGACATGTATGATAACCAAACTACAGTTCACAACATAACAGCAGTCAAGTCAGGGACTCACGCCCTCAAAGTCACCACTCAAATATAACTATGGGTCTCACGCCCACCACATCCATCATGTTCGCATCATGGCCACATGCCCCCGGAATACAGCATCGGTGTAGACATGTCCATGATGCAACAATAATAACAAGGCCGCATGGCCACATGCCCCCGGAATACAGAATCGGTGTAGACATGCCCATGTTACCTCAACAACAATATCCTAGGTAGTCAACCCTGCCGCGTGGCCACATGCCCCGAATACAACATCGGTGTAGACACGCCCATGGAATGAAATAACCATATATCGGTAATCAACCCGCCGCACGGCCACATGCCCCTGAATACAACATCGGTGTAGACACGCCCATGGAATGTAAATAACCATATATCGGTAATCAACCCACGCATGGCCACATGCCCCTAATACAACATCGGTGTAGACATGTCCATGTGACATCAACAATAAGACAAGAATCAAAATGGAAACATACCCGTGGAATTCTCCATCACCGCCAAGACGCCCAAGTAAGTTCTCAATAAGTCAACCGCCTCTATCGAGACGCCAGAACACGTAAATACCACACTTGCACAACAAAGGCTATCATCACAAGCATAGGCAAGTTTCACAACAACAAGCATAGGCAAGTTTCACAACACCAAGCATAGGCAAGTTTCACACAACTCAAGGTACTTTCATTTTATGCCAAAGTCCGGTTTTTAACCCCAAAGTTCTTCATACGTTAAGTCCTTTTAAAAGAGATCCATTACTTTTATAAAAGTCACCCGATAATTCGTAGTATTAGAATGACCAACCCACATTCCTTTCAAAATCAAGTAACAACATTCTTTTCCTAAGTTCCGGTTGCCTAGTTTCAATTACTCAAGTTTCTCATTTTCAAATGGTTTCATAGTTCATAAACTTAATCACTTGATTCCTTTTTAGAACAGTTGAGTAATATATGTCTTACGTGAGAGTAGGTTATTCTTGTTTACAACATTCTTATTACAGCAGCCATGATCTAGAAAATGTAATATCATTTTGTCTCATCTTAGTTTCTATGCAGATGGAGGTTTCTACTGGTTTTAATACGATACATCATTATTCAATACATTTCCTTTATTAACGCTGCAGTGGTCTGTCGATACACATTCTGATTTCCGAAATCAGTAAAACATAAAACCAAGTACTCATTACTCACGAATGAGGTTTCACACAAACATCCACATTAACACAAATAAGTTAAGTCTCTTATCTTATAAGATCAAGTCTCTTAACTTCTAACATCAGTAAACCATTCTTAAGCCGTTATACCTAACTTCCCATAAAGCTAGTATAACTCTTAAGTTTTCAAAACACAATACTACACTTTTTTCAAAACTATTTATAAACCTTTTGAAATACATTAAGTTTCCTTATTATAACAAGCCAGTTATAATTCACATCGATTCCTTTAAAACCACAAAGTATTTTAAACACACGTACGCGTCTACCGTACTACGTAGTTACACACATATCATGCTAGAAGAGATAGGAAGAGGTTCACATACCTCGCGACGATTTATCGACAATAAGCAAAAAGCTCCAAACAGTCGGCTACTCCTCAAGCCAAGTAAATCGCGCCACACGTAGGTACTTCAACCTATAAGGCCACAAGGCGCCTATTATCATCTAGACCACAACGTAGAATATTCTACAGAAAATTCGGCAGCATCTCCCCCCCCCGCCACAGCGTAAATCTCCTTCTCTATCGAGGCCGGCTACCAAGCCAACCAGGGGGGGGGTTTTACACGCCTAACCGGACGTGTACAATTCTACTACACAGTAATACTACACAAGTCTACTGTAATACAGTCCTATGTAATTACAGTTCAGTTCAGTTCTTACTTCTTCAGGCTTAAGTCAAAAGACATTGCCACAGTACTAAGTATAGTTCTATATATAGTATACTTCAACTATATATTCTAACAACATGTAATTTCCAATTACAATAGAAGGACAGTAGTGTTTACCTCGATAAGCCCATAATTATCCAAGTTAAATGTCGATCCTTAGCAACGTTTAGCTCCAACTCCGGGTGCTCCACCCCGCTCCAAACAACCCTTAGAAGTTCTAACCAACTTCTACTTAAATACTTCAACCAATCAATGAAGATTTTCTTAGGGTTTCGGTTTGAGACTAAAGGGACAAAAGGTAGTATTTCCGGACTCTACGTATAGAGGTAACTTTGGAATACTACAAGGTAAAAGGCTAAGGTATTTTGGGCATTATAACAATACTTGGAGGAGTATTTCAATACCACAAAGGGGGATGTATTATACGAAACAACTAGGCTAGGGGGGGGGGTACCCCACGGCTAGACCTCACAAGGGGGGGGGAGAGGAGACCTCTCGGCCAAGCTCCACAAAAGGGGGGGAGGGCTTGGACGAATTTCAACACACAAAGGGGGAGAGATTTCAAGACTTGGAAATGATTTATGGATGAAGAAAGTTCATCAACTAAGGGGGTATTTATAGCAAACCCAAAGGCCAACCAATGGCCAAGATTTAGCCAAGTGCAAGGCAAGTGTAAGGCCAAGATCAAGCCAAGTGCACCCACAAAACACTCCACAAAACACTCCACAAAACAAGCCACAAAACTAGGCACAAAAGGGGGAGCCAATCGGCCAAGGCCAACGAAGGCCTCTTGGGCGCCCAAATCGCCCAACCTTCCATTTGCTTCCAATGTGAGGTGACACATGTCACCTCCCGTTGGTCCAAAATGTTTCGCCTCTCGGAAAAATCCGCAAAAATAAAAATGACATAGCCGAAATTCCCTACGAAAGTCGTGGAAACGTTTATTTAAAAACGACTCTAATCGCACTTGTGCCCAAATCGAATCCAATGCCTAACTTAAGGCTCACTCGTGACGACGCCCATACGCATATACTCAAAAATACGGTATAACATTCTTCCCTTAGAAACATTCGCCCGAATGTTCCTTCTAGGTCTCAAAACAAGCGGTACCAAGATAGTCTTCACCGCTATACTTACTTAAAACGATCATGCCACACCGCCATAAAACACACGCTCACTTCTCCCTTCTCGTAGTACTGCCTCAACACCGAACTCGTTCTAGTATCCGTACCACACTTCACAACGCTTGTTTCCAACCCTTGGAGTCTCTACCTCCAAACTTGGTCATCTCACTAACCTCGATTTCCCCTAAGGCCATTCCCGGCCTTCACGAACAGATTCTGATCGAACGTATCTATGAACTCATACGATGGTCATCTAAACTTGGGCCTAGCACCCTCGTGACCCTGCCACCTGGCGGGACCACCCAGAGCTGACCCTTCCTCGAAACGGGACGCGGGTTGGCCCGCAACATGGCCCCAACCCGACCCACTGTAGTGCCAACTTCCTAGTTTCTTGATCCGAACATTCTTACCTCTACAGGTCATGAAAGCTACCACTTCCATTTCACATTACCCAGGGACTGATCACACAAACATATCCCACGTACACTACGCACTCTGATAACGGTCAAACATAAAATAGATCTTTTACTCAAGACGACCTTACCCGTAAGGTCTCAATCGTGACACAGTCTAGGGTTCATACTTACCATGACCCCATACTTAGCCTCCCAACTAACCATGTTTTCTAACTCACAATTAACACAACGCTATTCGCACACATAGCACATAATAATGAGATCATCATATCAGCATACCAAAACTCTACAGGGTTAAGGATATACCTGAAGCTACCGCTCCACTCTAATCATAGGCACGCAGGCGCATAATCGTAGGTGATGAACCACCATCGATCACGGCCGAGTCGTGGCCGCTCAACCTCTCTTATAAGCACAGTCTCTCTTCACATGGCCCTGACGGCCGCAGGAATAACAAGCTCCCTTGGTACTACGACACTCCCCGAAATGCGGTCTACCACATCGACCACACCGGTAGGGGTATCGTGATCCGCCAACACCCCTACTCCTCAACATCCAAACACGAGCCCCGACCGCCTCGAATATCCTGAGGGTCCCGGCGTCGCGGAGGACCACTCAGAATGGCGGAGGTACAAAACTAGTATGCCGAGGCGGTCCGCCTCGGCGTCGCCAAAATATCCGCCGTCTTGCCTTCTTCTCGGAAAGCGGTCCACTGTCGATCTTCGCGCCTCGCACCCAAGTGCACGAGCTCAGATGCGGCAATGTCCATGCCTACAAGGAAACACCGAACAACTCTCTCGCTAGGTAATCATCGAGCCCCGTAACATATCGGTGCACTCGATCCTCCATACTAGCTACTAATGCGGAACATACCGCCAATGAGTCGAACTCCACATTGTACTCCCGAATCAGACGCTCGCTCGCTCAACATCAAAAACTGTTTACCCGAGCCCTCCTCATCTGTGAGGCAAGAAATGTGCCAGAAGGCCCCAAAACTCATCCCAAACGGCCGGAAGTGCATGCTCTCCCGAAAGCTCCCACGAGTCAAACCAATCGATCATGCGGTGTCACGCACCGACGCGAACTAAATGTCACAGACTGCCTCCGAAGCCTTGATCACCCGTGATGATCCTTCTGAATCGACGGATGAACTCCTGCGGATCATCCTCCGCCTCGACCAGAAACTCAAAGTGCTACAACTAAGGAAATCCCGTAGCCTCAAACCGTCGCCTGCGCAGTGCCGCTGAATCGAATCGGCCGCTGGCCCACTTATCTCATATCTCGCCACAACCCCGCCAATAATCGCCATCTCCTTGTGACTATCTCCCGCCTGCATCGTGGGGTGGAGGCTCAGTATTGTAGTCTCAGCAGCCATCGCTGCGCTAAACTCGCTGGTCTTTGGCGCGCCGCAAAACTCGCCGTCTCAAGCACTACTCGTGTATCGACGCTCGCGCTCGTACTTCTCAATCCCACTAGCGCCTCCCGCTTGCCCTTCGGGCCACGGTTGCCTTTCGCAGAGGCATAATCGGTAAAACGAAACACGTCGGAGGGTCCAACTTACAACACGCCTTCTAAGGCACGATCTCGAATGAGAAGAATGGAAACCAATCCTAAATGTCCTATAGCCTCGATTATAGATGTGGTGCACAACACACCGATAATCAAGACTTACTAGACACGGTTCAGACACTTTCCGAGGATTAATCGCTCGATACCACTTTTGTAACGCTCAAACCCGGCGCCATCGTGCCTTACCGGGCACCCTAGTGATACAACATCAGAGAAAATCAGCGGAATATAAAACATGAATCATGAAACAAGAGATATCATAGATAAACAGCAACCAAACAGCTTGCCTTCGGTATATACATAAACCCGACAGCTTATCCTTTTTACAAACCCCGCTTACAACAAAGCATGCACTTAAGATTTATACAACAACTATGACGACAGGCTCGCCATACCTCAATGTACAAGAACCTACAACTCAGGGAACACATACCAAAGATAAGCCTCCGACGAAACGGAGCTTCCAAAAACGCTGAAACGTGATCCTACAAGCGGATCGATACCCGATTTCTACCTGCAGATGAACGCACCCGGCGAGGTCGATAACAGTACCAAGTATGTGAAATCAGAAATATCAGAATGAAATCATACTAGTCTATATAAATGAGACATGTATGATAACCAAACTACGATTCACAACATAACAAAGATAAGTCGTGACTCACGCCCTCAAAGTCACCACTCAAATATAACTATGGGTCTCACGCCCACCACATCCATCATGTTCGCATCATGGCCACATGCCCCCGGAATACAGCATCGGTGTAGACATGTCCATGATGCAACAATAATAACAAGGCCGCATGGCCACATGCCCCCGGAATACAGCATCGGTGTAGACATGCCCATGTTACCTCAACAACAATATACTAGGTAGTCAACCCTGCCGCATGGCCACATGCCCCGAATACAACATCGGTAGACACGCCCATGGAAATGTAAATAACCATATATCGGGTAATCAACCCGCCGCACGCCACATGCCCCCGGAATACAACATCGGTGTAGACACGTCCATGGAACAGAAATAACCATATATCGGGTAATCAACCCGGCCGCATGGCCACATGCCCCCGGAATACAACATCGGTGTAGACATGTCCATGTGACATCAACAATAAGACAGTAATCAAAATGGAAACATACCCGTGGAATTCTCCATCACTGCCAAAGACGCCCAAGTAAGTTCTCAACAAGTCAACCTACTCATCGAGAGACGCAGAATACGTAAATACCACACTTGCACAACAAAGGCTATCATCACAAGCATAGGCAAGTTTCACAACAACAAGCATAGGCAAGTTTCACAACAACAAGCATAGGCAAGTTTCACACAACTCAAGGTACTTTCATTTTATGCCAAAGTCCGGGTTTTTAACCCCAAAGTTCTTCATACGTTAAGTCCTTTTAAAAGAGATCCATTACTTTTATAAAAGTCACCCGATACGTAGTATTAGAATGACCAACCCACATTCCCTTTCAAAATCAAGTAACAACATTCTTTCCTAAGTTCGGTTGCCTAGTTTCAATTACTCAAGTTTCTCATTTTCAAATGGTTTCATAGTTCATAAACTTAATCACTTGATTCCTTTAGAACGGTTGAGTAATATATGTCTTACGTGAGAGTAGGTTATTCTTGTTTACAACATTCTTATTACAAAGACCATGATCTAGAAAATGTAATATCATTTTGTCTCATCTTAGTTTCTATGCAGATGGAGGTTTCTACTGGTTTTAATACGATACATCATTATTCAATACATTTCCTTTATTAACGCCGCAGTTGGTGCTGTCGATACACATTACGATTTCCAAATCAAGAAACATAAAACCAAGTACTCATTACTCACGAATGAGGTTTCACACAAACATCCACATTAACACAAATAAGTTAAGTCTCTTATCTTATAAGATCAAGTCTCTTAACTTCAACATCAAGAAACCATTCTTAAGCCGTTATACCTAACTTCCCATAAAGCTAGTATAACTCTTAAGTTTTCAAAACACAATACTACACTTTTTCAAAACTATTTATAAACCTTTGAAATACATTAAGTTTCCTTATTATAACAAGCCGGTTATAATTCACATCGCCCTTTTAAAACCACAAAGTATTTTAAACACGTATGCGTCACCGCATCACGTAGTTACACACATATCATGCTAGAAGAGATAGGAAGAGGTTCACATACCGCGACGATTTATCGACAATAAGCAAAAAGCTCCAAACGGGCTACTCCTCAAGCCAAGTAAATCGCCCCCCCCGTCTGTACTACCACCTATAACCCCACACCGCGCCTATAATCATCTAGACCACAACGTAGAATATTCTACAGAAAATTCGGCAGCATCTCCCCCCCCCCCGCCACCGCGTAAATCTCCTTCTCTATCGAGGCCGGCTACCAAGCCAACCCGGGGGGGGGTTTTACACGCCTAACCGGACGTGTACAATTCTACTACACAGTAATACTACACAATTCTCATCAGTAATACACCCCATGTAATTACTGGGCGATTCTTACTTCTTCAGCTTAAGTCAAAAGACATTGCCACAAGATTAAGTATAGTTCTATATAGTATACTTCAACTATATATTCTTACAACATGTAATTTCCAATTACAATAGAAGGACAGTAGTGTTTACCTCGATAAGCCCATAATTATCCAAGTTAAATGTCGATCCTTAGCAACGTTTAGCTCCAACTCCGGGTGCTCCACCCCGCTCCAAACAACCCTTAGAAGTTCTAACCAACTTCTACTTAAATACTTCAACCAATCAATGAAGATTTTCTTAGGGTTTCGGTTTGAGACTAAAGGGACAAAAGGTAGTATTTCCGGACTCTACGTATAGAGGTAACTTTGGAATACTACAAGGTAAAAGGCTAAGGTATTTTGGGCATTATAACAATACTTGGAGGAGTATTTCAATACCACAAAGGGGGATGTATTATACGAAACAACTAGGCTAGGGGGTACCACCGCTAGACCTCACAAGGGGGGGGGAGACCTCTCGGCCAAGCTCCACAAAAGGGGGGGAGGGCTTGGACGAATTTCAACACACAAAGGGGGAGAGATTTCAAGACTTGGAAATGATTTTTGGATGAAGAAAGTTCATCAACTAAGGGGGTATTTATAGCAAACCCAAAGGCCAACCAATGGCCAAGATTTAGCCAAGTGCAAGGCAAGTGTAAGGCCAAGATCAAGCCAAGTGCACCCACAAAACACTCCACAAAACACTCCACAAAACAAGCCACAAAACTAGGCACATAAGGGGGAGCCAATCGGCCAAGGCCAACCAAGGCCTCTTGGACGCCCAAATCGTCCAACCTTCCATTTGCTTCCAATGTGAGGGTGACACATGTCACCCTCCCGTTGGTCCAAAATGTTTCGTCTCTCGGAAAAATCCGCAAAAAATAAAAATGACATAGCCGGAAATTCCCCTACGAAAGCTGTGGAAACGTTTCGTCTAAAAACGACTCTAATCGGCACTTGTGCCCAAATCGAATCCAATGCCTAACTTAAGGCTCAAATTTCGTACGTACGTCCATACGTACATACTCTGAAAAATACGGGGTATAACATTTCCAAACAAAACCTAGAAAAGCAACTAGGTTTTCACCTTGCGACTAATACGAAAATTATCTTTTTCCGAGATTTTTCTATTGAGATACACTTACAATACACTCAAGAACCTTGGTTTAAAGTGTGGAGCTTAATGGACAAGAAACAAATTTTTTTCTCTTCTGCTTGAAGTGAACGCGAGAGCAACAAGCTCTTGTTCTTCAATTTCTTGAAAATTTGGCTAAGTGTTAAGCTTGTCTTGCTACTACTAGTATTATATAGCACAATGGAGGGTCAAGATGTGAACAAATGGGTGGCTTGGATGAGCTCTTATTAAATATCAAGCCTTGTGGACCCATTGACCAAGTCAATTTTCTCAAGCTCACTACTTGCAAGACTTAGTCATCCTACAAAGGTAAAATGACCCTTTAGTCCTTGCCTAAATTCGTCCAAGGCAACCATAAGGGGGGTGACACGTGTCGCCCTCCCATTCGTCACAATATTACGTTTTCCGACAATTTCATAATTCCGATAAATTTTTACAAGTCTCTAATCTTAACATTAGGAACTCTCACGTACGTTCTTAAAACATGTCCTGTAAATACGGGGTGTATCAGTTGTGAATAAGTTATACTTATTTATAACGATCTTATTCAAGTAGCCATGATCTAGAAAATGTAATACAATTTTGTCTTATCTTAGTTTCTATGCAGATGGAGAATTCTACTCATTTTAATATAATCAATTGTCATTACATTTTCCTTTATTAACGCTGCAATGGCTTGTTCGATACTTATTCTCATTCGTGCCTTAAAATTAGCCAAGTCAACTTGGCTCCAAATACCTCCTAACGGCTCTTACCAACATCCCTCATAAGACTTGGTATGAACTTAGGGTAACCTAGACATAACCTTTACATAGAGCAAATCACATACATACCTCTTAACCTCTAAGAGTAGAAGGGAACATGAAATAATACCACATGTATATTCCATACATAGAATCATGCCAAAGGAAGGAAGAGATTCACATACCTCGCGACGATTATCGACAAGTAGCAAAATGCTTCAAAATACTTCCACCTTGATAGCTATTCCATCCTTCAAGTAGAATACGCTATACTTAGTACTTCAACCTATAATGGCCATAATACGTCCATTAACTTCTTACTTCAAACGTAGAATATTCTAGGTGCTAAGTCACTAAATTCTACGGAAAATCGGACAGCACTTCCTTTGTTTCTACATACTTTGCCACCTTTTTCAAGGCCGAATTCAATAACCAAGCACGCCACATTTAAGGCCCAACAATGCAATTAACAATAGGGGATTACACGCCTACTAAACGTGTAAAATTCCGCCCCACAATTGATATCAAACTAATACAACAACAAGTGTAAATCCGGCAAGTAACTCAAAAGGAGTTAGAGAGAAGTTTCTCTCACTAAGGAAAACGCTCTCAACGTTTCTCCTTGGTTGCTCCTCACGGGTCTTGTCCGTCACTCCTTTCCTATCCCCTCACTCTAAATTGATGCTTCTATTAGCTACGTTTTGAGTTCATGATATGAAAAAACTAAAAGATATACTCGTTCTAGCAATGATTCCGGGGGTTCTGGAGGTTCGTCCAAGTCTAGAACCAGGAAAAAGAAGAAGAAAGGTGGAAGTCCATCAATGGTAAATGAAAATCTAGTACGGTATCTCGGACTTTCCGTATTAGTACATGCTGCTCGGATTTGCACTTTCCATTAGAACATGTGGTGGATGATATCACGTTACAAAAATTCACGATTGGGAAAAAGTATTGAGGTTGGTAGCAGGAAAATAGCAAGTGTAAGGATGATAATACTATGAATGTAACCCTCTCACCCATAAACTTACGGACTATGCCCCAAAGCCACGGTGATTCTATTGAGGTACAAACACCTATTGATTCTCAATCCGCTCATTTGAAGGGCACTACATGCGGGTACTTCGTGAACTCAGAACACTACGGAAGAGAAGGGTAACCACGGAGCATTAATAAGCCTACTAGTAGTGGCTTCGCCTAAGTATCGGAAAAACAAGGATTTTCAAGCAGGAATTTCAGCGGTACTTTGCTTGAAGGTATCCTCGGGCCTAGGCCGGTCGGTTCACGGTCTATTGAGCAAGGCGGGTCGGAGGGTATCCATGGGTCTTCATTTAATTACGACCTCGTGGAACTTCACAGATTGGTAGGAAGGTCTAATAGTTCCAAGAGGCCTAGTAACTCGCATTCATTTATGGGTGCGAGTCGAAGAGCCTTACGACTTAAATGGCCTACACGCGCGGATGTCCAAGAGCCTCTTACCTCGAACATTCAACCTTCATTAAGTCCTCCTAAGAACGCGTACCACCCCTCCTCCCTTACCGGTTCTACGAAATTCAACATAGGAACCCGAACATTCCCTTTTCATTTAATTCTACCTCGATCAATGGAAATGGTACGATACTTCCACCTCTCACATCTTCTACCTCCTCTATTCCTTTCAGATTTCATATAGGCTCTTCCACAACTCCACTGACTACTCCACCCACACCCGAAATACCAACCTCTTTTCCCACCCTCCCAAATGGTACCCGCATACTATCTTCAGATGCGAGCCCAAGCTCCACTCCCTCTAACCCCATCCCTCATCATGCATTTCCTAATAGGCCTGATGTTCATTTACCTTCTGATGATTTCAGTTCTCACGACCCGCTTCCATCCAGTAAGCCCTCTAAAGCGCTATGCCTCCTCCCGTCACAATAGCCCCACCGCAAAAGAAAACCTATGCGAGTGTCTTTGCGGGTTCGGACTTGAGGCAAAAGGATTACAACTTCAATTCATTGATCGCAAGGAGAAGATGTAGAACTAGAATCAACGGATGAAGTCCGTTCATTGAAACATGGGGATATTGCCTCGTAGTCGCTTCACTGGTCCTTTCGGAAGAGAAGCTGAATTCTATTGTGAAAGGTTGGGAGTTAAGTGTCGTATCATCCCTACGCAAAAGATGGACAATATTCAAATTCATGGCGGAGGAAGAACGCACTAATGTGCTCAGCGGAGGCCCTTACATGACCTTCGGCAAAACAATGATGTTAAAACCAATTGATAAGGGAGTTCATTAAGATGACTTATTCATGGATATCCCTATCCGGTCACTTTCCATGAGATCCCCCTGTCTGTTTGGAGTGCCTCAGGCCTTAGCAAAATTGCATCACGCGTAGGGAAACCCCTCTACACGGATCAATTTACCAAAGAAAGGTCTAAGATGAATTATGCAAGAGTGTTAGTGGAAGTTGATGTTAGTAAGAAACCGGTCACAGAATTTGGAGTTAAACTACCCGACAATCGAAGATACGTCCAAAAGGTCCAATATGAAAACTACCCTGATTATTGTTACCATTGTACCTCTTTTGGTCATAATCATTTGAAGTGCAAGATCCTATTGCAAAACAACTCTCTCGTGAAGCTTGGAATCGATTTGCCTTTAGCCCCGACTTGCAAAGGAGCCGATTCCTCTAGCCCTGGCCATCCTTTGGTTGCGGGTCACCCTAGCCCCCCTTTATCTGATCCACCACCCCCTCATCTTCCCGTAGGATGTTCTATCTTAAAGGATGCTGGGAATGTTGTGCAATCTGCACCGCATATACCCGGAAGTGTTGGGGAAGCTCTGAATCTCATTATACCACCGGCGGGGGGCCTGTCTGGCTCACCAAACTTACGGGTTCCCATTGATGATTTAACGGTTCAGCTACCTGACATTGCTATTACGCATCAAAAGGGGATTGAAATGAACACCATGGAATCTGAGAATAACACACCTTTAAACCCGCACACTACTTCAGATGTGAGCCCTCGCGGGAATTCTATTGAAATACCCAACCCCACAACTAGTTGCATTATCTTGGAACATGGTGAACACACCAACTTCGAATCACCTGCCTTGGCTCCTAAGGATAAAAATAAAGGTTGGACAGAGGTTACAACAAGAAGGAGTACCAGTCTAGCAAGAAAAGTGAAGCGCGGAGGGACCCCTAAACCCTCCATGGTTTCCTAATAATAATCCTTTGTTGGAATGCGAGTAGATGCTGCGTCTGGCAAACCACCAGTATTATTTCAACCACTCTTGTAAAAATCACCCCTGAGTGATCACCCATTCCCCCCCCCCCCCCCTCCTTCATCTCTTGTTTTTACGTTGAGGATTGAGAACCCTCAATGATTGATTGTAAGATTTCAGTTCTTTTATTATTAATATTACCATTTACCTCATCAAAAAAAAAAAAAAAAAAAAAAAAAAAAAAGTTTAAAACCGGCAATATTGGGATACAACAATACCAATTCTTATCCAATTTCCTTTTCAATCCAAGTTGTTAGCATAACATGATATCAAGTCGCAATCTATTATAACTACTATAATCTTCAAGTAAGTAACATGCGACTATTCTAAATACGACCAAATTGTAATCCAACTTCAAATGGCTAATATGTCATTTCGGATTTTAGGCTACAACAATCCATAACACTTATAAAACTTCAACACATATACTTCATGCTAGTAAAATGTAAGGCTAACAACAATATATAATCTTGTAACACTTTAAGAGAACAAGATTGTTACCTCAACGCGTCTTAATCCAACTTCAAATCCAAAGTCGCTCCTTAGAAACTTAGGGCCTCTTCTTGACACTTCAATCCGCCCCTTGAGACCCTTAGAATATCACAAACCACTTCCCTTAAATCTTCCAATCAAAACCTAGAAAAGCAACTAGGTTTTCACCTTGCGACTAATACGAAAACGCTAATTTTCCGGGATCTTTCTATTGAGATACACTTACAATACCCTCATGAACCTTGGTTTAAAGTGTGGAGCTTAAAGAACAACAAACGAATTTTTTTTCTTTTAAAACCCATGAACCCGAGAGCTTGCAATGGCAAGAACAAGTTTTCTTGAAAATTTGGCTAAGTGTGGGAGCTTGTCTTGCTAGTAGTGATACTATAAAGAAACATGGAGGGTCAAGATTAAAACCAATGTGTGGTTTGGATGCATCATTTTTAAATATCAAGCTAAGTGGTCCCATATCAAGCTCCTCAACTTGCAAGACTTTGTCATCCTAGCAATGGCCAAATGACCCTTTTGGCCATGCTATTTTTGTCCAAGGCTACTTAAGGGGGTGACACGTGTTGCCCTCCCATTAACAATAATTCGTTTCAAACAATTCCATAATTCCGATAAATTTTTACAAGTCTATAATCTTAACATTTGGGATTCTCACGTACGTTCTTAAAACATGTCCTGTAAATACGGGGTGTAACAATGGGACTCGATGAATGAAGTCATATACATATATATACCGTACCCGTCCCTCTAGTGAGGGTCTCGGTGAAATCAACAGTTGTGCACATATCGTACCCGACCTATCATGGGACTCGGTAAAATAATCATATATATACCATACACGGCCTATCATGGGGCTCGGTGAAATAATCATATATATACCGTACCTGATCCATCATGTGAGGGATTCAGTGAACAATGCAATGAAGTTGTGCATGAACATACCCGGTCCGGGACTCGGTGAAACGATATAATCATATTTTGCACGAATAGAATATCATGAGCGGTATATACCCATTAAATCATCGTCTGAATCTCAATGGAAATATTAGAATGAACTATCACTGGAGAATCAAAAGCAACTATCATATCAAGTATCACTAGGAATTAGGATTCATTGGAATTATGTACGTCCGCCGTACGCTCATTTTATGTGACTCATGCCAAAAAGAAAGAAGGGATAGTTTCACATACCGTTGTCGTCTGTACCAACTCAATAATTTAATATCGTCTTAATTAGAACTTCAACCTATAACAATAGTAACATGTCCGTCAACTCTATGATTACTAGTATACGTGATATATCGAATGATAACTCGTTTTATGTAAAAATGTGGGCAACACTTCCCCTACTTATACACACATCCTGAATTCACAACAAGGTCGATAACATCAATAACAAGACGCGTCTTCAAGGATATAGTAAAATCAGTCTCATATACCCCATATACACCATCGTTATACATTTTTTCTTTTTACGTCCATGAAATACAACAACCACATCAACCAAGGTGATTAATACACCTATTTCTCATGTTAATCCAGCCCCTTTAACCATATTAAAACAGCCACTAAAACAGTCCATACTCCAACAATAACGAGAGTGCAATGAGCGACAAGCTCGTCTTATAATTTGCAACATAACACTTTTCTACACATTAATTCCTTTATGACATATATTAGCAATTACCATAATGTACATGCATATTCATAATTAAAATTCCAGCATTCTAACTCAACAAGAACATCCCCTAAATACAATACAACACTGCCCACGATTTCATGGACATCTAATCCACAAGAACATAGTTTCGTAGCTCTTCTTCTAATTCCTTAAAATCCAATTCATATTTCAACAATTTCATATAAACAACTACAACTTAAATATCAAGATTCCTTCATTTTTAACATGCAATCAATGACAACGATAGCAATAACAACCGAACCCAATGTACTTGAAACAACCCCAAATCGGTTCAACTACAACACCAATACAATCACATGCATTGTCTTACTTCCAATTTCTCTTAGCACGAGTTCATCTCTTAACTACAACATCTTTTAATCTCCAATTACTCTATAAGAAGAAGAAATCTTACCTTGCTTAGCAAAAACAGTCCCTATGGCCACTGCACCATTTTGCACCATTTCTTCAACTTACATTGACATACATGCATCCTCTACAAGTTTGAAAACATCTTACTTACATGTTTTTCTTCCAAATAGTTCATCTCCAAAGCTTAAAGTTTCTGGAGCAGTTTCTGTTACACCCCGTAATTCCAGGGCATAGTTATAAGAACGTACGTATGAACTCAAAAAAATGTTGAGATTTGAGACTAGTAAAAATTTATCGGAATTATGGAATTGTCGGAAAATGAAATATTGCGACGAATGGGAGGGCGACACGTGTCACCCCTAGTTGGTCTTGGAACGAATTGGACATGGATAAAATAGTCATTTGACCATTATTGAGATGACCAAGTCTTGTTAAGTCTAAGAGCTTGATATTGTTGACTTAGTCAAGAGTCACTTGGCTTGATCTTTAAGTGAATTTCATCCAAGCCACACATATGTGCAAATATTGACCCTCCATGTTGTTATATAGTAATACTACTAGCAAGACAAGCTCCCACATTAGTTAAATTTTCAAGAAATTTGGATGAACACTTGAAGAGCTCTCGGGTTCCAAGGGTTTCAAAAGAAAAAAAATTCGTTTGTTGTTCAATAAGCTCCACACTTTAAAATAAGGTTCCTAAGGGTATTTTAAGGGTATCTCAATAGAAATATCCCGGAAAAATATCATTTTCGTATTAGTCGCAAGGTGAAAACCTAGTCACTTTCCTAGGTTTGGATTGGATATTGAAGGAAAGTTGTTTGTGATCTTCTAAGGGCTTCAAGTGGTGGATTGGAGTGTCAAGGAGAGGCTCTAAGTTTCTAGGGAGCGACTTCGGATCTTGAAGTGGATTAAGGCTCGTTAAGGTAACAATCTTTTTCTCTTAAGTGTTATAAGATTACATATTGTTGTAGCCTTACATTTTAACTAACATGAAGTTTTTGTATTAAATATTGATAAGTGTTATGGATATTGGAAGCCTAAAATCCGAAATGACATTCTAGCTATTTGAAATTGTAATACAATTTGGTCGATAATTAGAATCGTCGCATGTTTACCTACTTGAGGATTGTAGCAGTTATAATCGATTGCGGCTTGATAACATGTTATACTAGACAACTTGGATTGAAAAAGAATTTGTATTGTTGTCCCTCAAATTGTCGAAAATGATATTGTATGTTGGACTAGTTTGATATCAATTGTGGGGCGGAATTTTACACATCTTGTTGGCGTGTAATCCCCTATGTTAACTACATTGTTGAGCCTTAAATGTGGCGTGTTTGGTTATAAAATTCGGGCCTTGAAAAAGGTGGAAAAGTATGTAGAAACAAAGGAAGTGCTGTCCGATTTTCCGTAGAATTTAGTGACTTTGCAGTTAGAATATTCTACGTTTGAAGTAAGAAGTTAATGGACGTATTATGGTCATTATAGGTTGACCTACTACGTACGGCATATTGGACTTAGCAAGTGGATTGAACCGAAGAGGTATGTGAAACTTTCTTATCTCTTGAGCATGAATAGTTGTAAATATATAGTCACGGTGAGCGCACGAGATTTTGACAATCTAGTCCATTTGGTATCCTTGGCTTATTTTTAAGAATGTCCAAGTTGGTTGAGTTAGGGAATTAACTCACTTGTTTAAAAATATTAAGGATATCTTAGTCTCTAAAAGTTAAGGGACTTGAAGTACTTTAAAAGTATATGATAGTTGTTTCGTTTTAAAAGTTTAAGTCCCTTGGTTATAAAGAAGAATGTAAGTACCTAAGGTATAAAGCTAGTATAACGAATTTATGGGAAGTTGGTTATAATAGCTTTATGGAAAGTTAAAAAGAGTGATTTACTCTAAGTAATGTAAGTAATGATAAATGACTTGAATTAATGAAAGGCAAATTGATTTGAAGGCATCAATTGCTTAAGGTTTTAAAAGAAAGAAGTCACTTGATTTAGAAACCTATAAATGTATTTCTAAAAGGTATTGTGACTTGTATTGAAAAGTAGATATGACTTGATACTATGGTTATTAGTATCTTAGAAGTTTTATATGAAAAGAGTCATTTTAAAAGAATAGAAGTACGTAGTACTTTGGGTTAAATTTCCGTATTTTTAAAATGACATGCTAGTGCCTTAAGTAAACTAAAATGTGAGGGTATATAAATAAAGTTAATAAGAATTTAGGGGATTTCTTAACTTGCTTATGTTATTGTTACTGTCACGACCCGACCCCGAATCCGTGACCGGTGCCTTAACCCGGGCACCCTTGTGACACAACATCATAGAAAACCAGCGGAATATAAACTCATAATAAACAACCATAATGATATAAATAGTCTATCCCAAAATGGCTACCACAAAAGTACATAAAAACTGAACAGTTACATCCTTAAACAAACCATGTTATGACAAGACTACAGGCCTCTAAGAAGGAGTATCGCTATGACGAGACAGGGCCCCGTCATGCCCCTGAATGTACAAAACATCGACAACACCAGGGAGAACCATACCAAAAGTCGAGCCTCGAAGAAATGGAGCTCACGACACTGAGTAAAAGATCCTAGGAATGAGGATCTACCACCGCTTCCTTACTGCGGCATGAGCGGCCAGAGAAGGGGTCGATACAACGTACCAAGTATGTAAAACTGGAAAAATATTGTAGTAATATCATAAGTCAAAAATAAGCTGGAGTCATAGATAAAAATCAATTTCCTTGCACTGTGCCTTACTAACAATGAGAGTAACAAGTATAAATCTTATAGCATATAAATAGGAGGCTCACGATCAAAGCAGGTACCTCGCCAAGTAGTATCATTAAGCAATCCTACTCACGGGACTATTTCACCCGCATGGGTCTGTGGACCAGCGTGAGGTCATCCGCCTCGTCATGGGACTATTTCACCCGCGTGAGACTATTTCACCCGCATGGATCTGTGGACGCGCATGAGTACCATCGCCGTACTCGCGCGGGACTATTTCACCCGCGTGGATCACGTGGTGGGATCCGCGTGAGTGCAAGCGCGCACTTTCGCATCATGTGTAGCAAATCCATGGCATAGATAATAACCGGGTTTACCCGTAATAATATAAATATATAACATAGCTCCGGCTATCATACATAACATAAGCACTTCTGACCTATCATATCATACATAAGCACTTCTGCCTATCATATCACAACATAAGCACTACCGGCCTATCATAACATAAGCACTACCGGCTTATCATAACATAAGCAAGTTAAGAAATCCCCTAACTTCTTATTAACATTATTAATATATCCTCTCATTTTAGTATCCTAAGGCACTAACATGTCTTTTAATAGAAAATCAGAATTCAACCCAAGTACCATGTACTTCTTACTTTTTAAGAAATAACTCTTTTTATACAAAAGTTCCAAGATACTAATCACCATAGTATCAAGTTACGATTTCTTTTCAAGACAAGTCACATTTCCTTTTAGAAATATAATAGGCTTCTAAATCAAGTGACTTCATTTCCTTTAAAACCTTAGGCAACCAATGCCTAAAAATCAATTCACCTTTCTTATTTTCAAATCCTTTACTCGTACTTGTTTTAATTAGAGTAAACCTTTCCTTGTGAACCTTTCAAAAAAACTAATATAACCAACTTCCCAAAAAGTCATTATATTAGCGTTATCCCTTTGTCAAATACATTTTCCCTAAATCCAAGGGACTTATACTTTTGAAATGAAACAAGTATCATATACTTTAAAACAAGTGAAAGATATCAAATCTTGTACGTCTACCGTACTACATAGGTACAACTACTCATGCTCAAGGGATAGGAAAGTTCCACATACCTCTTCGGTTAGTCCACTTGCTAAGTCCGAAATACCGCACGTAATATGTCAACCTATAATGACCATATCGTTTATTAACCCCTAATTTCAATGTAGAAATATTCCAAGTTCAAGTTACTAATTCCTAAGAAAATTTGGGCAGCATTTTCTTTGTTTCTACATACTTTGCCACCTTTTTCAAGGCCGAATTCAATATCCAAACGCCACATTTAAGGCCCAACAATTCCACATTCCAAAGGGGATTACACAACCAAACTTAGGTGTGTAAAATTCTGCCCCAATAGGTAAAACAATACACTTAACAATTCTAGTAGTTTGTAGGCTACAACATGCTCATAATATCTCTTTAACCAATCTTTCATATCCAAACCATTTTTCTTACATGCAATGATTCTAAGAGCATTATTTACTACTACAAATTCCTTATTCTTCACATGCAACACCAATAACTAGCTACAAGAGAAGAAATGTTACCTTTGGAGCTTTAGCCAAAACTATTCCAACAATTTTGCTAGTGTCCTTTTCAAGAATACCACCACAATAACCTCCATAAGCTTGCAAATAACTTTCCTTCTTAACACCCTTTTCAGATTTTCCTTAAGCTTGGAGTTTCTCTTGATTTTCTAGAGAGAAGGGAGAGCTTTTTAGCTTAGAGAGAGAGAGAGAGAGAGATGAAAGATGAAAGATGACCAAGTCTTCAAGATTTGGTCAATATAAGGCATGCAACATTTCAGATGGGGGGGACACTTGTCACCCACCCATGACCTCTTTTAAAACAAAGCGGTGAGAAATTTCCACTAACTCGCGAGATCCGCCTCGGCGCGCCCTGCGATGGCGCACTGAAATCTGCCGCCTTCTTAGTACTTTCGGCGGCCTGCTTCGCGCTGGCTGAAACCAGCGACCCACCGGATCTTCGCGGGCCCGCACGCACCGCGGCTGACCTACGACCAGCGGCGCGTGCGAGGCCACGGCCGCGATTTTCATCAACCTACTTAATTCTTAACTCCTTTCGTATGGCCACATGCGCGGCTAAACTACGGGTATAATATTCTCCCCCTTAGAAACATTCGTCCGAATGTTCCTTCAAACTTACTCGAGTCACAATATCGACATATACTCTCTTAAGCCCACAACAAAACTCAAGCATAATTACTAAATTTAAAGACCAACAATTTAAGAGCGTGGTTACCTAGAGGTATAGGGAATAAGTGATGATATTTCTTCATCATGTCATCCTCTGCTTCGCGTCATCTCCTTTTCTGTTCTCATTCCGCCATAAGACCTTGAAGGAAAGCCACATCCTTTGTCCGTAATCGCCTAACCTGACGATCGAGTATCGCTATGGGACTCTCTTCATACGATAACTCCTCTGTTACCTGAACCTCATGAATCGGATGTACTGCAGATGGGTCTCGAACACATTTCCACAATATAGATCGTGAAAGATGGATGTCGCCTCCAGATCGGACGGATCCAACTCGTAGGCAACTTTGCCTACCTACGGATAATCGATAAGGCCCGATGTACCTTGGGCTAAGTTTCCTTCTTCCCAAATCTCATCTCACCGCCGTGGGTGATACCTTCGAACACCCGATCATCTACCTCGAACTCCAAGTGTCGGCGCCGATGATCTGCATCGACTTGCCGACTCTATGCTGACAACAACCGTTCCTGGATAAGCTTCACCTTATCCCCTGCCTTCTGTACCAAGTCTGGCCCGACTAACTGAACTTCTCCCACCTCAAACCAACCTATCGGTGACCTACACTTTCTCCCGTATAAGGCCTCATAAGGCGCCATCTGGATACTAGAATGGTAGTTGTTATTATAAGCAAACTCCACAAGAGGTAAATGATCCTCCCGGTACTCACGAAATCAATAACACAAGCGCGACATATCCTCGAGTGTGCGAATAGTGCGCTCGGCTGTCCGTCGATGCGAGGATGAAGCGCCGTCTTGAGACTCACTGTGTCCCTAATCCGCCGGAAAGACCTCGAAGTTAGCCGTAGATGGGCTCCTGCATGCGAAATAATCGATATAGGAACTCGTGCGATCTCGAATCTCACGATATACAATCTAGCATAATCCTCGTGAAAAAGTCGTCTGGAATAAAGTGGGCTGATTTAACGACTGTCGGCGATAACTCAAATGGAATCATGCTTCCTCCGAGTGAAAGGTAATCTGTAATAAAATCCATATTTACCACCTCCCACTTCCAGTCGGAATGTCGATAACTGCAATGACCAGGGCTTACGGTGCTCAACCTTAACTGGCCGGTTCGACGCTGCGCCACGAACTCCGCGGCGTCCTCCTCGAGCCATCCCACCAATACCGTGTCCGAGGTCATTATACATCTTAGTCGACCGGATGAATAGAATAACGAGCACTGTGCCTCACGAGAATCTGGCGGCGAGTCTGTCCGCATCGGGAACACACAACCGCCCTCAAATCTTAGCACCCGTCGGCGCTACCTCAAATAGACTCTTCTCTTTACGAAAAGCGGTATCTCGATACGCGCCATATCGGATCCTCATACTGTCGCCTCTTCACTCGCCGGCGATGGAAGACTCGTGACCTCTCAAACCCGAACTCCATCACTATCGAATCAAACAAAGCGAACCCCGAGGCTCTCTGGCGATGTAACTACGGACCATGCCGCCTTCCACTGCTGCACGGCGGACTACCCGTCGATGCGTGACTAAGGGCGTACGCAACTACGTTGGCCTTCCTGGGTGGTATAGGATATCAATATCACAATCCGAGTAACCCTAACCACCGTCTGCCGCAAATTCACCGCCTCGACGAAGATATACCGGAGTCTTTGGTGGTCTGCACAAATATCCACATGAAATCTATATAAGGAATTGCCTCCAAAACTTCAAGGTACGATAACTGCCGCCGACTCTAAATCGTGAGTAGCGTAATTCCTTTCTTGCTTCCCTAACCGCCGGGAAACATAAGCTTTAACCTTATCATGTTGCGTCAGCACACAACCTAGCCCAACACCCAACGTGTTACAATAATACACTAACCCTCTAGTCTCGCAAGAGGGGTTAGAACTATAGTCGTGGTCAACTTTTCTTCCAATAACTGGAAGCCTTCCTTGTACTTGCGAAATATTCGGGCATCCTTAATCTCAATTATGGTTCCTGTTTCCCTTTCTCTGTTGCAACCAAACTTGGTTACTATACTTAGATCTGATTCCTTTGCTTGCCGTATGGCCAAGACTTCCTGCCAATCACAATTTAGGGGGAGACTTCCTTTATCTCGTCAAGTAGTAATCCTATCATTCTCTCCCAGCTCGTAGAGCTTATAGTCAGGTGTTCAACCTCAATTCCCGGTATTACATAATCCAATGACTTGTCAAGATTTCTTATCGTTCGAGTGTCTACTCGTCTTTCCTTTATAAGTTATTTCAAGTTGTCCTGGGGTCCCTTACCCTTCCGTATTTTCTTACTATCTTTTTTTTTGTCAGTGTCGATGCTACCACCTTCCCTCGAGGTGTTCTTACTGCCCATTATTTACTAATGGTCTTACACTAGTCCGGGGTAATTGTATCTCGTGCAACTTACATAACCATAGTCGTATTCTCTTTTATCATTCTGGTCATGACCTTATCTTATGCTTATTATTAACAAAAGTATTTCTATCTTGATCCATGATCATACGGTTTCATACATGCGTACTATTGACATTTTCCTTATGACACTTCCTCGACCATTTCGTAGCGTCGTTCTTAATTTCCCAACACGATACCTTTCCCACGGTTATCTAAAGCGTAACCTATGGCATGGCGATACAAAAGACCTTACGGTCTCCCGTCCCGTCTAACGACATGGGTACACATAACCCCATGTCACGTAAGACTATCCTTTTATGTAGGGAGAGAACTTATCTCCTTGAATAAACTTTCCTTGGCGTCACAACACAATCACGAGGTCCTCTCGTGGTCTGTAAATATCTAATCATTACGCAGCGCCTTAAAATCGTGTAGATTTTCAAAACCTACCAAAGATGCCTCGACTTTACTGGCGCTTCGTACTTATTTTATTCTTTCCGCACATTTCCTTGAAATTATCAGGAAGGTCGTGGCCACGACCGCCACACGAACCAACTCGAAGTACCTCGAGGGCACTTAACATAAATTCCTTCAAATTCAAGTATCACTTACTTTACGAGTCAATTTTCCTCGATGAACAAGTCCACGGACTTATTAAAAACAATGATGCCAAAGAAGGAAGGATAATTCCTTGGTTACTACCACTTCTCTTCCTCTCCACTGGCAAACTGCAGGAAGCTGGTACGAATCAATCTCTTACGTAGTCACGTTGGCATAACAAGAGGCCAACTAGCGTACTCATAATGACCTCGGCGTCTGGCAATACTCTGCTAGGTGCGCTAGGGTCAACGCGTATCGTTACGACAATTATTATCTACCCACTTCTACCACCCAACACTCGCGGGTGTAGTTACCTCGTAAAGGTTAATGGATTACGGCTCCATTTCTTTCACACTTGGTTGTTCACTTCACGGTCGTACTCTTTTCCGTACTTCCAAACTTATTCTAGCTTACGTACATAACTTTCATAATAAAGTGGCCTTGATCTTGGAGTTACTAAGTTAAACAATATAAGGCCATTTAAGCACTCATGACACAGTTAGGTGGAATACGTCTGCGAACTCGTAAAGCGATTAATTAGACTCGGGCTTGTACCTCGTGACCTGTCACGTGGCGGGACTACTATTAGCGATCGCCCATAGCGGGTACACTAACTTCTCGTAATACCATAGTCGTGTCGTTTTGATCACAATGACCATTACTTACCCGCGGATCTCGTCCATACTATCCTCTTAAGCGTACCGTGGCAATTTACAACCGTAGTCTCCATTAGGTCCTTAATTAAACTTCTTAAGGGTCTATTACCTTCTCGGACAACTCATCGTCTCCTAATTATCTCAATTTAGTCGTAAAACCTTGATGTGAGTTTATTAAACCGTTCATACCTTCCGTACTAAATTAGCCCTTACGATTCACGGTAATCTAAAATCATTCTAGGCGACCCGTATATAACCCTTATACATAAATGCGTATAATCGCGTCATTATACCAACTATCTGACAATTACAACCAACATGGATCGCAATCCACATAATCGCTTCTGGTCGCTCTTGTCTTTCGCGGTTTGTAATCAACATAACTCGTTAGGGAGAGGCGAACCTAACCACGGCTCTGTCGCGCGATCTCGAGTGAGAAGAATGAAACCAATCCTAAATATCTGTAGCCTCACGATTATAGATGTGGTACACAACACGCGATAATCAAGACTACTAGATACGACTGTAGACCGCTCAGGATTAAGCGCTCGATACCACTTTTGTCACGACCGACCTCGGATCGTGTGGCCGGTGCCTAACGGGCACCGCGTGACCTGACATCGGAGAAAACTAGCGAATATAAACTCATAATAAACAACCATAATGATATAAATAGTCTAGCCCAAAATGACTACCCCAAAGTACATAAAAACAAGCGATTACATCCTTAAACAAACCAAGTTATGACAAGACTATAGGCCTCAGAAGGAGTATCGCTATGGCCGGGACGGGGCCGTCATGCCACTGAATGTACAAAACATCGACAACACGGGAGAACCATACCAAAGTCGAGCCTCAGAAGAAATGGAGCTCACGACACTGAGTAAAAGATCCTAGGAATGAGGATCTACCGCTGTTTCCTTACCTGCGGCATGAGCGGCCCAGGAAAGGGGTCGATTACCTGACGTACCAAGTATGTAAGCGGAAAAATCGTAGTAATATCATAAGTCAAAAATAATTTGAGTCATAGATAAAAATCAATTTCCTTGCTTTGTGCCTTACTAACAATGAGAGTAACAAGTATAAATCTTATAAGCGTAAAAATAGGAGGCTCGCGATCAAAGCAGGTACCTCGCTTAGTAGTATCATTAAGCGATCCTACTCACGGAACTATTTCACCGCGTGGGTCGTGTGGACCAGCGTGAGGTCATCCGCCTCGTCGTGGGACTATTTCACCGCGTGGATCTGTGGACCGCGTGAGTACCATCGCGTACTCGCGTGGGACTATTTCACCGCGTGGATCACGTGGTCGGATCGCGTGAGTGCAAGCGCTTTCGCGTCATGGGTAGCAAATCCATGGCATAGATAATAACGGGTTTACCAGTAATAATATAAATATATAACATAGCTCGTCAGGCTATCATACATAACATAAGCACTCTGCCCTATCATATCATACATAAGCACTACCAGGCCTGTCTTATCACAAACATCATAACATAAGCAAGTTAAGAAATCCCTAACTTCTTATTAACATTATTAATATATCCTCTCATTTTAGTATCTAAGGCACTAACATGTCTTTTAGTAGAAAATCAGAATTCAACCCAAGTACCGTATACTTAACTTTTTAAGAAATAACTCTTTTTATACAAAGTTCCAAGATACTAATCACCGTAGTATCAAGTTCGATTTCTTTTCAAGACAAGTCACATTTCCTTTTAGAAATATAATAGGCTTCTAAATCAAGTGACCATTTCCTTTAAAACCTTAGGCAACGATGCCTAAAAATCAATTCACCTTTCTTATTTTCAAATCCTTTACTCGTACTTGTTTTAATTAGAGTAAACCTTTCATATGAACCTTTCAAAAACTAATATAACTTGACTTCCGTAAAGTCATTATATTAGCGTTATCCACTTTGTCAAATACATTTTCCCTAAATCGAGGACTTATACTTTTGAAATGAAACAAGTATCATATCTTTAAAATAAGTGAAAGATATCAAATCTTGTCGTCTGCCGTACTACATAGGTACAACTACTCGTACTCGAGGATAGGAAAGTTCCACGTACCTCTTGGTTAGTCCACTTGCTAAGTCGAAATACACGCGTAATATGTCAACCTATAATGACCATAATACGTTTATTAACCTAATTTCAATGTAGAAATATTCCAGTTCAAGTTACTAATTCCTAAGAAAATTTGGGCGACATTTTCTTTGTTTCTACATACTTTGCCACTTTTTCAAGGCGAATTCAATATCCAAGCGCCACGTTTAAGGCCCAACAATTCCACATTTCAAAGGGATTACACAACCAAACTTAGGTGTGTAAAATTCTGCCCCAATAGGTAAAACAATACACTTAACAATTCTAAAGTAGTTTGTAGGCTCTGACGTGCTCATAATATCTCTTTAACCAATCTTTCATATCAAACCATTTTTCTTACATGATGATTCTAAGAGCATTATTTACTACTACAAATTCCTTATTCTTCACGTGCAACACCAATAACTAGCTCTGAGAAGAAATGTTACCTTTGGAGCTTTAGCCAAAACTATTCCAACAATTTTTCTAGTCTCCTTTTCAAGAATACCACCACGATAACCTCCTGAGCTTGCAAATAAGCATCACGACCGTTCAGGTTCGGGTGGTAGTGCCTACGGGCACCCAGTAGTCATACATCGAGAGAAAATCGTGAACATAAAACAATAACATGAAGCCAATGCGATAAGGCGGTGAAATAAGAAGGCAGGCTAACCAAAGGTTACCTTGGTATATATAAATAACAATTTGAGCGATTACATCCATTACACCGCGCCTGACGATACTACGGACCTCTACGAATGATATGACAACAACGGCGGGGCGGGGCCGTCGTACCACGAATGTAGCACGCAACAACAGGGGACTATACGAATAAGCCTCGGAGAAGCGGAGCTTTCCCAAGCATTGAACTGACCCTAAGGCGAGGATCGGCGACTTGTGTACGCTAGCTGCGGCATGAGCGGCCCCGGAAGTCGATCTGGGTGCAGTATGTGGCGAAAATCGTAAATGAAATCATAGTAGTCTATATAAAGCGGGAGACATGTATGATAACCAAACTACGATTCTGATAAATAGCGATTATGTCGAGTCGGGGACTCGCGCCTCAGTCGTCACTCGAATATAACAATGGGTCTCGCGCCATGGCATCAATCATGCGTGGAATACGCCGCCACGCGGCGATCTATGATATGAAAGCACCAAGGAATACATGAACACGAGTCCCTGTGTCATCATAAAACCGTCTGGGGGTAAATGCGAAGGCATAGCCGCCTACTAAAACCCAGTACAAACAAGGACATAAAGCGTATCATGAGATCTGTCTAGGCCGTCACATGATCAAAGGCCACTCGCGCGCGATATCTAATGTCGCGTCTAGCCACGGAACTTCCATGACTCCGCGTAGGCCACTCCGATGGCGCGTGAGGTATTCCGCGTCGAGGGTAGCTCTCCCGGCGTCACGGACTCGCGATCTGCGTTGCCACATGAACGCGTGACCATAAAGGCCGCACTAACACGGAACTCGTAGCTCGCGTAGGCCCCGGGACCGCGTAGGTATTCTCGAATCATAGGTCACAAAGACGCTGAGTCTACCGCGTCGGAGGCGACAACCCGGGATCGAGGTGAGTGATATAATACCAACATAACGGTTTATCGTTTAAACAACATAAGCACAATCGAGAAACCGGCTTTACACAAACATCACAAGGTACTTAACACGCGTAACATCCTAACGTGTTTATTTATCAACTCAACAAGAAAGTATTACAAGGCTATCACAAACCAACACAATCAAGTTATTCACACGAGGTACTTTCTACTATATGATTACGAAGATCGGGTTTTTATCCCCAAGTACTTAATCATTAACTATTTAAAAGATCGTTACTTTCACAAAAGTCACACAATACCCGTAGTATATAAAAAAAATAGAGCGATTATCTTTTGAAGTAATTCAAAAACACTTCTCTTTGTAAAATCAAGTCACATTCTTTTTCAAACGTTCAAGTTTGCCTAATTTCAATTACTCAAGTTTCGTTTTGAAAGGTTTCGTAGTTCATAGTTTTAATCCTTTAAAACAATTTGAGAAACATATACCTTATGTGTGAGTAGGTTATTCTTGTTCATAACAATCTTATTACAATGACCATGATCTAGGAAATGTAATATCATTTTGTCTCATCTTAGCTTACATGCGGATGGAAGTTTCTCTTGGTTTTAATAATACTTTATTAGTCAAAACATTTCCCTTTATTAAGCGTTGTTGTGGTTTGTTCGATACTTATTACGATTTAGAAATCGGTAAAACATTATTCCTTTTAAAACCAGTACTCATTACTCGCGAATGAGGTTTCACCTGAAATTCATATCAATTCATTTAAGTCAAGTCTCTTATCTTTTAAGATCAAGTCTCTTAGCTTTTATAATCAATAAATCATTCATTTTATCTTTCTTAAGGCGTTATACCTAACTTCCCGTAAAGCTAGTATAACTCTTATGTTTTCAAAACCAAGTGTTACTCTTCTTTCAAAATCAGTTCTTAATACTTTTTGAAATACTTCAAAGTTCTTATCATTCGGGCTTAAGTCAAAAGACATTGCGATACAACTACGTTCGATTAACACGCGTCGTCTGCCGTACTATATATACTTCTTTAAAATATCATGCTCAGCGTATAGGAAGAATCACGTACCTCGCGGCGATTATCGACTATTAGCAAATCGCTCATGGCTATAACGACTAGCACGGTCCTTCTCAAGTATCACATCTTCTTTCGCGAGCATTCAACCTATACGAGGTTATACAAGTCTATCAAATTCTAGACTACTCGGTAGAATAAATCTAGATACAAGATCCTACGGAAAATCGGGCGTTCACTATCAGTCAAACTACAAGTCTTTATGTCTGATCCTACGTAATTACGATTCGATTCTCTTCTTTAGATTCGGGCTTAAGTCGAAAGACATTGCCGCAAAACTATGTTGATTACATATATAGTATACTTCAACTATATATTCCTACAACATGTATTTTCCAATCACAATAGGGGACAAGATAATTACCTCGATAAGCCCATAATTATCCAAGTATAGATGTCGATCCTTAGCAACGTTTAGCTCACTCGGGTGCTCCAACCCGCTCAAACAACCGCCAGAAGTTACGCAACTTCTTAATCTCCAACCAACTATGAAGATTTTCCTTAGGGTTTCGGTTTGAGACAAAAGGACATTTAGGTAGTATTTAGGGCTCTACGTATAGAGGTATCTTTGGAATACTACAAGGTATCTGGCTAAGATAATTTTGGGTATAACAACAATACTTTTGAGAGTATTTCTACGAGAGGGGGTATTTATACGAGACAACACGCGAGGGGGTGTATACCCACCGGCCAACCCAGCTGGGGGTACTCTCGACGAGGGGAGGGCTCTCGGCCAAAGCCTGCAAAGGGGGCGAGAACACCACAAGAGAGGGGGGAAGATTTCTAAGACTTAGAACATTTTAGGATGAATAAGTCTTCAAAGGAAGTAAAGGCCAACCAATGGCCAAGATCAAGCCAAGTGCTAGGCAAGTGTAGGGCCAAGATATGCCCAAGTGCCCCCTAGCCCCTACTCCTTAAAACCCTCACAAATATCTACCAAAAATATCTACCCACGGCGCTGATCGTCCAATTCACTTGCTTCGATCTGAGGGTGACACATGTCACCCTCCGTTGGTCAAAATGTTTAGTCTCTCGTAAAAATCCCAAAAAATAACAAAACACATAGCCGGAATTTTCCCTGAAGTTATGTAAAGCGTTTAGTCGAAAAAGCGACTCTAGCAAGGTGTTGTGCACAAAGATAATTCGCCAAGCCACACAGGGGGTGACACGTGTCGCCTCCTATTTGTCCAAAATAATTCATCTTGAAAATATCCATAACGGCCAAAATCTCAAAATCAAAGCGGGCCACAACCAGTAAATTTCTCGTGGGCCCACGTGACCATTCAGAAAATAAAATCTCAAAATTCTAATATAATTTAAGAAGCCCGTATTCCAAACTGGGAATCCAATTCCCATCAACGAACATTTTCTTTACAAAACCTAAACTCTTTCGTGGAAAAATCACCTCTTTCTTCCTTTCTAATTTTTCTGCGTGCTCTCAAATGCGACGTCCTCGCATACATACCCTGGAACTACGGGGTATAACAATAACTTTCCTTATTAACACCCTTTTCAGATTTTCCTTAAGCTTGGAGTTTCTCTTGATTTTCTAGAGAGAAGGGAGAGCGTTTTAGCTTAGAGAGAGAGAGATGAAAGATGAAAGATGACCAAGTCTTCAAGACTTGGTCAATATAAGGCATGCAACATTTCAGATGGGGGGGACACTTGTCACCCACCCATGACCTCTTTTAAAACAAAACAGTGCAGAAATTTCCACTAACTCTCGCAGATCCCGCCTCGGCGCCGCGACCTGCGATCGTGGCGGCGCTGAAACTTCTGCCGCCTTCTCAGGACTTTCCGGCGCCGCGGCCCTGCTTCCCGGCGCCGCGGCGCTGAAACTTCAGCGACCCCTCAGATCTTCCGGCGCCGCGGCCCTACAATCACCCGCCTTGGCGCCGCGGCGCTGAGGCCCCTGACCGCGATTTTTCATCAACCTACTTAAGTCTTAACTCCTTTCGTATGGCCCCATACGCACGGCCTAAACTACGGGGTATAACATTCTGACCCGACCGCGGCCCGGTGCCTATCGAGCACCCTACGGTATATATCAGAGAATTGTAGCGGAACATACATACATATCAAAAGAAATAAATAACAGGCTAGCCGATAAGGCCACCTCCCAAAAAGGAAATATATGTAACCCAAAAACAGTTACCTCTTTTTTTTTTACACAACCCAATCCACAAGATATGACTACAGACCTCTAAGAATTTCTGACATAACAACTGTGACGGGACAGGGCACCGCCATACCCCTGAATGTACATAAATCTACAACCTCAGGGAACTGTACCTAAACACAAAGCCTCCGAAATAATGGAGCTTCCCAACCAGCTGAACAGTGATCTTAAGAATGAGGATCAGCAAGCTATGTACCTCAACCTGTGGCATGAACGCAGCCCCCCGAAGGAGGTCAGTACGAATTATGTACCAAGTATGCGAAACTAAAAATACTGTAATGAAATCATAACAGTCTATATAAAGCTGGAGACATGTATGATAACCAAAATAATAGTACACTGTGCCTTGCCAAAGTGAAAGTAATGAAAGTCAGTTTTACCTTTTAAAGACTATTTCAACATATGAACAATAGACGCACAGGGCTACGGACGCAAGCCCTCAAATATCATAGCGTGCCCGTGGAATCCCCCATCACTGCCGACAACCATAAATGTAAAATATAACCGTGACGCCTTTCATGTCATCCCACCTCATCGGCGACCACATATACAATGCGTATATATATATTTCTTGCGTGGAATCCACATCACTGTAAACAACCTTAAGTGTAACATATAACCATGTGACGGCGCGTGGCTTCCACCTCACGATCGGCGTACACCTACAATACATATATATATAAATCTCAAGACCGTGTAATCCCTCATCTCAGGTACATGACTTCATGGAGAGCTAATCAATGGGGTAAAAATCGTCTATAACATGCCCGTGGAATCTCTCATCTCGGGTAGCCCTTCTGGGCCCTGGTTGCCTTGCGTAGAGGCATAACTGGTATAAAAGAATACGTCAGAGGGAGTCCAACTTACAACACGGCTCTAAGGCACGATCTCGAGTGAGAAGAATGAAACCAATCCTAAAATATCCTGCTGACCTCACGATTATAGGTGTGGTGCGCAACACGCCGATAATCAAGACTCTACTAGATACGGTCTGTAGACACTTTCCGAGGATTAACTGCTCTGATACCACTTTTGTCACGACCCAAACTCAGGCCCGCGACTGGTGCCTTACCCCGGGCACCCTAGTGATACAACATCAGAGAAAACCAGCGAAAATAAAACTCATAAAAGATAAACAGTGATACTCAAAACAGGCTAACCAAAATGGTCACCTTTCTGCATATATAAATAATTGAACTGAATAGTTACATCCTTTACAAACCACGCACAGCGATTACAGACCTCTAAGAATGTTTATAACCCTTCGACGGGACGGGGCCGCCATACCCCGAATGTACAAGAACCTACAAACACAGGAATCATACCAAAAGATAAGCCTCGGAGAAGCGGAGCTTCCAATCTGCAGCTGTGATCTAGGCGAGGATCAACAAGCGGTGTACCTACTGCGGCGTGAGCGGCCCCGAAGAGGTCGATCTTGTCACGACCCGATCCGGGCGTGGTAGTGCCTTACCGGGCACCCAGTAGATATACATCGAGTAACCTGAAATATAAAAACAAAGACATGAACAATAAAGTAAACGATCTAACAAGAAAATGTCGCTTTCGGCATGTATATATAAACCAAAACTTGAGCAGTTACATCCTTTACGAACCACGCCAGCGATACTACGGACCTCTAAGAATGTAACACTACTATGACGGACGGGTTCCGCCATACCACAGAATGTACAAGTACCTCTGATGACAGGACTATACGAAAGAAAAGCCTCGGAGAAATAGAGCTTTCAAGGCGAGCGGTGATCCTAAGAGTGCGGATCGGCAAGTTACGTGCCTCAACTGCGGCATGAGCGCGGCCCCGAAGAAGTCGATCTAACAGTGCAGAGTATGTGGCGAAAATCGTAAGTGAAATCATAATAGTCTATATAAAGCGAGACATATATGATAACGATATACGATATCTGATATGTAGCGGTATCAAGTCGGGGACTCGCGCCGAGTCGTCACTCAAATATAACCATAACATTTTAAAAACCAAATCACAATTATGTACGAAACAACCAAGTTAACCGCACATAGTGTCACATCATAAACAAGAGCAATAATAAATATAATGTAACTGGTCTTTTCTAGGCCACGAATGATCGAAGCAAGGCCAATCGGCCATAGTATCATTATGCGTGCCTAATCTGAACTCAGTAGTCGCGTAGGCCACCTCTGGCGCGTGAGGTATCCGCCGCATCGGGCGACTTAACCCCGGTATTATCATGTCGAGGTGATTGGTATAATATTATCACAACGGCTTATCGTTAAACAACATAAGCACAACAAGAATAACCTCCTTTACAAACGTCACAATAATCGTACACCGACTTATCGTTAAACAACATAAGCATAACAAGAATAACCTCCTTACACAAACATCACGATAATCGTACACCACGACTTATCGTTAAACAACATAAGCATAACAAGAATAACCTCTTTACACAAACATCACAAGAATCGAACACAACGGCTTATCGTTAAACAACATAAGCATAACAAGAATAACCTCCTTACACAAGCGTCACAAGATACTATCACACGTAGTATCACAACATGTTCACTTTATCAAGCCAACAAGAAAGTATTACAAGGCTATCACAAAACATAAGCAAATTACTCACACAAGGTACCTTTACTTCATGTCAACAAGTCCGGGTTTTAACCCCAAGGTATTACATGCTTTAATCTCTTTAAAAAGATCCATTTCTTTCACAAACAGTCACACGATACCCGTAGCATCAAAATAGAGTAATTATCTTGTTAAGTAAACCCAAACAATTTCCATACGTCTTTTTAAACCATCTTAAAACAAAAACATGCCTTTCCTTTGAACCAACATACTTCAAATTCTCAAGTCTCTGTTCTTTTAGAAAATAAGTTCCTTACTTTGGAATTTAAGAAAAACCAATACTTGTTATTAATGACTTTTGTCACGACCCGTTCCGGGGCCCGTGACTGGTGCCTTACCGGGGCACCCAAGTAGTCATACATTAGAGTAACCAGCGGAATATAAAACAAGACAGGAAACAGTTTAAAACAATAAGACACAGTTTATCTGATGAAAAGCTTGCCTTTCGGCATAATATAAATAACTCAAGTTTTGCAGTTACATCCCAACTGTACAATAGTACTACTGGACTCTAAGGAAGTAAACAACTATGGCGGACAGGGCGCCATACCTCGATGCACAAAACTATCTACAATACAGGAGATCATACCCAAAAGTAGAGCCTCGGAGAAGATGGAGCTCACGACACCAACGCAAAGATCCTAAGGATGTGGATCTAGCACTGCTTGCCTCTTACCTGCGGCATGAACGCAGCCCGAAAGGAGGTCAAGATAACAGTACAGTATGTGAAACTATAAAGTACTTTAAAATGAAATCAAAGTATTTAAAACCTTTTCACAAATACAATCAGTTCAATTGCACATAGTGCACATCACAAACAACAACATAATAGAAAGATCAGAATGTGTCTATTCTAGGCGCGAATGATCGAAGCAAGGCCAATCGCCCATAGTATCATGCGTGCCTAGTCTCGACTTTCGCAGCCCGCATAGTCACACATAGACCCGCATGAGGTAGCCCTCGTCGGGGCAGCCAACCCGGGATCCGCCTAGGCTCCGCACGCGCATAGCCTCAAAAGACCGCGTAGTCTCAGCGGACCGCATAGGGAATCCCGATCGGGCTAGACGCCGAATGATCAATCCCGAGCATACCGCCGCTCGCATAGTCTCACAGACCGCATAGGCCGTATAGACCAGCATCGAGGCAAGCCCTGTGATAATAGTCGAGGGGTAGGTGATACGAATGATAACGGACTTACCTGTTAGCAACGTAAGCACGCAAGAATGACCCCTTACACAAAGATTACTAACACGGTAGCATCATGATATGTCTACTTATCAAACAATCTTACTACACTTAACAGAGATCAATACAAGGCTTTTATAAACAAACAAGTAAGCATTCCTTTTTATCATTCTTAAGTTGTTATACCTAACTTCCCATAAAGCTAGCATAACTCTTAAGCTTTTGTTTTAAAACCATATTTATCTTCATTAAAAAAATGATTCGAGATTCTTTTGAAATGTTTTGATTCTTATTATTCGTGCTTAAGCGAGGCATTGCCGTAAGTATTATTCGGGCTTAAGCCGTGAGGCATTGCCGTAAGTATTATTCGATTAACACACGTACGTCTACCGCTATATATATATATTGTAAAATATCATGCTTAGGCGAATCACATACCTTCTCAAATAAAACCACCGCCAAGTTGAATATGTCGCAGAGAGTCACCTATAATAGTCACAGATATCTATCAAAGACTACTCGAGGGTCATTCTAAACAGAGGGTTCACAATTACGGAAAGTCGGGCAGACAACCCTACCGTGAGCTATATAAGTCTCATCGTGAAAACAGTCTATGTGAGTGCAGTGTGATTATTCTTCTTTAAAACCTTCTACGTGGTAATAGTTCAATTCTTTTACGTGATATTCTTCTAAGTACTTATACTTATCCTTATACTACAACGGAAGTATTCTCTAATTCAAAAGAGGGTTAGGATTATTACCTCGGTAAGCCCAATAATATCCTAGATAAAGTCGCTACTGAGCAAGGTTTAGCTCTAAGTTATGCCTTGGAGCTCTAAGAAACCTTAGAAGTTCTTCACAACTTCTACCAAAGACTAAGGGATTTGGGCTAGGGTATTTTGGGCATTATAACGATACTAGAAGACAACTTTTCTACCAAGGGGGTAGATTTCGGCTAGGCTAGGGGGTTAGGCCCTCGCCAAACTCACAAGGAGGGAAGGGTGTTGACGAAAAGCTCACAAAGGGAGAGGGGAGGATTTTTCAAGACTTGGAAGATTTGTGGATGAAGAACTCTTCATCTAAAGGGGGGTATTTATAGGTCACGAAGTGGCCAACCAATGGCCAAGATTAAGACAAGTGCAAGGCAAGTGTAGGGTGAGGATTAACTATACACAAATATCCTACCAACTCGACTTGTGCACAAGGCACAAAAACGTGCAAGGCTCTTCAATTCGTCCAAATGGGCGATTCAAGTCCACCAATGGGAGGGTGCCAAGTGTTGCCCGCGTTGGTCCAAAATGTTTCGTCTCTGAAAAATCCGCAAAAATTAGAAATGGCATAGCCGGAATTTTCCTACGAAGTCGTGGGAAACGTTTCGTCGGAAAACGATTCTTTAAGCGAGTTGTGTACAAAAAAAAAAAACGTCCAAGGCTAACTTTAAAGCCAAACTCTTTGTACGTATTCCCTTACGCATACTGCGAAATACTGGTATAACATTCTCCTCCTTAGAAACATTCGTTCCGAATGTTCCTTCTCAAGACAATTATCGAAGAAGCTTAAGCGATTAGCAAATGCCACACACGCCACAAACAACACTTAGGCATAAATGATAATGGAAATTTACAAGTAGGAAAGTGAATTACCCGAGGTGTGGGAATAGGTGAGGATACTTCGCCTCATGTCCTCCTCGGCTTCCCACGTCATCTCCTCCCAGAGCTCGTTCCGCCACAAGACTTTGACGGAAGCCACGTCCTTCGTCCGCAGACGCCTAACATGACGATCGACTATCGCTATGGGAATCTCCTCATACGAAAACCCTGGTCACTGGACATCGTCAATCGGTGTACTAGATGGATCCGATACATCTCCTCAAAGATAGATCGTGAAACAGGATGCACCGCCTCCAGATCGGACGGCGGATTCAACTCGTAGGCAACCTTGCCTACCTGCGACAACTGAAACGGCCCGATGTACTGGGTGAGTTTCCTTCTTCCGAATCTCATCACACCCTTCATGGGTGACACCTTTAGGAAAACCCAATCATGAACCTTGAACTCAAGATGCCGACGACGATGATCTGCATCGACTGCATCGACTCGAGTCATTAATACGCCTTCGGATAAGCTTCACCTTATCCATCGTCACTGCACCAACTGGTCCCACTAGCCGCACCTCGCCACATCGAACCAACCTATAGGCGATCGCACTTCCTCCCATACAAGGCCTCATAAGGCGCCATCCGAATCTGGAGTGGTAGCTATTATTATATGCGAACTCAACTAGAGGCAAATGATCCTCCCAACTACCATCGAAGTCAATAACACAGGCTCGCACATATCTCAAGAGTGCGGATAGTGCGCTCTGCTGTCCGATCATGCTGGATGAAATGCGACTCGGCTCACCGCTGTCCCTAAACCCTCTGGAAGGACCTCCGAAGTTAGCGTGAACCGGGCTCACTGCATGCGATATGATCGAAGTGGGGACTCCATGCGACCGACGATCTCGGATGTAAAGTGCGCATAATCCTCGGTAGAAAAAGTCGTCCGGACGGGAAGAAAGTGGGCTGATTTCACACTGTCGACGATAACCCATATAGAATCATGTCTCTCCGAGTGCGAGGTAATCCCGTGATGAAGTCCATGTTGATTACCTCCACTTCCGGTCGGGATCTCGATAAATGCGTAACAAACCACCGGCCTCACGGTGCTCTACCTTCACTGCCGACAACACGCACCGAGCTCACGAACTCGCAACGTCCTCTTCAAGCCATCCACCAATACACCGATCTAAGGTCGTGGTACATCTTAGTCGACCGGATGGATAGAGTAACGCCGCCGTGTGCTTCCCCAAGAACTCCGCCAAGTCCTGAAACATCCGGAAACACAACCGCCTCAAACCTTAGCACCCCATCAGGTGCTACCGAAAGGACCCTTGCCTCACGAAGAGTTGTATCGCGATATCGAATCAAAGCCGATCTCGAACTGTGCCTCTTCACCTCCTCGCCGATGATGGAAGACTCGGCAACCTCACGAACTCTAACCCCATCGCTATCGAGAATCAATCAAGCGGACACCAAGGCTCGCTAAGCGATGCAAATCACGAACCATGTCCCTCCTCTCTACCGCACATCCGATAGGCTCCCATCGACCTACGACTAAGGCGTACGCCACAACATTGGCCTTCCCGGTGGTGCAGGATATCAACATCGTAATCCTTAAGCAACTCTAACCACCGCTCTGTCGTAAGTTCAGCTCCTCTGGTGAAGATATCTTGGAGGCTCTTGTGGTGCGTATAAATATCCTCGTGAACCCTATACAAATAGTTCCTCAAGATCTTCAAAGCGTGAATCACGGCTGCCAACTCCAAATCATGGGTGGGGTAGTTCCTCTCGTGTTTCTTCAGCTGTCGGGATGCATCTGCTATAACTCGCCATCTTTGCATCAACACACATCCCAACCCGATGCACGACGATCACAATACACCACATAACCGTCGACCTGCGAAGAGTAAGAACGGGGCGGTCGTCAATCTCTCTTTCAAAGAATCGAAACCTCGCCACAAGCATCAGTCCACTGAAACTTGGCTGCCTTCTGAGTCAGCCTAGTCAATGGTGCAGAGATAGAAGCAAACTTCTCCACGAACCGCCGATAATAACCCGCAAGGCCCAGAAAACTGCGAACCTCTGTCGGAGTAGTAGGTCTAGGCCAAGTCCTGATCGCCGATCTTGGCGTATCCACTCGAATGCCATCGGCCAGACAATATGCGAGAAACGCCATCAAGTCAACCAAAACTCACATTTGGAAAACATGGCGTACAAGCTGATCTGGAGAATCGACGGCCTCAAATGCTCGCATGCTCTCGCTTCTCGGCGAGAATAAACCAAGATATCATCAATGAACACTATCACAAGCGTGTCCAAAATGGTTTGAACACTCGGTTCATCAAATCCATGAATACCTCGGAGCATTGGTCAACCCAAAAGACATGACCTGAACTCATAATGCCCGCACGTCCGAATGCGATCCTAGGGACATCCACCTCTCGACACGAACGATGATAGCGAACGCAGTCAATCTTGGAGAAACATCTCGCGCTCGCAATCGGTCGAACAAATCATCAATCACGGAAGCGGGGTATTCGTTTAATGGTCACCTTGTTCACCGTCTGTAATCAACACACACGCGCGGCCCCGCCCTTCTTCTTCACGAACAATACGGCGCCCCGGGGAGAAACACTAGGTGCGATAAAACCCTTCTCCAGAAATCCTAAGCTGGTCCTTCAACTCTCTCAACTCGGGCAGTGACATTCTCAGATGGCGGAATGGAAATAGGCCGAGTGTGCGCAATATGTCAATACAAAACTCAATCTCCTCTCGGGAGGGATACGGAGGTCATCCGAAACACGTGCGGGAACTCGTGACCATCGAACGATCGAAAGTGCAGTACCGCGACTTCAGATCAAACACCCGAGCGAGATGGTAGATATACCCTTATGCACCATCTTCCTAGCCTTGAGGTAGGAAATAAACCTACCTGGCGATACCGTGCGTCCCTCCCACTCAACAACCGCCCTCAGAAACGGAACGCACTACTCTCTCTCAGTCTACATTGGCGTAGCAAGAAGCTAGCCAATCCATCCCCATAATCACGTCGAAGTCAATCATCTCCAACTCTATCAAGTCGGCCAGTGGTCCGACGATGTAAATAGTCACAGACAAGCTCTATATACCCGCCGAGCTACCACGAATCACCCATCGGCGTAGCTACCGAAAGGGTCTATGGACTCGGGCTCTATCCCTATCCTACTAGCAACAAGGGGAGATATATAGACGAGTAGAACCGGATCTATCAAAGCATACACATCAAACCGAGAACCGATAAGTACACGTGACGACATCGGTGAGGCCTCCGATCTCGCTTACCGACAAAGCATATATGCGGTCGAGGACCGCTAGAATCGGGACTGCGCCACGACCTGGCCGCGACCCGCTGATCCATGTACCTTGCCCTCCGGCGAGTAATCGTCGGGGATGAAGAAGCGCAATGCACCGTAGGCCGAGCCCTACCACCGCCGCCGCCGGTCGGACAAACTCGCAAAGTGACCTCGCTGGCCACAAGTATAGCAAGCTCACGAGTACAGCTCGAATGGTATTCGCCACAACGGGCACACGCGAAACCTCAACGGTTAGCACCTCGCTACTCCCGAAATCAAGTCCCGGGCCCCGACCGCCGACCGCTCGGTTGTCTTGAAAATGAGGTAGAGCGCTCTGCGCTGGCGTGGTGCAATCGACTTCGCTGATGCCGCCACCACGAGGACCACGAAAAGAACCGCCGTCTCGCCTTCTTCGCTGGCGATATCGCTTACCCGCGTCTCTGCGCCTCGCATCCTAGTGCATGAGCTGCGTGCGGTAATGTCCATACCGTGAAGAGAAACACCCGCATATGACTCGGCCATATAATCATCTAGCGGTGGCGTAGCGGTGTACTATCCTCCATATCTGCTACCAATGCCGGGACATATCTAGCCAAAGAATCAAACTCGACATTGTATTCCACGGCGGCCGTCCTGTCTCGCAGAAGAATCATCGGCTCGCCCTCCTCATGCGGAGGCAAAAGTGTGTGAGAAAAGCCTCTGAAAACTCATCCCATACTGCTGGAGGTGCATGCTCTCCCCGGGAAAGCTCCCATGAATCAAACCAATCGACTGCGGTGTCACGCAGCCGATGCGAACCGAATGTCACAGCCTCAGTCTCCGAAGCCCTGATCACCCGCATAATCCTCTGCGGTGACGGATGAACTCCTCGCGATCATCCTCGGCCTCGACCGTAAAACTCGCGGGCTACAACTCAAGAAATCTCGCACCTCAAACTATACGCCTCGGGTGCACTACGGTGCGGCCGAGCTGAGCTGAACTCGCCGCATCCGGGCCTCTCCTGACGGCCACAACTTTAGCCAAAAGTCGGGCCGTCTCCTTGTACCCTAACTCTCCGCCCAGCCGTGGGGCGGGAGGTGTGGAGTGCCGTGGTCTCTTTGGGCCGCGGCGTCATAGAACTCGCCGCCACCGGGTATAGGCTCGGGCCTGAGCCCTCGTGACTCTGGGTGTCCTGCTAGCAGCTCCCTCGGCTGCCTTGCCCTTCTGGGCCCGGGTTGCCTTACGTGGAGGCATAACTGTTACAGGAAAGGAATACGTTAGAGGGGTCCAACCTATAACACAGCTCTAAAGCACGATCTCAGAATGAGAAGAATGGAAACCAATCCTAAATATCCTATAGCCTCATGATTATTGGTGGTGCACAACACACCGATAATCAAGACTCTACTAGATACGGTCTGTAGACACTTTCCGAGGATTAACTGCTCTGATACCACTTTTGTCACGACCCGTTCCGGGGCCCGTGACTGGTGCCTTACCGGGGCACCCAAGTAGTCATACATCAGAGTAACCAGCGGAATATAAAACAAGACAGAAACGCTTTAAAACAATAAGACACGCTTTATCTGATGAAAAGCTTGCCTTTCGGCATAATATAAATAACTGAAGTTTTGCAGTTACATCTCAACTGTACAAGAGTACTACAGACCTCTAAGGATGTATACAACTATGGCGGGACAGTGCCCCGCCATACCGATCTGACAAAAACTATCTACAATACAGGAGATCATACCCAAAAGTAGAGCCTCAGAGAAGATGGAGCTCCGACACCAACGCAAAGATCCTAAGGATGTGGATCTAGCACTGCATGCCACTGCGGCATGAACGCAGCCCCACGAAGGAGGTCAGTCTTGTTATACCCCGTATTTCCAGAGTATGTACGTGAGGGCGTACGTATACAATTTGAGCCTTAAAGTAGGCATAGATTCGAAATTTGTACACAACACCCGGTTAGAGTCGTTTTTAGACGAAACGTTTCCACAGCTTTCGTAGGGAAAATTCCGGCTTTGTCATTTATAAATTTTGCGGATTTTTCCGAGAGACGTAACATTTTGGACCAACGGGAGGGTGACATGTGTCACCATCACATTGGAAGAGGTTGGACGGCAATTGGCCATTCTTGGCACGTTTTTGTTGCCCAATTTTGGTCAAGGGTTAGGTAGGATATTTTTGTGTAGATGGATAAGGTTGCACATGGCTTAATCTTGGCCTTACACTTGCCTTGCACTTGGCACCATCTTGGCCATTGGTTGGCCTTCACTTGACCTATAAATACCCCCTTAGTTGATGAACTTTCTTCATCCAAAAATTGAGCAATCTACCTAAGTCTCAAAATACTCCCTCCCTCTTGTAGTTCTCGTCCAAAGCCTCTCCCCCTCCTAGTGGCCTTTGGCCGAGAGTTTCCCCCTCCCCCTTTGTAGTGGTTAGCCGTGGGGTACCCCCCCCCTAGCCTAGTTGTCTCGTATAAATACCCCTTGTATTGGTATAGAAATACTCTCCTAGTATTGTTATAATGTCCAAATACCTTGGCCCCAAATACCTTGTAGTATTCCCAAGGTTACACTTATACTAGCCCAGAAAATACCATTATACTTTCCCTCAGTCGCTAAAACGAAACCCTAAGTAAATCTTCACCCGTAGTTGAAGTTATAAGTAGAAGTTGGTTAGAACTTCTAAGGGTTGTTTGGAGCGGATTGGAGCACTCGGAGTAGGAGCTAAACCTTGCTCAGGATCGACATATAAACTCGGATAATTTTGGGCTTATCGAGGTAAACATTCTTGACCTTCTGTTGTAATTGGAAATTACATGTTGTAGGAGTATATAGTTAAAGTATACTATATATAGAATTGAACATACATGCGGCAATGTCTTTTGACTTAAGCTTTGAATAATACTTACGGCAATGTCTTGCGACTTAAGCTGAATTTAAATAAGAGAACCGAATCGTAATTACATGGGCGTATCAGATGGAGACTTGTGTAGTATTCTCGTGAGTAAATTGTACACGTCCGGTTAGGCGTGCAAACCCCACTGGTTGGCTTGGTAGTACCTCGGTAAGGAGAGATTAACGCCATGGGGAGGTCTGTCGAATTTTCTCGTAGAATATGGCACGATGTTAATAAGCTCCTTGTGGCCTTATAGGTTGAAGTACTACGTGTGGTGCGATCTACGTGGCTTAAGGAGTAGCCGACGGTTTGAAGTACTTGGAGCGTTTTGCTATTAGTCGACACTCGTCGCGAGGTATGTGAACCTCTTCCTATCTCTTATAGCATGATATGTGTGAACTATGTAGTACGCAGACGCATACGTGTTAATCGTGTTTGATTGTTTTAAACATAAAGTGTTATAACGGCTTTATGGGAAGTTGGTTATAAACTTTATGTAGGTAAGAAAATACTTTGTGGTTTTAAAAGGTAATCGATGTGAATTATAAGCGCTAGTTATAATAAAGAACTTGATGTATTTCAAAAGATTTATAAATCGTTTTGAAGTGAGAGTAACACTTGTTTTTAAAGGTTTTAAAAAGAGTATACTAGCTTTATGGGGAGTTAGGTATAATGTCTTAAGAGAGGTAAAGAAAATGGTTTACTGATGTTAGAAGTTAAGAGACTTGATCTTATAAGATAAGAGACTTAACTTATTTGTTTAATGTGAATGTTTGTGGGAAACCTCATTCGTGAGTAATGAGTACTTGGTTTTATTTAAAGGATAATGTTTCATCGATTTCGAAATCGGAATGTGTATCGATGCATCACGCGACAGTAATAAAGGAAAATGTATTGAATAATGATGTATCGTATTAAAACCAAGAGAAACCTCCATCCGCATAGAAGCTAAGATGAGACAAAATGATATTACATATCTAGATCATGGCCGCTTAATAAGATCGATTATAAACAAGAATAACCTACTCACATATAAGGCATATGTTTCTCAAATCATTAAAGGAGAATTATGTTTTAAAGGATTAAAACTATGAACTAAGAGACCTTTTCTAAAATGAGAAACTTGAGCATTTGAAATTAGGCAAACTTGAACGTTTGGAAAATAAGGTTGTTACTTGATTTTTACAAAGGAAAGCATTTTGTTTACTTAACAATGTTCACACTCTATTTTTATACTACGGACATCGGGTGACTTTATAAAAGGAATGGATCTCTTTAAAAGGAATTTAACGTCACGAGTACTTTAGGGTTAAAACCCGACTTTGGCATAAAAAAAGTAGCTTGTGTTGTGTAACTTGCCTATACTGGTTGTTGTGTAACTTGCCTATGCCCGTGTTGTGTAACTTGCCTATACTGGTTGTTGTGTAACTTGCCTATGCTTGTGTTGTGTAACTTGCCTATGCTTGTTGTTGCGTAGCTTGCTTATGCTTGTGATGATAGCCTTGGTTGTGCAAGAATTGTTATTTTTATGGACTAGCTTTCCATGAGGTTTCTTACTGTTCGGCCTTGGTCCCTGGTGGTCGGCTCTCGTACTTGCCCCGTCTCATGACTGATTCGGCCTTGGTACCCGGTAGTCACCCTGACTTGCCTGCTCGATGTAGTGACGGTCTCGTGATCTGGCCTTGTCCCGGTGGTCACCCTGTACTTGCCCGGTCGTCCACGTGACCGCCTTGGTATCCAGAGTCGGCTCGCACTTGCCCCAGACGGCCGTGTTTTGGTGCATTATATTATTGGTACGGTCGGATCTGGTAGTTATACTTGTCCTATACGGTTTTTATGACACGTGGGACTCGTGTTCATGTATACTCCTTGGTATCACATATCATAAACCGCCGGTGATGAGGAAGAAATTCCACGCACGAGTGATAATTTGGAGGCGTGAGTCACGACTTGATGTAACTAGTTATATGTTATGTCTTGTAGCTTGGTCATCATACATGTCTCCCGCTTTATATAGACTATTATGATTTCATTCTGATTTACTGATTTCACATACTTGGTACTGTTGTGATCGACCTCCTCGGGGCCGTTCATGCCGCAGAAGTACATCGTCGTCGATCCCCGCTCTTAGGATCACCTTTCAGCATTGGGAAGCCCGTTCCTTCTGAGGCTTATCTTTTGGTATGTGTTCCCGAGTTGTAGGTTCTTGTACATTCGGGTATGGCGGGCCCCGTCCGTCATAGTTGTTGTAAATCTTAAGGTCCTGTAGCATCGCGGTGGTTTTGTAAAAAGGATTAAACATTCGTTTTGAAAGAGTTGTTTATATATATTTTATTGGAAGGTAACCGTTTGGTTGGCTGCTTTATTATCTTGTCTCATGTTCATGTTTAAGTTTTTATTTCCGCTGGTTTTCTCGATGTAGTATCACTAGGGTGCGGGGTAAGGCACGATCACGCCCGGATCGGTCGTGACAAGTAACAGTACAGTATGTGAAACTATAAAGTACTTTAAAATGAAATCAAAGTATTTAAAACCTTTTCACAAATACAATCGTTCAATTGCACATAGTGCTACATCACAAACAACAACGATAATAGAAAGATCAGAACAGTCTATTCTAGGCCGCGAATGATCGAAAGCAAGGCCAATCGCCCATAGTATCATTCTGCGTGCCTAGTCACGACTTTCGCAGCTCGCATAGGTCACACATAGACCCGCATGAGGTAGCCCTCGATCGGGGCAGCTAACCCCGGATCCGCCTAGGCTCCCGCACCGCATAGCCTCAAAAGACCGCGTAGTCTCACTGGACCGCATAGGAATCCCCGATCGGGCTAGACGCCGAATGATCAATCACGGAGCATACCGCCGCTCCGCATAGTCTCACAGACCGCATAGCCGATAGACCAAGTCAAGCGGGGCAAGCCCGGTATAATAGTCAAGGGGTAGGTGATACAAGAATGATAACGGACTTCGGTTAGCAACGTAAGCACAATAAGAATGACCCCTTACACAAAGATTACTAACACGGTAGCATCATGATATGTCTACTTATCAAACAATCTTACTACACTTAACAGAGATCAATACAAGGCTTTTATAAACAAACAAGTAAATTCCTTTTATCATTCTTAAGTTGTTATACCTAACTTCCCATAAAGCTAGCATAACTCTTAAGCTTTTGTTTTAAAAACCGATATTTATCTTCCGTTAAAAAAATGATTCAAGATTCTTTTGAAATGTTTTGATTCTTATTATTCAAAGCTTAAGCCAGGCATTGCCGTAAGTATTATTCAGGCTTAAGCCGTGAGGCATTGCCGTAAGTATTATTCAGTTAACACATGTACGTCTACCGTACTATATATATATTGTAAAATATCATGCTTAGCAGAATCACATACCTTCTCAAATAAAACCACCGCCAAGTTGAATATGTCACGCAGAGAGTCACCATAATAGTCACAGATATCTATCAAAGACTACTCTGAGGGTCATTCTAAACAGAGGGTTCACAATTCTACGGAAAGTCGGCAGCACAACCCTACCCGGTGAGCTATATAAGTTCATCAGTGAAAACAAATCCTATGTGAGTCAAATGTGATTATTCTTCTTTTAAAACCTTCTACTGTGGTAATAGTTCAATTCTTTTCTGTGATATTCTTCTAAGTACTTATACTTATCCTTATACTACAACAGTAAGTATTCTCTAATTCAAAAGAGGGTTAGGATTATTACCTCGGTAAGCCCAATAATATCCTAGATAAAGTCGCACCTGAGCAAGGTTTAGCTCCTAAGTTGTACGCCTTGAGCTCCAAGAAACCTTAGAAGTTCTTCACAACTTCTACCAAAGACTAAGGGATTTGGGCTAGGTATTTGGGCATTATAACGATACTAGAAGACAACTTTTCTACCAAGGGAGGGGGTAGATTTCGGCTAGGCTAGGGGTTAGGCCTCGCCAAACTCATGAGGAGGAAGGGTGTTGGACGAAAAGCTCACAAAGGGAGAGGGAGGATTTTTCAAGACTTGGAAGATTTGTGGATGAAGAACTCTTCATCTAAAGGGGTATTTATAGGTCAAGAAGTGGCCAACCAATGGCCAAGATTAAGACAAGTGCAAGGCAAGTGTAGGGTGAGGATTAACTATACACAAATATCCTACCAACTCCTTGACTTGTGCACAAGGCACAAAAACGTGCAAGGCTCTTCAATTCGTCCCAAATGGGCGATTCAAGTCCACCAATGGGAGGTGCCAAGTGTTGCCCTCCGTTGGTCCAAAATGTTTCGCCTCTGGAAAAATCCGCAAAAATTAGAAATGGCATAGCCGGAATTTTCCTACGAAAGTGGAAACGCGTTTAAAAACGATTCTTTAAGCGAGTCAGGTACAAAAAAAAAACGTCCAAGGCTAACTTTAAAGCCAAACTCTTTGTACGTATTCCCTTACGTACATACTCTGGAAATACGGGGTATAACAACTTTAGTAAGGCAACCGTGATCTAGGAAATGTAATACAATTTTGTCTTATCTTAGCTTCTATGCAGATGGAGGGTTTCTACTTGTTTTAATATAATTAATTATTTGTCAATATATTTTCCTTTATTAACGCTGCAGTGGGATGTTCGATATTTATTCTCATTTCCGCAATCGATATAACATTATCATTCGAAACCAAGTACTCATTACTCACGAATGAGGTTTCACAACTTTCCACACAATTCAAGTTCTTCACATATTAAATCAAGTCAAATATGAGTCAAGTCTCTTATCTTTTTTTTTTTTAAAATCAACAAACCATTCGTTTACTTACATAAAGTTGTTATAATTAACTTCTCATAAAGCCATTATAACACTTTATGTTTTAAATAAACCAAATTCATTTTACGCACGTACGTCTACCGCATATATATATATTTCGCAAATATCATGCTAGAAGATATAGGAAGAGGTTCACATACCTCGCGACGATTATCGACTATTAGCAAAACGCTCCCAAGTACTATAACCTTGCTAGCCTTTTCCACCCTTTAAGTAGAATACACTACTCGTTGTACTTCCACCTATAATGGCCACGAAACGTCCATTAACCTCTAGATCTCTTCGTAGGATATTTCTAAGAACAAGTTCCATATCCTACGGAAAATTCGGCAGCACCTCCCCCGTTTCTACTCAATTTCCCACCTTTTCCAAGGCCCGATAACCGTGATTAACCTATTATAATTAAGGTGCAATAATACTGAAATCTAAAGAAGGGGATAACACGCCCAAACGGAACGCGATTAACAATCTCTCCTTCATAACAATAATAACTAAAGAAGGGGATAACACGCCCAAACGGAACGCGATTAACAATCTCTCCTTCATAATAATAATAAGTAAAGAAGGGGATAACACGCCCAAACGGTAACGCGGTTTACTATCTCCCTTCATAATAACAATAAGTAAAAGAAGGAGATAACACGCCCAAACGGTAACACGGTTTACTATCTCCCTTCATAATAACAATAAGTAAAGAAGTCCAAAGTAAAAAGTCCAAAGTAGATACGGTCCTTAAGTTGGGGTCCTTGGCCAACTTTTACAATAATACTTATCCAATTACTTCATTAGTCCTTCAACTTATATTCCAATCTTTATATAAGTTATAGTTTCTTTGTTGTTAACTTCTTAGCAAGATCCAAATCTTTCTTTATATCTTATAGTCCATAATATACCTCCAATATATATATAATATCCATATATACATAATAAGTCAACGTCACAAGGAGGTTAAGGTTCATTACCTCAAGATAGCCCAAAAACGTGACTGTCCAGATTTTTAGCTACTGCTTCGTCAGCTGAACTTGCAATGTCGATAACTCTCTACTCCAGTATCCTATCGACGAGTGGTTTATTGAGTTGGAAACTAGACTCGACGAACTTCATTTTAGGCTTTTGAAACACTCAAAAACTCCTTATATGGTAGGAGATATTCCCTTACAAACTTGACTAAAAAATCTGCCCAAAACAGTTTCGAAAATCTGCCTAATCTCGGCCAAGGGAAGGTTTTTGAGGCTAGGGGTGTGAAATCTTGTCTAACTCTTGGTTAATAATCTTCCTAACACATTAAGGAAGAACACTTATAAGTTTAAGAATTTTTGGACAACATTTGGTTAGGGGAGGGGGGGGGGGGTGAACGAAATCAAGATAGAGAAGGAGGGAGAGGAAATGTTTTTCAAGTCTTGTAATATGTTAAGTGTGGCTGATTTTCATCCACTAAGGGGGTTTATATAGCACAACCAAGGGTTGAGATTAACACATGTGTAAGGTAGAGATCATATGTGAAGGTTCCTTCCCACACTTGTCTTACTAAAGCCATGCAAGACCATGCAAGACTTGACCATGCAAGACTTGCCCACTATTTGCTAAAAATCGTCCAAGCCATGCCTTCCATGCAAGACTTTTGGCCACTTGTCTTTCCTACTTGTCCACTCAATTTCGTCCCACATGGCCCAATCTAGGGGTGACACTTGTCGCCCTCCTATTGGTCCAAAATATTTTATCTCTCGGAATAATTCCATAATCGTAAAAATATTATTGAAAACGTAAAATTTCCTTCACAAGGTTCGGAATAATTTTCGTCGGAAAACAATTCTATCAATCTTACCCTAATTAGGGCGTATACATTGTACGTACGTCCTCACATACATACTCCGGAACTACGGGGCATAACATTCTCCCCCCCTTAGAAACATTCGTCCCGAATGTTCCTTCTAAGTCTCAAAACATACCGCGTTTGTGATAGTCTTCCCTCTATACTAACGAAACCAATTATGCCACTCATGGCCACAATACAACGTACGCGCAAAAACTCATATCCGAGCGGACGAAGAATCATCTCTAAAGCGTATACAACACTATTAGCTCCACCCATGGTCCAAAGGATACTTTCTTCACATCCTTACTTATAAAAAGAATACTTCCATCTGCTTAACACATATTCGCCTCTTTTCTTACTCATCGTACTCTACTCGTACACTCGAATTGTTCCTAATATACGTATCACATTTCTGTCATTGCTTCAGTTTTTAACATCTCGGGGTTACTATCCTCAACTTGGTCGTCATTAATTGGGAACACTCTGGATGAATTTCCGATACTCTTCCGAATCGTAGCAACATGAAAGACCGGACGTACTGCCTCCTAAGTCGGACGGCAGGGCTAACTTATAGGCAACCCGCCTATTCTACAAACGATCCGAAAGGCCCAAAGTACTCGCTAAGTTTCCTTTGCTTTCCAATCTCGTCACACTTCCGGTGGTACATGAAGGCCCACCGCCAACCTGAACTCCAAGTGTCGACGCCGATTATCCGCAGGACTTCTGTTGACTCTGAGCTGCTAATAACCTCCTCTGGATAAGCTTCGCCTTATCCTCATTCTGCTGAATCAAGTATGGACCAACTATCTGAACCTTGCCAACATCGAACCAATCGACCGGCAACCTATACTTCTGCACATACAAGGTTTCGTAAGGCGCCATTCGAACACTGAAATGGTAGCTATTATAATACCTACTCAACACGAGGCAAATAATCCTCACCACTCCCTTGAAATCAAAACACCGGCCCGTAACCTATCCTCAAATATTTGGGTACAACGCGCTGTTTGTCCGTCGGCCCGAGGGTGAATGCAATACTGAGACTCACCTGAGTTCCTATCCCCGCCTGGTAAAACATCAAAAAAAAAGAAAACCGTAAATCCCAGGCTCCACCGTCGTCATAAAATAAAAGTAGGAACCTGCAGCCTTACAACCTTCCCGATATAAAACATCTTGCATAACCTCCGCCGAGTAAACAATCCCGACCGAAAGACAAGATGGTGACCCCATCGGCCGACCATCGTTGAACGCATCCACGAACTCGCATTTACGGTTACCTAAACTCGCCTAACACCCTGTGATCCTATCACCTAGCGGACTACCTCAAACCGACCCCACCTTAATCCGGCGGCGGTTGACCCGCAACCGCCTCAACCCACCCATTTTCGCGCCAAACTCTCGTTCCCCGATCCAGAACAATCTTACTAATTCACGTCATGAAAGCTACCACTTCTATCTCAAACTACCCATGGATTTATCACATGAATACACCCTACGTATACAATGTATCTCGACAAGGATCAAAACGTAAAATCTTATACTTAAGTCGGCCTTACATGTTACACCCCGTATTTACAAGACATGTTTTAAGAACGTACGTAAGAACTCACAAGTGCTAAGATGTGAGACTTGTAAAAATTTATCGGAATTATGAAATTTTCGGGAAACGTATTATTGTGACGAATGAGAGGGCGACACGTGTCACCCCCCCTTATGATGCCTTGGTCGAATTTAGGCATGGCCAATATGGTCATTTACCATAAGTCCTGGATGACTAATGTCTTGCAAGTTGTGGCATGAGAATGTTGACTAAGTCAAAGGTCAATTAGTCTTGATATTTAGTAAGACTTCATCTAAACCACCCATTTGGTTACATATTAACCCTCCATGTCCCTTTATTATTACTACTAGTAGCAAGAGAGAGCCAACACTTAGCCACATTTTCACAAAAATTGGAAGAACATGAGCAAGAGCTCTCGGGTTCACTATAGGGAAAGAAGAAAAAAATTTGTTTCTTGTCCATTTAACTCCACACTTTAAACCAAGGTTCTTGAGGGTAGTGTAAGCATATATCAATAGAAAAATCTTGGAAAAAGAGAGTTTACGGGTTAGTCGCAAAACGAAAACCTAGTGGCTTTCTAGGTTTTGGATTGGAAGTTGAAGGAAAATTGTTGGTGTTGTTCTAAGGGTCTCAAGTATCGGATTGAAGTATCTTGAAGAGGCTCTAGATTGCTAAGGAGCGACTTCGGTTTTGATGTTTTGGATTAAGATTCGTTGAGGTATAATCTTGTTCTTTGAAAGTGTTACAAGATTATTTATATTGTTGTTAGCTATACTTGTTGCTAGCATGAAGTATATGTGTTGAAGTTTGTAAGGATTATGGATTGATTGTGGCCTTGGAAATACGAAATGTAATGTGAGCCATGTAAGTTAGATTACAATTTGGTCGTTATTAGAATCGTCGCATGTTATTGACTTAAAGATTATAGTAGTTATAATTGGTTGCGACTTGATATCATGTTATGCTAACAACTTGGATTGAATTGGAAATTGGATAAGAATTAATGTTGTAGTACCTCTATGTAGCCGAATTGGCCAAGTATGTTGTATTGAGTTAATATCGTTTTTGGGGCGGAATTTTACACGTCTAGTAGGCGTGTAATCCCCTATTGTTGATTGCATTGTTTGGGCCTTAAATGTGGCGTGTTTGGTTATTGTATTCGGCCTTGAAAAAGGTGGTATAGTAGTAGAAACAAAGGAGGTGTCATCCGATTTTCCGTAGAATTTGGCGACTTAGCACTTAGAATATTCTACGTTTGAAGTAAGAGGTTAATGGACGTATTGTGACCATGATAGGTTGAAGAACTAAGTATAGCGATCCTACTTGAAGAATGGAATAACTCAAGGTTGATGTATTTTGGAGCATTTGCTACTTGTCGACAATCGTCGCGAGGTATGTGAACCTCTTCCTTCCTTTGGCATGATTCTATGTATGGAATATACCGTGGTATCATTTCATGTTTCCTTCACACTTAGAAGTTAAGAGGTAGTTGTGTGGTTTACTCTATGTAGAACTTTTCCTATCTTTTGAGCATGACTAGTTGCGATGTAGTACAGTGACGTTTAACAACACCTTGATATCCTTTACTAGTTTTATGAATAGCCAAGTCAGGTGAGTTAGGAGATTAACTCATTTCTTTGAAAGAATAAAGGATGTCTTAAGTATTATTAAAGTTAAGGGACTTGAAGAGTTTTAAAGTATGTGATACTTGTTCCGTTTTAAACGTATAAGTCCCTTGGATAGGAAATTGTTTTTGGCTAAGGTATAAAGTGAACATAACGGCTTTATGGGAAGTTAGTTATATTTGCTTTATGGAAAGGTAAATGACTTGATTTTAGTGAAAAGGCAACTTGTTTTAAAGGTACCAATTGCTTAAGGTTTTTAATAAAGAAGTCACTTGATTTAGATGCCGGTAATTGTATTTCTAAAAAGGTATTGTGACTTGTCTTGAAAGGTGGATAGGACTTGATACTATAGTTGTTAGTATCCGAAGTTTTATTTGAAAAGCGTCTTTTTAAAGGAATAGAGGTGTGAGACGTGGGTTAAATTCGGATTTTTATATGACATTATCGACCCGAGATGGCCGGGCGGATACCTTACGCGAACTACATGACATTATCGACCCGCAGACGGGCGGCAAGATACCTTTATGGGCGCATTATATGACATTATCGACCAAGAGACGGGCCGGCAAGATAACTACGCGAACTACATGACATTATCGACCCGCAGATGTGCCGGCAAGATACCTTACGGGGACTATAGGACATTATCGCGTCCCAGACGGGCGACAAGATACCTCAGGGCGACTATGTGACCTTATCGCGTCCCGGGTTGGGCAAGGTATAGTGTCCCGGAAAGGGCGGACTAGGTTGTGTAAGGTAAGTAGGTTATATGGTAGTGAACTTGATGATTTTCCAAGTAAGTTCGTAAGGAAGTGACTATACCCTTTATTGAGAAATGGGAAAAGATAATAAGGTACGATTAAGTTCACGGCGGGTAATGACATGGTAGGCTCAGTATTTACATCTTTACACTTACCCCTGTCATGCTTTTATACGTATATGTTTTAATTGTTGTACCTTATTTCCGCTCCATATTCTGCACTGTTATCGACTTCTCTGGGCCGCGTCATGCCCGCAGTTTTAGGTACTGTGTGCGATCCTTGCTCTTAGGATCTCGGTTGATTTGGGAGAAAGCTCCATTTGCTCGGAGGCTTATCCCTTGGTACGGTTTTCCCGAGGTAGTAGTTCATGTATATTCAGGGTATGGCGTGGCCCCGTCCCACGCTTGTTATGTTAAAAATTCTGAGGTCTCAGAGTCACATATTTTGGGTCGGTTTGTAAAGAAAAGCGAGGCAAATCTGCTTGTTTTTATATATATATGTCTGCGAAGGTAGCCCTATCGGCTAACTCGTTGTTTTATTTCGTTGTTTATTTTATAAGTTTCATGTATGTTCTGATTATCTCGATGTATACTGTAAGGTGCCTGTAGGGCACGATGCGCCCGGTCGGGTCGTGACAAAAGTGGTATCGAGCGCTTAGTCCTCGGAAAGTGTCTACAGACCGTGTCTAGTAGAGTCTTGATTATCGGTGTGTTGTGCACCACATCTATAATCAGGAGGCTGCAGGACATTTAGGATTGATTTCCATTCTTCTCTTTCTAAGATCGTGCAGTAGAGCTGTCTTATTAGGTTGAATCCTCTCTGACCTATTCTTATGAAACAGTTATGCCTCCACGGAAGGCGACCAGGGCCCGAGGCAAGACAAAGGCAGGAGTCTGCAGAGGTACGCAGAGGTTACGGGACTCGCAATGCACTATGCCCGGGTAGTAGGCGGGCAATGAGTTCACCATGCCGCGATAGAGAGGCGAGACCGGCAAGAGCTCCAGAGGTTCCGGCACCCGCCCCGCAGCCAAAGGTGAGTACAGAGATTATGGAGAACAGATCAGACTATTGACCAGTATAGTAGCAGGCGTACGGGAGCAGCGACTAACCCAGAGCCGATACCTTGGATCCGAGATTTTCTGGGTTGTCATCCACCTGAGTTTTATGGTTCGAGGTCTGAGGAGGATCCGCAGGAGTTCATTCGGCAGCTAATGTGGACCATGCAGTTCTTAGGGCGTCGAGACCGAGTGCACGCTAGCCTCTACCGTTGCGCGATATTGCGTTGAACCGGTTTGAGTCATGGTTGCTTTCGAGGTGATGATGCTCTTCCAAATTTGGGAGTAGTTTACAGAGGCCTTCATGGATCACTTCTGCCTCCCGAGACGAGGAGAGCCCGCAGACATTCTTGACCTTGAGGCGTAACGAGGATCGTCGGGAGTATAGCTTGGAGTTTGACTCTGGCGAGACATGCGCATACTATTGTAGCGATACGGCGGATAGGGTTCATCGTTATGTGATGGGACTTGACCGTCATATGATTACCGCATGCTTGGGTGTGGCTCTTCAGCCCGGTATGGACATCGCCCGGATGCAGGCCTATGCGCAGGGGATAGAGGATAGAGAGAGGGAGGACCAGAATGATTCAGGCCAGCCCAAGAGGCCGTGACATCGTGGTCTCAGGCGATTTAGGCGGACAGCCTCGCGAACTAGGTCTACAGCGGCCAAGACCGAGTGCTCCTCCACAGTTTTCCGGCGAGGGTTTTTACAACCCCGGGAATGCAGCGGCCAGTCAGGTCTCTAGAGCTTCAGAGTCTCAGGGAGATGGGGGTTCCAGTCAGTCGAGGCCACCTGTGCCTCAATGCGCCCAGTGTGGTAGGTTACATTCTGGGGTATGTCGCGCCGGTACGGGTGCTTGTTTTTCTTGTGGTCGTCTAGGCCATATGTTAAGAGAGTGTCCTTATAGAGGGGTCCTGTGGGACAACACGATCCTCGGATCAGTTGGGTTCTTCGCCTTCAATAGCTAGGCAGATGTTCATGCACCGACAGTGCCGCGTGCAGCAGGTCGTGGTGGAAGTTCCAGTACTAGCGGTCCTTTGAACCGCCTATATGATTTCAGGTATGTCTTTGGCCCTGTAGAAACTTGTATGCATGATAAAGTTGTGGTATGTTTAAGTTTATGAACAAGTTATATTGAGACTATGTATATATTAGAAGGAGTTGGAAGTACGAAAAGATAATCTCTTTTGGGCTTATGATGGACAGATATGCGTGTGCGAGGCATTAGGGCCATGTGTGGCATTTTTGGTATGTCGGGGTTGTGAAAGAAAACTATGTCGCTAATGGTAAGTTTGACTCCGAAAGAACATTCGGGGACGAATTTTTCTAAGGGGGGAAGAATGTTACACCCCGTATTTACAAGACATGTTTTAAGAACGTACGTAAGAACTCACAAGTGCTAAGATGTGAGACTTGTAAAAATTTATCGGGATTATGAAATTTTCGGGAAACGTATTATTGTGACGAATGGGAGGGCGACCCCCCCTTATGATGCCTTGGTCGAATTTAGGCATGGCCAATATGGTCATTTACCATAAGTCTTGGATGACTAATGTCTTGCAAGTTGTGGCATGAGAATGTTGACTAAGTCAAAGGTCAATTAGTCTTGATATTTAGTAAGACTTCATCTAAACCACCCATTTGGTTACATCTTAACCCTCCATGTCCCTTTATTATTACTACTAGTAGCAAGAGAGAGCCAACACTTAGCCACATTTTCACAAAAATTGGAAGAACATGAGCAAGAGCTCTCGGGTTCACTATAGGGAAAAAAGAAAAAAATTTGTTTCTTGTCCATTTAACTCCACACTTTAAACCAAGGTTCTTGAGGGTAGTGTAAGCATATCTCAATAGAAAATCTTGGAAAAAGAGAGTTTACTGTTAGTCAGAAACGAAAACCTAGTGGCTTTCTAGGTTTTGGATTAGAAGTTGAAGGAAAATTGTTGGTGTTGTTCTAAGGGTCTCAAGTAGCGGATTGAAGTATCTTGAAGAGGCTCTAGATTGCTAAGGAGCGACTTTGGTTTTGAAGTTTTGGATTAAGATTCGTTGAGGTATAATCTTGTTCTTTGAAAGTGTTACAAGATTATTTATATTGTTGTTAGCTATACTTGTTGCTAGCATGAAGTATATGTGTTGAAGTTTGTAAGGATTATGGATTGATTGTGGCCTTGGAAATCCGAAATGTAATGTGAGCCATGTAAGTTAGATTACAATTTGATCGTTATTAGAATCGTCGCATGTTATTGACTTAAAGATTATAGTAGTTATAATTGGTTGCGACTTGATATCATGTTATGCTAACAACTTGGATTGAATTGGAAATTGGATAAGAATTAATGTTGTAGTACCTCTATGTAGCCGAATTGGCCAAGTATGTTGTATTGAGTTAATATCGTTTGTGTTATACCCCGTAGTTCCAGGGTATGTATGCGAGGACGCACGTGCATTTGAGAATAGATTGGAAAGGAGGAAAGAAAGAGGCGATTTTTCCACGGAAAAGTTTCGGCTTTTGTGAAGGAAAAGGTTCGCTTTATGGAATCGATTCCCATTTGGTATTCTGACTTCCGGAATATTAGAGAATTATGGAATTTTATTTTCGAAATGGTCACGTGGGCCCACGGAGAAATTTACGCTTTGTGGGGCCCGCTGATTTTGAGATTTTGGCTGCTGGATATTTTCTAAGACGAAATATTTTGATTTAATCGGGGCGACACGTGTCACCCCACGTGGCACCTTTGGGCGAAATCTGGTTGTGCACAACACCCGCGTAGCGTCGTTTTTCGACGAAACGTTTTCACAGCTTTCGTAGGGGACTTTCCGGCTATGTCATTTAGTAATTTTGCGGATTTTTCCGAGAGACGGAACATTTTGGACCAACGAGAGGGCGGCACTTGGCACCCTCTCATTGGTGGGCAAAGTGGCGCATACGGACGATCAGGCAAGTGGAGATATTTTTGTAGATATTTTGTGTGCAAGTTGGCTAGGTACACATGGGTGAATCTTGGCCCTACACTTGCCTAACACTTGGTGTAATCTTGGCCATTGGTTGGCTTTCACTTGACCTATAAATACCCTCCCTTGGAAGACTAATTCATTCACAAATTGCCTAAGTCTTGAAAGCTTCTTCCTTCCCTTAGTGTGGTGTCTTGGCCGAGAGCCCTCCTCCCCTCGCCGAGAGTCCCCACTGGCAGGCCGAGGCAGACACCCCCTCCTGAGGTGCTAGCCGGGCACCCCCAGCCTAGTTGCTAGATAATACCCCCTCAGGTATAGAAATACTCTCCAAGTATTGTTATAATGCCCAAATTACCTTAGCCTTATACCTTGTTGTATTCTAAGGTTATACCTTTACGAAAAGCCCAAATACTATTATACTTCCCACCACAAAACCGAAACCCTAGGAAAATCTCCATAGTCCGTTGAGTATTGTGTGTTGGTTAGAACTTCTAAGGTGGTTTAGAGCGGTTGAGCGCCGAGTCGAGCTAAACGATTGCCCAGATCGACTTTATACTTGGATAATTATGGGCTTATCGAGGTAATTATCTTGTCCTATTGTAATCGGATATTACATCAGAGTATATAGTCAAGTATACTATATATAGTACGAATCAGAATTACATAGGATCAGACATGAGACTTGTAGTAGTACCGTGGAGTAGAATTGTACCTGCTAGGTTAGATGTATAACCCCGGTTGGCTTCGTAGCCTACCGATAGAGAGAGATTTACGCTGTTGCGGGGAAGTCGCGAATTTTCGTAGAAGTTCTACGATGAGACCTAAATGTTAATAAGCTACTGTGGCCTTATAGGTGGACGTACTCACGTGGCGCGATCTACGTGGCTTGCGGGGTAGCCGACGTTTGAAGTACTGAGCGCTTTGCTATGAGTCGATACTCGTCGCGAGGTATGCGAACCTCTTCCTATCTCTCTAGCATGATATGTGTAAACTATGTAGTACGGTAGACGCATACGTGCTAAATGTGTTTGAGTGGTTTAAAACATAAAGTGTTATAACGGCTTTACGGAAGTTGGTTATAACACCTTTATGTTAGTAAGAAAATACATGTGGTTTTTAAAAGGTAATCGATTTGAACTATAACCGCTTGTTATATGATAAGAAAGAACTTGAAGTATTTTCAAAAGATTTTTGAATCATTTTGAAAGGAGAAGTAATGCTTGGTGTTTGAAAACTTAAGAGTTATACTAGCTTTATGGGAAGTTAGGTATAACGGCTTAAGGATGCTTTCATCGATTTCGAAATCTAACGTGTATCGACAAACCATCTGCGTTAATAAAAGGAAATGTTTTGAATAATTAAGTATTATGAAAACTAAGAGAAACTTCCATCCGCATGAAGCTAAGATGAGACAAAATGATATTTCCTAGATCATGGTCATTGTAATAAGATTGTTATAAACAAGAATATCCTACTCACACATAAGGCTTATGTTTCTCGATTGTTTAAAAGAGAATTATATTCTTAAATGAATAAGACTATGAACTACGGAACCTTTCTAAAATAAGAAACGTGAACATTTGAAATTAGGCAAACTTGACGCTTGGAAAATAATGTTACTTGATTTTACAAAGGTAAGAGTTTTGGTTTCTTAAAAGGATACCACTCTATTTTATACTACGTATCAGGTGACTTATGTGAAAGAAATGATCTTTTTAAGATTTTAATGTGTGAAGTACTTTGGGGATAGATACGAACTTGTTAGTAGAAGTACCTTGTGTGAATAACTTGATTGTATTGGTTTGTGATAACCTTGTAATACTTTCTTGTTGCTTTGATAAGTAAACGTGTTAGGATGCTACGTGTGTTAGTATCTTGTGATGTTTGTGTAAAGGGGTTTCTTGATTGTGCTTATTAACTATCATCGTTATGATAGTATGGTGGCATTCATCTCGAGATGATTCCGGGTTGTCGCCCTCCACGCGGGTAGATCAGCGTCGATGGACCTATGATTCGAGAATACCTACGCAGTCCCGGCCTACGCGGAGCTACGAGTTCCGTGTTAGTGACGCCCTTACGGGCACGCGGTCCACGTGGGCGCGATCGCGAAGTCCGTGACGATGCCGGGAGTAGCTACCGACGCGGGAATACCTCACGCGGCCACGAGATTGGCCTACGCGGAGTCGCGGAAGTTCGAGACTAGACGCGACATTAGGTAATCGCGGCAAGTGGCCGCCTTGATCATGTGACGGCCTAGACAGATCTTATGATACGCTTATGACCTTGTTGGCACCGTGGGTGTTAGTAGTCGGCTATGCCTTCGCATTTACCCCGCATGCTTTATTAGGACACAGTGGGACTCGTGTTCATGTGTATTCCTTGGTGCTTGTATATCATAAACTGCCGGCAGTGAGGAAGGTATTCCACGGGCACGATTGATGTGGTGGGCGTGAGACCCATTGTTAAATCGAGTGATGACTTGAGGGCGTGAGTCCCTGACTTGACGATCGCTATTTATGGTGAATCGTAGTTCGTTATCATACATGTCTCTTGCTTTGTATAGACTACTATGATTTCATTTACTGATTTATTTTTAGTTTCACATACTCTGCACTGCTGATCGACTCTTCGGGCCGCTCATGCCGCAGTTGAGGTACATCGCCGTTGATCCTAGCTCTCGTGGTCACGCCAGCTTGGGAAGCTCCGCTTTCTCCGAGGCTTATCGCCGTATAGTCCCCGTCAGAGTAAGTGTTTACATTCGTGGTTTGGCGGCCCCGTCCCGCCATCGTGGTCGTATCATTCTGTGAGGTCCGTAGTACCGTTGCGGCGTGGTTGGTAAAAAGGATTGTCGCTCATTTGTAAAAGAGTTGATGGTTATATATATGCCGAAAGGCAAGTTTTCATGCATTATTGTTTTATATATTTCATTATCTCATGTCAGGTTTTATGTTCCGCCGACACTGATGTCAGGTCACCAGGGTGCCCGGTAGGCACCACCACGCCCGGTTCGGTCGTGACAAAAGTGGTATCAGAGCGCTTAATCCTGAAAGTGTCTACAGATCAGATCCAAGCAGTCTTGATTATCTGCGTGTTGTGCACCACACCAATAATCGTGAGGCTATAGGATATTTAGGATTGGTTTCATTCTTCTCACTCGAGATCGTGCCTTAGAGTCGTGTTGTAAGTCGACCCTCCGACGAAATTCTTTCCTTATCGTTATGCCTCCGCAGGGCAACCCGCCTGTGAGGCAAGGCAGAGAGCCGCGAGTAGAGTTCAGAGGTGGCGAGGCACAGCCCAATCATTACCTAGGGTAGTGCTTCATTCGGGGAGTTTTGCGACGTCACTAGCCCCAGCAGAGTTTAGCACGGCGGCAGCAGTTGCCTACAATGACCATAATATTTGAACCTTCAGTTCCACGACCGGGAACAGAGAATATAGATTGCCAAGAGACAACCCTGTTACTAGCTATAGATTTGGCTACCAGAGAGTATACCGATGTACCGCGAGTCTGGAGGACTATCTAAAAGAGGGTTGTGCAAGAGTAATTCTTCAGTTAGGCTTGAGCATGGCCTGTGTACGGGCTTATGCGCAGCAGCCGAGAAACGTAGAGATCGACGTTAACGGCGACAATGTAAGAGGCCAGAGCAGAAGGTCCTTTGGTAACTTTCAAGCGCGAGTATACCTTAAGTGCTATGTTCCGATAGCAGTGTGTTAGTTGTGATTAGAATCACGCGGTTAACCGAGTAAGATTTTGGGGATAGAGAAGGTGTGAGCCCAGAGTGTTATACGTAAAGACCTTAGAGGTAAGCGCCATCTCGAGAAAGGGGTCGTGTTATGTTTGAACCTTATAGGAGTTCATAGTGCAAGTGAGCTCTGGTCGTGGGAGAAGTCCCTGCGTAGCGTGCTTTGAAAGAAGGGAGTCGATCTAGGAAGACCGCTAGGTTTTCGTACTATGATTTGTGAAATTATTCTTCGGGAGCTAGTGTTTCATGCAACGCCGGCCTGCCGAGGCTACGTTGCGGTCAACCCGCGCAGGCGCGTGGGGTCATGGTGGTCCCGCCAGTGGTAGGTCACGAGGGTGTTAGGCCCATGTTTAGTTAGCCAGCGCAAGTTCGTGGATGCGTCGACTGCTGGTCGGGCCGACGGGGCGCCTATCGTGTTCTTCTGGCCGTGGTCGCTCTCAGTTGTTGTTGTTATCTAAAAAGGTCGCGAGGTTGCACGGTGCCTACCTTCACCTTATGACTGATGGAGCCTGTGGTACTACTGCTTTCTTCTCGAGTTTGTACCAGTGGCTAGAACTCGTAAGTCTCGACCGCATTCGCCTCGCCGTTGTTTTGATTTCTGGGTAGCCGCGAGGATCGCTGTTCCGGTTGGGAGTGTTTAAGCTACCATTTCGTTGTTCTGATGTCGCCTTGCGGACGCCTTAGGGCGTAAATGCAAGCCGGCCGATTGGTTCGATGTTGCGTGGTTCGATAGTTGTTCAGCTTGTTCCACAGACCGCGGATAGGTGTTTGTCTAGAAGAAGTTCGCAGCTCGTGAGGAATCGTATGGATAATCGCGACGACGCTTAGAGTTCAGCCGACGGTCGGTCTTCTTGAAAGTACCACCCCTAGGGTGTGACGAGTTTTGGAAACAAAGGGAACTTAGCCCGAGTTACTTGGGGCCTTTGAGTTCATGTGAAGCATAGGCCAGTTGCCTATATGTTAGCATTTGCCGTCCGACTTAGGAGGAAGGACGTCCGCCTTTTCGTATTGTTATGTTCGAAAGTATCAAGATCCATCCACGTTCCCGCTTAATGATGACCACGTTAGAGATAGTAACCCGAAGTTTTGATACTAAAGCAGATCGTAAATGTGATGTTAATCCGAGTGCATTTACGCCTTCGTGATCGACGCAGCCCGCACCATTTGTTGGGTCGCCGAGCAAGGCTCGCGACAAAGTGACAAAAGTAGTATTATTTGTGATGTTAGAGGTGTTTCCTCGTGACTTGGATGTAAGTATTTTACGTGGTATTTCCGCCACCGCGTGATTGTTTCGTAAGTATGAGTGAAGACTATACCGCCACGTGTTCGCTTTGAGATTTAGAAGGAACATTCGACGAATGTTTCTAAGGGGAAGAATGTTATACCCCGTAGTTCCGTGGTATGTATGCGAGGACGCACGCACGAGAATACGGGTAAAGATCGAAAGCGAAGAAAGAGGCGATTTTTCCACTAAAAGTTTCCGCTTTTTGTGAAGGAAAAAGGTTCGTTTACGGGAATTGATTCCCGATTTGGTATTCTGACTTCCGAATATTAGAGAATTATGGAATTTTATTTTAAATGGTCACGCTGGGCCCACGGAGAAATTTACGCTTTGTGGGGCCCGCTTGATTTTGAGATTTTGGCCGCTTTGGATATTTTCTAAGACGAAATATTTTGATTTAATCGGGGCGACACGTGTCACCCCACGTGGCACCTTTCAATCGAAATATGTTTGTGCACAACACCCTTGCTAGAGTCGCTTACGACTAAACGCTTTCACGCCTTTCGTAGGGAATTTCCGCTATGTCATTTAGTATTTTATGGATTTTTCCGAGAGGCGGAACATTTTGGACCAACGAGAGGGCGCACTTGGCACCCTCTCATCAGCGGCAAAGTGGGCGCACACGGACGATCGGGAAGTGGGAGATATTTTGGTAGATATTTTGTGTGCAAGTTGGCTAGGTACACATGGGTGAATCTTGGCCCTACACTTGCCTAACACTTGGTGTAATCTTGGCCATTGGTTGGCTTTCACTTGACCTATAAATACCCCTCCCTGGGAAGACTAATTCATTCACAAATTGCCTAAGTCTTGAAAGCTTCTTCCTTCCCAGCGTGGTGTCTTGGCCGAGAGCCCTCCCTCCCCTTGGCCGAGTCCCCAGTGGGCAGGCCGGCGGGTAGACACCCCCTCCTGAGGTGCTAGCCTGGGGTACCCCTAGCCTAGTTGCTTTGATAATACCCTCTGTGGTATAGAAATACTCCAAGTATTGTTATAATGCCCAAATTACCTTAGCCTTATACCTTGTTGTATTCTAAGGTTATACCTTTACGAAAGCCCGTAAATACTATTATACTTCCCGTCACTACAAAACCGAAACCCTAGGAAAATCTCCATAGTCCGGAGTATTGTGTAGAAGTTGGTTAGAACTTCTAAGGGTGGTTTAGAGCTGGTTGAGCGCCGAGTCGAGCTAAACGATTGCCCAGATCGACTTTATACTTGGATAATTATGGGCTTATCGAGGTAATTATCTTGTCCCCTATTGTAATTGGATATTACATGTCAGAGAGTATATAGTCAAGTATACTATATATAATCGAATCAGAATTACATGGGATCAGTACAAAGAGACTTGTAGTAGCAGTGGAGTAGAATTGTACCGTAGGTTAGATGTATAACCCCTCGGTTGGCTTGGTAGCCTCGATAGAGAGGAGATTTACGCTGTCATGGGAAGGTCGAATTTTCTCGTAGAAGTTCTACGATGAGACCTAAATGTTAATAAGCGCCTTGTGGCCTTATAGGTGGATGTACTACGTGGGCGCGATCCACGTGGCTTGGCGGGTAGCCGACGTTTGGAAGTACTTGAGCGTTTTGCTATGAGTCGATACGCCGCGGGTATGCGAACCTCTTCCTATCTCTCTAGCATGATATGTAAACTATGTAGTACTAGACGATACGTATGTGCTAAATGTGTTTGAGTGGTTTAAAACATAAAGTGTTATAACGGCTTTACGAAGTTGGTTATAACGACTTTATGTTAGTAAGAAAATACATGTGGTTTTTAAAAGGTAATCGATTTGAACTATAAGCGGCTTGTTATATGATAAGAAAGAACTTGAAGTATTTTCAAAAGATTTTTGAATCATTTTGAAAGGAGAAGTAATACTTGGTGTTTGAAAACTTAAGAGTTATACTAGCTTTATGGGAAGTTAGGTATAACGGCTTAAGAATGCTTTATCGATTTCGAAATCAAATGTGTATCGACAAACCATCGCAGCGTTAATAAAAGGAAATGTTTTGAATAATTAAGTATTATGAAAACTAGAGAAACTTCCATCCGCATAGAAGCTAAGATGAGACAAAATGATATTTCCTAGATCATGGTCATTGTAATAAGATTGTTATAAACAAGAATATCCTACTCACACATAAGGCTTATGTTTCAGATTGTTTAAAAGAGAATTATATTCTTAAATGAATAAGACTATGAACTACTAACCTTTCTAAAATAAGAAACGTGAACATTTGAAATTAGGCAAACTCGACGCTTGGAAAATAATGTTGTTACTTGATTTTACAAAGGTAAGAGTTTTGGGTTTCTTAAAAGGATACACTCTATTTTATACTACGTATCATGTGACTTATGTGAAAGAAATGATCTTTTAAGATTTTAATGTGTGAAGTACTTTGGGGATAGATAATCGAACTTGTTAGTAGAAAGTACCTTGTGTGAATAACTTGATTGTATTGGTTTGTGATAACCTTGTAATACTTTCTTGTTGCTTTGATAAGTAAACGTGTTAGGATGCTACGTGTGTTAGTATCTTGTGATGTTTGTGTAAAGGGTTTCTCGATTGTGCTTATTAACTATCAACGTTATGATAGTATGGTGGCATTCATCTCTTGAGATGATTCCGGTTAAGTCCTCCACGCGGTAGACTCAGCGGGTCGATGGACCTATGATTCGAGAATACCTCACGCAGTCCCGGGCCTGCGCGAGCTACGAGAGTTCCGTGTTAGTGACGTCATTTATGGGCACGCGTCCACGTGGCCACGCGGATCGCGAAGTCGTGACGACGCCGGGAGTAGCTACCTCGATGCGGGAATACCTCATGCGGGCCGATGAGATTGGCCTACGCGAGTGCGGAAGTTCCGTGACTAGACGCGCACATTAGGTATCGCGCAAGTGGCCGCTTTGATCATGTGACGGCTTCAGACAGATCTTATGATACGCTTATGACCTTGTTGGTACTGGGTGTTAGTAGTCGGCTATGCCTTCGCATTTCTACCTCGCACGCTTTATTAGGACACAGTGGGACTCGTGTTCATGTGTATTCCTCGCGCTTGTATATCATAAATCGCCAGCGGGAGGAAGGTATTCCACGCACGATTGATGTTGTGGGCGTGAGACCCATTGTTAAATCGAGTGATGACTTGAGGCGCGAGTCCCGACTTGACATGATCGCTTATTTATGGTGAATCAGAGTTTGCTATCATACATGTCTCTTGCTTTGTATAGACTACTATGATTTCATTTACGATTTATTTTTAGTTTCACATACTCGCACTGTCAGATCGACCTCCTGGGGCCGCTCACGCCGCAGTCGAGGTACATCGATCGTTGATCCTAGCTCTCGTGGTCACAGTGCTTGGGAAGCTCCGCTTTCCGAGGCTTATCGGTATAGTCCCCGTCAGAGTAAGTGTTTACATTCGTGGGTTTGGCGGCCCGTCCCGCCATCGTGGTCGTATCATTCTTAGGTGCGTAGTAATCGCTGGCAGGTTGGTAAAAAGGATTGCCGCTCATTTGTAAAAGAGTTGATGGTTATATATATGCCGAAGGCAAGTTTTCACTGATTATTGTTTTATATATTTCGTTATCTCATGTTGTGGTTTTATGTTTCGACACTGATGTCAGGTCACCAGGTGCCCGGTAGGCACTACCACGCCCGGTTCGGTCGTGACAATAGGCGGAATTTTACACGCCTAGTAGGCGGTAATCCCCTATTGTTGATTGCATTGTTGGGCCTTAAATGGGCGTGTTTGGTTATTGTATTCGCCTTGAAAAAGGTGGCATAGTAGTAGAAACAAAGGAGGTGATGTCCGATTTTCCGAGAATTGGCGACTTAGCACTTAGAATATTCTACGTCAAGTAAGAGAGGTTAATGGACGATTGTGACCATGATAGGTCAAGAACTAAGTATAGCGTATCCTACTCAAGAATGGAATAGCTCAATGTTGATGTACTGGAGCATTTTGCTACTTGTCGACAATCGTCGCGAGGTATGTGAACCTCTTCCTTCCTTTGGCATGATTCTATGTATGGAATATACCGTGGTATCATTTCACGTTTCCTTCTACTCTTAGAAGTTAAGAGATAGTTGGTGGTTTACTCTATGTAGAACTTTTCCTATCTTTTGAGCATGACTAGTTGCACGTATGTAGTACTGAGACGAACAACACCTTGATATCCTTTACTAGTTTTATGAATAGCCAAGTCGTGAGTTAGAGATTAACTCATTTCTTTGAAAGAATAAAGGATGCCTTAAGTATTATTAAAGTTAAGGACTTGAAGAGTTTTAAAGTATGTGATACTTGTTCCGCTTAAACGTATAAGTCCCTTGGATAGGAAATTGTTTTTGGCTAAGGTATAAAGTGAACATAACGGCTTTATGGGAAGTTAGTTATATTTGCTTTATGGAAAGGTAAATGACTTGATTTTAGTGAAAATGCAACTTGTTTTAAAGGTACCAATTGCTTAAGGTTTTAATAAAGAAGTCACTTGATTTAGAAGGTAATTGTATTTCTAAAAGGTATTGGACTTGTCTTGAAAGGTGATAGGACTTGATACTATAGTTGTTAGTATCCGAAGTTTTATTTGAAAACGCCTTTCTAAAGGAATAGAGGTGCGTAGTACGTGGGGTTAAATTCCCGATTTTTATATGACATTATCGACCAGACGGGCCGCAAAGATACCTTACGCGCACTACATGACATTATCGACCCAGACGGGCCGGCAAGATACCTTACGGGCGCACTATATGACATTATCGACCCGCAGACGGGCCGGGCAAGATATCTTACGCGCACTATATGACATTATCGACCCATAGATGGGCCGGGCAGTATACCTTTACGGGCAGACTACATGACATTATCTATCACGACCCGATCCCGGGCCCGTGACTGGTGCCTTACCCCGGGCACCCTAGTGATACAACATCAGAGTAAACCAGCGGAAAATAAAACTTTAAACAAGAAACAAGATATATATCATAAAACAGGCCAACCAAACGGTTACCTTCCAATAAAATATATATATAAACAACTCTTTCAAACGAACAGTTTAATCCTTTTTACAAACCCTGCCCACAACAAGATTACTGCACTTAAGAGTTTTTATACAACATGACGGGACAGGGCCCCGCCATACCCCTGAATGTACAAGAACCTACAACTCAGGGTAACATACCAAAAGATAAGCCTCCGGGGAACGGAGCTTCCCAACGCTGAACTGTGATCCTAAGAGCGAGGATCAACTACCGATGTACTCCTACCTGCGGCATGAACGCAGCCCCCCGAAGGAGGTCAGTACAACAGGTACCAAGTATGTGAAACTGAAAATACTGCAGTTAAATCATAACAGTCTATAAAAAGCAGGAGACATGTATGATAACCAAAATACAGTACGCAACATAAAAGCTAGCCGTCGGACTCACGCCCTCAAAGTCATCACTCAATATATAACTATGGGTCTCACGCCCACAACATCAATCATGTTCGCATCATGGCCACATGCCCCCGGAATTCTGCATCGGTGCAGACATGTCCATGATGCAACAATAAAAACAATGCCGCATGGCCACATGCCCCCGGAATTCTGCATCGGTGCAGACATGTCCATGTAACATCAACAACAATATACTGGGTGGTCAACCCTGCCACATGGCCACGTGCCCCCGGAATTCTGCATCGGTGCAGACACGCCCACGTAACAATAATAACCATATATCGGGCAATCAACCCTGCCGCATGGCCACATGCCCCCGGAATTCTGCATCGGTGTAGACATGTCCATGTAGCAATAATAACAATATATCTCACAGCCAGGCTATCACAAGCAAGCACAAGCAAATTACCATACTTCTAGACTTTCATAAAAAGATCCATTCTTTATCAAGGAGTCACCTGATATCAACATTTGCACAACAAAGGCTATCTCAACAAGCATATGCGAGTTACACAACAACAAGCATAGGCAAGTTATACAACAACAAGCATAGGAAAGTTATACATAACTCAAGGTACTTCCATTTTATATCAAAGTCCGGGTTTTAACCCTAAAGTACTACGTACGTTAAATTCCTTTTAAAGAGATCCATTCCTTTTATAAAGGTCACCCGATACCCGTAGTATAAAAATAGAGTGACTCACATTTTTTGGTAAACCAAAACACTTTCCTTTTTAACAACATTCTTTCCCCTAAAGTTCCAGTTTGCCTAATTTCAATTACTCAGGTCTCTTTATTTTAGAAAAGTTTCATAGTTCATAGTCTTAATCAATTAAGAATATAATTCTCTTTTAAACAATCTGAGAAACATATGTCTTATACATGAGCTGTTTATTCTTGTTTACAACAACATTGTTACAGCAGCCATGATCTAGGAAATGTAATAAAATTTTGTCTTATCTTAGCTTCTATGCAGATGGAGGTTTCTACTGGTTTTAATAACAATTAGTTATTTGTCAATACACTTTCCTTTATTAGCGCTGTTGTGGTTTGCTCGACACTTATTCTCATTTCCGAAATCAGTAAAACATTATTCTTTTTAAAACCAAGTACTCATTACTCGCGAATGAGGTTTCACGACACCTTTAACAAAATGTTAATAACCAAGTAAAACAAGTTAAGTCTCTTATCTTTCAAGATCAAGTCTCTTAACTTCTACAATCAATAAACCAATCTTTTACCTACATAGAGTCGTTATAACTAACTTCCCATAAAGCTATTATAACACCCTATGTTTTAAACCAACCAACTCATTTAGCACATGTACGTCTACTGTACTACATAGTTTACAAGGCATCATGCTAGAAAGGATAGGAAGAGGTTCACATACCTCGCGAGTATCGATAATAAGCATAACGCCCACAAGATCAGAATCTGCTAGCCTTTTCCACTCTTCAAGTAGAATACGCTACTCGTAGTACTTCCACCTATAAGGCCACAACCGTCTATTAACTTCTAACCGCATGGTTCCATATTCTACGTAAAATTAAGAAGACCTCCCCGCAACCGCTGCAATTCTCCTCCTCTATCGAGGCCGCTACCAAGCCAACCGTGGGGTTATACGCCTAACCGGGACGTATACAATTCTACTAAACAGCATACCCCAAGTCATCAGAATACACCCCATGTAATTACAGTCAGCTTCTTCTTTATTATTCAGGCTTAAGTCGAAAGACATTGCCAATAAATACGTTCAGTTCTATATATAGTATACTTCAACTATATATTCCTACAACATGTAATTTCCAATTACAATAAGGGGGACAAGATTATTTACCTCGATAAGTCCAAAATTATCCGAGATAAAAGTGATCCTCGAGCAAGGTTTAGCTCCTACTCCGTGCGCTCCAATCCGCCTCCAAACAACCCTTAGAAGTTCTAACCAACTTCTACTTAAATACTTCAACCAACTAAGAAGATTTCCTTGGTTTTGGTTTGAGACTAAAAGGACAAAGGTAGTATTTTCTGCTCTACGATAGAGGTAACTTTGGAATACTACAAGGTAAAGGCTAAGGTATTTTGGGCATTATAACAATACTTGGAGAGTATTTCTACCAAGAGGGGGTGTATTATACGAAACAACAACTAGGCTGGGGGTACCCCTGGCTAGACACTACAGGGGGGAGGCTCTCGCCAAGGCTCACAAAGGGGAGGGAGGACTCTTGGACGAGAATACAACTCAAGAGGGGAGGGAGAGGGACTCAAGACTTGGAAGATTTTGGATGAAGAAGTCTTCAAGCTTAGGGGGGTATTTATAGGAAAACCAAAAGCCAACCAATGGCCAAGATCAAGCCATGTGCAAGGCAAGTGTAAGGCCAAGATCAAGCCAAGTGCACCCTAACCCTACTCCACAAAACAAGGCAAAAACAAGGCACAAAACAAGGCCATAAAGTCATGCCCAATCGTCCAAGGGTTGCCGCCCCTTGCTTCCAATGTGAGGGTGACACATGTCACCCTCCCGTTGGTCCAAAATGTTTCGTCTCTCGGAAAAATCCGCAAAAATAATAAATGACATAGCCGGAATTTTCCCTACGCAAGCTGTGGAAACGTTTCGTCGAAAAACGACTCTAACCGGGTGTTGTGCACAAAATTCGGTCCAATGCCTAACTTTAAGGCTCAAATTTCTACGTACGTCCTTACGTACATACTCTGGAAATACGGGGTATAACATTCTTCCCCCTTAGAAACATTCATCCCGAATGTTCCTTCTCGAAACAGATAACGATGAAGTTCCTTCTAACAAGTTGCCAACGCCACACCTGGCCACAAAACACACGCACAACTCCTGACACCCAAGCCAACGAGGGACTACCTCTAACATCACAACAAGCCTCCACCTATGGTTTAAAGAGTGCTCCCCTCGCACCCTCACTTCACAAAAGAAATTATCACTCCCGTTCTCATAACACAGGTTCGCTTCCTTCCTTACTCGTCGTACCCTTCTTGTACACTTGAACTCTTTCTAGTACACATACCATACTCTAGTCATCGCTTCAGCTTCCAAAATCTCTGGAGTCACTACCTCCAAACTTGGTCATCTTACTAACCTCAATCTTCTTTAAGGTCATTTCCGGTCTTCACGAACCGCTTCTGGTCGAACATATCCACGAACTCATACGATGGTCACATAAACTGGGGCCTAGCACCCTCGTGACCCTACCATCCGGCGGACCACCCAGAATCGACCCACCTAACCGCCACGGGTTGACCCGCACACGCCTCAACCCGACCCTCCGTCGCGCCAACTCTTGCTCCTCGACACGGAACAATCTTACTAATTCACATCATGAAAGCTACCACTTCCATTTTACACAACCCAAGGAATTCCCACAATAACTCCACGATACTACGACTCGATAAAGGTCAAACATAAAATAAATCTTTTACACAAGACGACCTTACCTCTAAGGTCTCAATCGTGAAATAGTCTAAGGTTCACACTTACCACGCCCCGCTTACCCTTCTACACTAACTGTGTTTCTAAATCACATTTTAGCACAAAGCTATCCGAACATAACACTAAACACATCAAGATAAAAACTCTAGAGGGTTAAGGATATACTGCTCTACCGCTTTTCTAATCACCGCCTCACTGCAGGCTTATAGCTGAAGGTGATGAACCACCATCGATCTGAAGGCCGAGTCGTAACATCCGTGCTACCCTTGGTCGGACAGTTCCTCGCAAATGGCCCCGCTGTCGCAAAAATAACAAGCTCCTTGGCACCACGACACTCCCGAAATGCGGTCACTACATCGACCACACCGAGGTAGGGTGATCGCGTCCGCCAACACCCCTACTTCCTCGAAACTCAACCTCGAGCCTCGATGTCACGACCAACTCGCCCGTGATCGTGCCTACCGGGCACCCTAGTGATACAACATCGAGTAATCATCTAACATAAGACGATAACATGAAATAACAAGAAGTATGAAACAATAGTCTGAGAAAACTTGCCTTACGGCATATATATAAATCAATTTAAAACCGAACAGTTACATCCCATTACAACTCTGCCCACAACAGTACTACAGACCTCTAAGAATGATACGACAACAATGGCGGGACAGGGCCCCGCCAAACCCCTGAATGTAAACACCTACTACGACAGGGGACTATACCACTGATAAGTCTCCGGAGAAACGGAGCTTCCCAAACGCTGAACTGTGACCCTGAGAGCTAGGATCAACGACTGGTGTACCTCAACCTGCGGCATGAACGCAGCCCCCCGAAGGAGGTCAGTACAACAGGTACCAAGTATGTGAAACTGAAAATACTGTAAATGAAATCATAGTAGTCTATATAAAGCAGGAGACATGTATGATAACCAAAACTACAGTTCACAATAAATAAGCAGTCATGTCAAGTCAGGGACTCACGCCCTCAAAGTCATCATAAAACCGTACGGGGTAAGTACGAAGGCATAGCCGACTACTAAAACCCACAGTACAAACAAGGTCGTAAACTGTATCATGAGATCTGTCTAGACCGTCACATGATCAAAGCTGGCCACTCGCGCGATCTAACGCGCGCGTCAGCCCCGAACTTCCCATAGCTCCGCATGGGCCACTCCAATGGCCCGCATGAGGTATTCCCCGCATCGAGGGTAGCTACTCCCCGGCAGCGTCCTGGACTCGCCGTCCGCATGGCCACAAAGACCGCATGACCACAAGGGCCGCAAACTAACCTGGAACTCTCGTAGCTCCGCATAGGCCATACAGACCTGCATAAGGTATTCTCGAATCATAGGTCACTAGACCCGCCTGAGTCTACCCCGCATCGGAGGGCAGCTTAACCCCCGGAATCATGAGTGATATAATATCAACATGACCTTATCGTTAAACAACCTAAGCACAACAAGGAAAACCCCTTTACACAAACATCACAAGATACTAACTCATGTAAGATCCTAACATCTTTACTTATGAATTCAACTAGAAAGTATTACTAGACTATCACACTTCTATTCAATCTAGTTATTCAGAAAAGGTACTTTCTAGATTTTGATTAACTGTGCCTGTATCTATTCCCAAAGTACTTCATACATTATCTTTTAAAAGATACGTTACGTTTACAAAAGTCACACAATACCCGTAGTATATGAAAATAGAGTGATTATCTTTTGAAGTAAATCAAAACACTTCTCTTCGTAAAATCATGTAACGACATTCTTTTCCAAATGTTTCAGGTTTGCCTAATTTCAAATGTTCACGTTTCTTATTTTAGAAAGGTTTCGTAGTTCATAATTTTAATCACTTAATGATATAATTCTCCTTTAAAGGCAATTTGAGAAACATGTGTCTGATACGTGAGTAGGTTATTCTTGTTTATAACAATCATATTTAAGCAGCCATGATCTAGGAAATGTAACATCATTTTGTCTCATCTTAGTTTCTATGCAGATGGAAGTTTCTACTGGTTTTACTAATACATTATTAGTCAAAACATTTCCCTTTATTAGCGCTGATGTGGTTTGTTCGATACTTATTCTGATTTTCGAAATCAGTAAAACATTATTTCTTTTAAAATCAAGTACTCATTACTCGCGAATGAGGTTTTACAACATTTTTAACAAAATGTTAATTACCAAGTAAAACAAGTTAAGTCTCTTATCTTTAAGATTAAGCCTCTTAACTTTTAAAATTAGTAAACCATTCTCTTTACCACTCTTAAAACGTTATACCTAACTCCCCATAAAGCTAGTATAACTCTTCTTTATTATCACACATCAAGTCAGTTACCTTTTAAAACCACAAAGCATTTTACACATGTACGTCTACCGTACTACATAGTTATACACATATCATGCTAGAAAAGGTAGGAAGAGGTTCACATACCTCGCGACGATTATCGACTAATAGCAAAACGCTCCAAGTACCTCAAACCGTCGGCTACTCCTTAAGCCAAGTAGATCGCGCCACGCATGGTACTTCAACCTATAAGGCCACAAGGCGCTTATTAACATCTAGATCATATCGTAGAACATTCCACAGAAAATTTGGCAAAGACTTCTCCCGCGCAAACAGAAATCTCCTCCTCTATCGGGCGGCTACCAAGCCAACCAGGGGTTATACGCCTAATCCGACGCACAATTCTACTTCACAAGAATGCTACACAAGTCTCATCAGAATACGATCCTATGTAATTACAACAAGATTCTTCTTAAAATTCAGGCTTAAGTCAAAAGACATTGCCGCACAATGTTGTTCAGTTCTATATATAGTATACTTCAACTATATATTCCTACAACATGTAATTTCCAATTACAATAGAAGGTCAAGAGTGTTTACCTCGATAAGCCCAAAATTATCCGAGTTTAAATGTCGATCCTGAGCAAGGTTTAGCTCCTACTCCGCGGCGCTCCGACTCCCAAACAACCCTTAGAAGTTCTAACCAACTTCTACTTATAACTTCAACTATGGGTGAAGATTTACTTAGGGTTTCGTTTTTGTGACTGAGGGAAGTATAATAGTATTTTCTGGGCTTTTGTAAAAGTGTAACCTTGGGAATACTACAAGGTATTTGGGCATTACAACAATACTTGGAGAGTATTTCTATACCAAAAAAAAGGGTATTATACGAAGACAACTAGGCTAGGGGTGTACCCCACGGCCAACCCCACTAAGAGGGGGGGGACCCTCGGCTAAAACCTCACAAGGGGGAGGGGGACGAGAACTATAGAGGGAGGGGGAGAGCTTTCAAGACTTAGCACAATTTTGGATGAAGAAGTTCATCAAAGGGAAGGGGTATTTATAGGTCAATCCATGGTTAACCAATGGCCAAGATCAAGCCAAGTGTGGTGCAAGTGTAGGGCCAAGATTTGGACAAGTGTGTGTGGGTCCCACTTTATCAATCAACACACAAAATATCCTACCAACCCCAATGGTCCAATTCGGCTCATGTCCGCCCCTCACGTCCGCCAATGAGAGGGTGCCAAGTGGCGCCCTCTTGTTGGTCCAACACGTTTCGTCTCTCGGAAAAATCCGCAAAAATTAAAAATGACATAGCCGGAATTTTCCCTCGCAAGTTGTGTAAAACGCTTTCAAAACACGACTCTAATCGGGTGTTGTGAACAAATAATTTTCGGCCAAGCCAACTTTAAAGTCCAAACTTTTCTACGTACGTCCTTACGTACATACTCTGGAAATACGGGGTATAACATTCTCCCCTCCTTAGAAACATTCGTCCCGAATGTTCCTTCTAAGTCTCAAAACAAACGCGTGCCGGTATAGTCTTCACTACTATTCTTACGAGAACAAACCTGCCACACATGGCCACAGAAACACCCGCGCAAATACCTCCATCCAAGTCCACGAGGAAACACCTCTAACATTACCACAAACACCTCTCTCCGGGGTCTAAAATATACTTCCTTCGCACCTTCTCCTTACAAAAGAAATGATCACATCTATGCTCGCCATACATGCTCGCTTCTCCCTTTACTCGTCGTGATACCACTTTTGTCACTTTGCCGCGAGGTTCTAGTGTCACTCCGGCGACCCAACAAATGGTACCGGCCGTACGCGATCCCCGAGGTCGCCGTGACACTCAACTCGCACCACATTTCCGAGCATCGCTCGCTTTCCAAAACTCGGGGTTACTATCTCTAATGTGGTCATCATTAACTGGGAACACTCTGGATGGATCTCCGATACTTTCCTGATCATAACCATACGAAAGACCGGACGTACTGCCTCCTAAGTCGGACGACAAATGCTAACATATAGGCAACCTGGCCTATTCTTCACATGAACTCGGGCCTAAGTAACTCGCTAAGTTCCCTCTGTTTTCCAAAACTCGCCACACCCAACCCGGGGTGGTACTTCCAAGAAGACCGACCGTCAACCTGAACTCTAAGCGTCGTCGCCGATTATCCGCACGATTTCTCTGAGCTGCCAGAACCTCTTCTAGACAAGCTTTACCCTATCCACAGTCTGCTGGAACAAGCCTGAACCAACTATCTGAATCTTGCCAACATCGAACCAATCGACCGGCGACTTACACTCCCGCCCATACAAGGCTTCATAAGGCGACATCCGAACACTGAAATGGTAGCTAAAAACACTCCTTCAACAGGAGACAACAATTCTCGCAACTACCCCCAAATCCACACCGCCCGAGGCGAACGCGGTCGAGACTCACCGAGTTCTTAACCCCGCTTGGTAAAACTTCCAAACAAAACAGCCGCACTGGCTCCACTATCTGTCATAAGGTGAAGGTAGGCACCTGCGCACCTTACAACCTTCTCGATAAATCAACACCGCCGAGTAAGCGGTCTTTGCTGAAGACAAGGCGGCCGACCTCGCCCGATCATCGGTCGAATGCATCCACGAACTCGTACGCTGGTTAACTAAACTTGGGCCTAACACCCTCATAACCCTAACCCAAAGCGGGACCACCACAAACAGACCCCACCACCATACAGGCCGCGGGTTGACCCGCAACATGGCCTCAACCCGACCCGGCAATGCGCAAAACGCTAGCTCCCCGAAGGAAAACTCTCACTAATCACGTTACGAAAACCTAGCGGTCTTCTTAGTTCAACTACCCTCTTTCATTCCACACTACTCAGGGACTTATCCCAAAAACATAGCCCACGTGCACTATGCACTCCGATAAGGGTTAAATGTAAAAATATAAATCTTTTACCCAAGATGGCTTTGCCTCTAAGGTCTCTACGTAAAAAGCTCTAAGGCTCACACTTTCCCTTATCCCCAATCCTTCGTGGTTACTAACCATGATTTCTAATCACAATACACTTATGTTATCTGAACAACACTTAAGATATACTCATCTCATCATACGTACTAATCTCTAGAGGGTTAAGGATATATCTATATCTACTGCTTCACTCCCCTTAGTCGTTCTAATCAAACCTGCCCCGTAGGGCGCCTAGCTAAGGAAGATGACGAACTACCCACCGATCCTGAAGGCTAAGTCCTCCTACAAGGACACTCTTTCGACATCAGATCCTGACGGTCGTAGGTACCACAAGTACCAACTAAAAGACGACGTTCCCGATGGCGCTCGTCACATCGCTTGTGAATACCGAGGAACATCAATCCGGCCATTGGAACCTACGTGTAGCCGTGAACCTAAGCTCGAGCTCGATCAACTCCTGCATACCCCGAACGCCCCGAACCCCGGGAGGACCATTCGCATCGCGGAGGTGCATATCTAATCACGGTGAGGTGACTCGACTCGAAAGTTACCAAAGGACCTCACGCTCGCCCTCTTCTCGTCCTTCGTTAACCCGCTGATCTCTACGCTTGGCTCTGCGCATAAGCCCGCATACTGTGCCATGCTCAAGCTTCAATCAAGAATTACTCTTGTACAACCTCTCTTAGATAGTCATCAAGACTCGCAGACATCGGTATACTCCGTAGCCAAATCCATGCTAGTAATGTGGTTGTCTCTTTGCAATCTATATTCTCTGCTCCTGGCCGTGGACTGGCGTTCAAATGTCATGGCCGCAGAGGAATCGCTGCCACAGTACTAAACTCGCTGGGCCGTGACGTAGCATAACTTCCCGAACGGCACCTAACTCGTGATGGTTGGGCTGTGCCCTCGTAACCCTCTCTCTACTCGCAGCCTCCGCCGCTTGCCCTCCCGGGCGGGTTGCCTACGCGAGGCATAACGGTAAGGGAAAGAAATACGTGAGAGGGTCCAACTTACAACGCCTCTAAGGCACGATCTCGAGTGAGAAGAATAGAAACTAATCCTAAATATCCTATAGCCTCACGATTATTGGTGGTGCACAACACACCGATAATCAAGACTCATCGGATACGATCAGAGACACTTTCCGAGGATTAATCGCTCGATACAACTTTTGTCACGACCGAACCGGCCCGTGGATCGTGCCTTACCTGTGGTACCCTAGTGATACAACATCGAGTAATCAGCGGAACATAAGACGATAACATGAAATAACAAGAAGTATGAAATAATAGTCTGAGAAAACTTGCCTTACGGCATATATATATAAATCAATTTAAAACCGAACAGTTACATCCCATTACAACTCTGCCCACAACAGTACTACAGACCTCTAAGAATGATACGACAACAATGGCGGGACAGGGCCCCGCCAAACCCCTGAATGCAAACACCTACTACGACAGGGGACTATACCACTGATAAGTCTCCGGAGAAACGGAGCTTCCCAAACGCTGAACTGTGACCCTGAGAGCTAGGATCAACGATCGTGTACCTCAACCACGGCATGAACGCAGCCCCGGCGAGGTCAAGACAACAGTACCAAGTATGTGAAACTAAAAATATCAGAAATGAAATCATAGTAGTCTATATAAAGCGGAGACATGTATGATAACCAAAACTACAATTCACAATAAATAAGCATATGTCAAGTCGTGGACTCACGCCTCAAAGTCATCATAAAACCGCACGGTAAGTACGGCATAGCCGACTACTAAAACCCACAAGATAAACAAGTGTCAGAATCAGATCATGAGATCTCGTCTACACCGTCACATGATCAAAGCCGCCACTCGCTCGCAAAGATCTAATGCGCGCGTCAGCCTCGAACTTCCCATAGCTCGCACGGGCCACCCAATGGCCCGCATGAGGTATTCCCGCATCGAGGGTAGCTACTCCCAGCCGCCTCGACTCGCCGTCCGCACGGCCACAAAGACCGCATGACCACAAGGGCCGCAAACTAACCTCGAACTCGTAGCTCAAGATAGGCCATACAGACCTGCATAAGGTATTCTCGAATCATAGGTCACTAGACCCGCCTGAGTCTACCCCGCATCGGAGGGCAACTTAACCCCCGGAATCATGAGTGATATAATATCATCATAACAACTTATCGTTAAACAACCTAAGCACAACAAGGAAAAATCCCTTTACACAAACATCACAAGATACTAACTCACGTAGCATCCTAACATGTTTACTTATCAAGTCAACAAGAAAGTATTACAAGACTATCACAAATCAATACAATCAAGTTATTCACACAAGGTACTTTCTACATTATGATTAACTGTGCCTGCATCTATTCCCAAAGTACTTCATACATTATCTTTTAAAAGATACGTTACGTTTACAAAAGTCACACAATACCCATAGTTTATGAAAATAGAGTGATTATCTGTTGAAGTAAATCAAAACACTTCTCTTCGTAAAATCAAGTAACGACATTCTTTTCCAAATGTTTCAGGTTTGCCTAATTTCAAATGTTCACGTTTCTTATTTTAGAAAGGTTTCGTAGTTCATAATTTTAATCACTTAATGATATAATTCTCCTTTAAAGGCAATTTGAGAAACATATGTCTGATACGTGAGTAGATTATTCTTGTTTATAACAATCTTATTTAAGCAGCCATGATCTAGGAAATGTAACATCATTTTGTCTCATCTTATTTTCTATGCAGATGGAAGTTTCTACTGGTTTTACTAATACATTATTAGTCAAAACATTTCCCTTTATTAGCGCTGCTGTGGTTTGTTCGATACTTATTCTGATTTTCGAAATCAGTAAAACATTATTGCTTTTAAAATCAAGTACTCATTACTCGCGAATGAGGTTTTACAACATTTTTAACAAAATGTTAATTACCAAGTAAAACAAGTTAAGTCTCTTATCTTTAAGATTAAGCCTCTTAACTTTTAAAATCAGTAAACCATTCTCTTTACCACTCTTAAAACGTTATACCTAACTTCCCATAAAGCTAGTATAACTCTTCTTTATTATCACACATCAAGTCAGTTACCTTTTAAAACCACAAAGCATTTTACACATGTACGTCTACCGTACTACATAGTTATACACATATCATGCTAGAAAAGGTAGGAAGAGGTTCACATACCTCGCGACGATTATCGACTAATAGCAAAACGCTCCAAGTACCTCAAACCGTCGGCTACTCCTTAAGCCAAGTAGATCGCGCCACGCATGGTACTTCAACCTATAAGGCCACAAGGCGCTTATTAACATCTAGATCATATCGTAGAACATTCTACAGAAAATTCGGCACTTCCCGCAACAGAAATCTCCTCTCTATCGGGGCCGCTACCAAGCTGCGGGGTTATACGTCTAATCCGGACGTGCACAATTCTACTTCACAGTAATGCTACACAAGTCTACTGTAATACAGTCCTATGTAATTACAGTTCAGTACTCTTCTTAAAATTCAGGCTTAAGTCAAAAGACATTGCCGCACAATTATGTTCAGTTCTATATATAGTATACTTCAACTATATATTCCTACAACATGTAATTTCCAATTACAATAGAAGGTCAAGAGTGTTTACCTCGATAAGCCCAAAATTATCCGAGTTTAAATGTCGATCCTGAGCAAGGTTTAGCTCCTACTCCGTGCGCTCCGACCCGCTCCAAACAACCCTTAGAAGTTCTAACCAACTTCTACTTATAACTTCAACTATGGGTGAAGATTTACTTAGGGTTTCGTTTTTGTGACTGAGGGAAGTATAATAGTATTTTCTGGGCTTTTGTAAAAGTGTAACCTTGGGAATACTACAAGGTATTTGGGCCAAGGTATTTGGGCATTACAACAATACTTGGAGAGTATTTCTATACCAAAAAAAAAGGGTATTATACGAAGACAACTAGGCTAGGGGAACTCCTGACCCAACCCTCAAGAGGGAAACTCTCGGCCAAGGGGACCTCGGCTAAAACCTCAAAGGGGAGGACGAGAACTATAGAGGAGGAGGAGAGCTTTCAAGACTTAGCACAATTTTGGATGAAGAAGTTCATCAAAGGGGAGGGTATTTATAGGTCAAGCCATGGTTAACCAATGGCCAAGATCAAGCCAAGTGTGGTGCAAGTGTAGGGCAAGATTTGGACAAGTGTGTGTGGGTCCCACTTTATCAATCAACACACAAAATATCCTACCAACCCCAATGGTCCAATTCGGCTCATGTCCGCCTCGCGTCACTTGATGAGAGGGTGCCAAGTGGCGCCCTGTTGTTGGCCAAACAGGTTGCGTCTCTCGGAAAAAACCGAAAAAATTAAAAATGACAGAGCCGGAATTTTCCCTTCGCAAGTCAGGTAAAACGTTTCGCCGAAAAACGACTGTCGGGTGTTGTGAACAAATAATTTTCGCCAAGCCAACTTTAAAGTCCAAACTTTTCTACGTCGCCCTACGCATACTGCGGAAATACGGGTATAACACCGACCGCTCCGAATACTGGATGCCCCGAAGGTTGTGGAGGACCACTCTGGGCGGAGGTACAAAACTAGTCTGCTTCTTGAGGCGGTCCGCCTCGAAAGTCACCAAAGGACCTGTTGTTCGCCTCTTCTCGATCTTCGTCATTCCGTCGACCTCTCCGCTCCTCACACCTAAGTGCATAAGCTGCACGCGGGCAATGTCCATGCCGGTGAAGAGCTACACCGAACAAGCCTCGCTAAGTAATCATCTAACCCGTAACGTGGCGGTGTACTCATCCTCCATATCGGCTACTACGGGGGCATCTGAGCGATGAGTCGAACTCACATTGTACTCCCGAACAAGACGCGCTCGCCTCAACATCAAGAATCTGTCGGCCCGAGCCCTCTCATCCGTGAGGCAAGAAATGTGCAAGAAATGCCCCAGGAACTCGTCCCAAACGGTGGAAGTGCATTCTCTCCCGGGGCGGCTCGCGAATCAAACCGGTCATCGCGGTATCACGCGGCGATGCGAACCTAAGACCACCGACTCGGTCTCCGAAGCCTTGATCACTCTCGCGATCCGTCAGAATCGGATGAACTCCTGCGGATCATCCTCGTGCCTCGACCCGTAGAACTCGGCGGGCTACATCTAGGGTGAACCACCGTGGCGCTCTGGGAATTGCGGCCCACTTATCTCGTGTCTCGGCCACGACCACGGCAATAAGCCAACTCCTTGTAACCCCGTCTCCTCGCTCCGGTGTGGACCGGAGGCTCGGTGTCATGGTCTCAGCAGCCATGCCGCGGCTCTAAACTTCTTTGAAATTTGCGGCGTCTCAAAACTCGCCGTCTGAAGCACAATCTCAGGTACTGACCGGGCCTGCGCCCTCGTACTTCTCTGTATCTCACTAGCAGCACCCTCGGCTGCCTTGCCGCCGGGCTCTGGTTGCCTGGCGGAGGCATAGCGGTAAAAACGAGATACGTCGGAGGGTCCAACTTACAACACGGCCTTCTAAGGCACGATCTCGTAAGGAGAAGAATGGAAACCAATCCTAAATGTCCTGCAGCCTCACGATTATAGATGTGGTGCACAACACATCGATAATCAAGACTCTACTAAACGATGCGTAGACACTTTCCGAGATTAATCGCTCGATACCACTTTTGTCACGACCCGATCCCGGGCCCGTGACTGGTGCCTTACCCCGGGCACCCTAGTGATACAACATCAGAGTAAACCAGCGGAAAATAAAACTTTAAACAAGAAACAAGATATATATCATAAAACAGGCCAACCAAACGGTTACCTTCCAATAAAATATATATATAAACAACTCTTTCAAACGAACAGTTTAATCCTTTTTACAAACCCTGCCCACAACAGTACTACAGACCTCTAAGAGTTTTTATACAACATGACGGGACAGGGCCCCGCCATACCCCTGAATGTACAAGAACCTACAACTCAGGGTAACATACCAAAAGATAAGCCTCCGGGGAACGGAGCTTCCCAACGCTGAACTGTGATCCTAAGAGCGAGGATCAACTACCGATGTACTCCTACCTGCGGCATGAACGCAGCCCCCCAAAGGAGGTCAGTACAACAGGTACCAAGTATGTGAAACTGAAAATACTGCAGTTAAATCATAACAGTCTATAAAAAGCAGGAGACATGTATGATAACCAAAATACAGTACGCAACATAAAAGCAGTCAAGTCAGGGACTCACGCCCTCAAAGTCATCACTCAATATATAACTATGGGTCTCACGCCCACAACATCAATCATGTTCGCATCATGGCCACATGCCCCCGGAATTCTGCATCGGTGCAGACATGTCCATGATGCAACAATAAAAACAATGCCGCATGGCCACATGCCCCCGGAATTCTGCATCGGTGCAGACATGTCCATGTAACATCAACAAAAATATACTGGGTGGTCAACCGCCACACGGCACGCGTGCCGAGTGCGTCGGTGCGACACGCCCACGTAACAATAATAACCATATATCGGGCAATCAACCTGCCGCACGTACATGCCCCGAATTACACGACGGTGTAGACATGTCCATGTAGCAATAATAACAATATATCTCACAGCCAGGCTATCACAAGCAAGCACAAGCAAATTACCATACTTCTAGACTTTCATAAAAAGATCCATTCTTTATCAAGGAGTCACCAGATATCAACATTTGCACAACAAAGGCTATCTCAACAAGCATAGGCGAGTTACACAACAACAAGCATAGGCAAGTTATACAACAACAAGCATAGGCAAGTTATACATAACTCAAGGTACTTCCATTTTATATCAAAGTTCGGGTTTTAACCCTAAAGTACTACGTACGTTAAATTCCTTTTAAAGAGATCCATTCCTTTTATAAAGGTCACCCGATACCCGTAGTATAAAAATAGAGTGACTCACATTTTTAGGTAAACCAAAACACTTTCCTTTTTAACAACATTTTTTCCCCTAAAGTTCCAGTTTGCCTAATTTCAATTACTCAGGTCTCTTTATTTTAGAAAAGTTTCATAGTTCATAGTCTTAATCAATTAAGAATATAATTCTCTTTTAAACAATCTGAGAAACATATGTCTTATACATGAGCCGTTTATTCTTGTTTACAACAACATTGTTACATCAGCCATGATCTAGGAAATGTAATACAATTTTGTCTTATCTTAGCTTCTATGCAGATGGAGGTTTCTACTGGTTTTAATAACAATTAGTTATTTGTCAATACACTTTCCTTTATTAGCGCTGCTGTGGTTTGCTCGACACTTATTCTCATTTCCGAAATCAGTAAAACATTATTCTTTTTAAAACCAAGTACTCATTACTCGCGAATGAGGTTTCACGACACCTTTAACAAAATGTTAATAACCAAGTAAAACAAGTTAAGTCTCTTATCTTTCAAGATCAAGTCTCTTAACTTCTACAATCAATAAACCAATCTTTTACCTACATAGAGTCGTTATAACTAACTTCCCATAAAGCTATTATAACACCCTATGTTTTAAACCAACCAACTCATTTAGCACATGTACGTCTACCGTACTACATATTTTACGAGGCATCATGCTAGAAAGGATAGGAAGAGGTTCACATACCTCGCGACGAGTATCGACAATAAGCAAAACGCTCCACAGTACTGTAACCTGGCTAGCCGTTTCCACTCTTCAAGTAGAATACGCTACTCGCAGTACTTCCACCTATAAGGCCACAAACGTCTATTAACTTCTAACCGCATGGTTCCATATTCTACAGAAAATTCGGCAGCACCTCCCCCCCGCAACCGCGTAATTCTCCTCCTCTATCGAGGCCGGCTACCAAGCCAACCATGGGGGGGGGGGGTTATACGTCTAACCGGACGTATACAATTCTACTAAACAGTAATACCCCAAGTCTATTGTAATACAGTCCTATGTAATTACAGTTCAGTTCTCTTCTTTATTATTCAGGCTTAAGTCGAAAGACATTGCCAATAACTACGTTCAGTTCTATATATAGTATACTTCAACTATATATTCCTACAACATGTAATTTCCAATTACAATAAGGGGGACAAGATTATTTACCTCGATAAGCCCAAAATTATTCGAGATAAAAAGTCGATCCTGAGCAAGGTTTAGCTCCTACTCCTTGCGCTCCAATCCGCTCCAAACAACCCTTAGAAGTTCTAACCAACTTCTACTTAAATACTTCAACCAACTAAGAATATTTCCTTAGGGTTTCGGTTTGAGACTAAAAGGACAAAAGGTAGTATTTCCGGGCTCTACGTATAGAGGTAACTTTTGGAATACTACAAGGTAAAGGCTAAGGTATTTTGGGCATTATAACAATACTTGGAGAGTATTTCTACCAAGAGGGGGGGTGTATTATACGAAACAACTAGGCTAGGGGGGGTACCCCTCGGCTAGACACTACAAAGGGGGAGGGGGAGGCTCTCGACCAAGGGCTGACAAAGGGGGGAGGGGGAGGACTCTTGGACAAGAATACAACTCAAGAGGGGAGAGGACTCAAGACTTGGAAGATTTTGGATGAAGAAGTCTTCAAGCTTAGGGGGGTATTTATAGGAAAACCAAAAGCCAACCAATGGCCAAGATCAAGCCATGTGCAAGGCAAATGTAAGGCCAAGATCAAGCCAAGTGCACCCTAACCCTACTCCACAAAACACTCCACAAAACAAGGCACAAAACAAGGCACAAAACAAGGCCATAAAGTCATGCCCAATCGTCCAAGGGTTGCCGCCCCTTGCTTCCAATGTGAGGGTGACACATGTCACCCTCCCGTTGGTCCAAAATGTTTCGTCTCTCGGAAAAATCTGCAAAAATAATAAATGACATAGCCGAAATTTTCCCTACGCAAGCTGTTGAAACGTTTCGTCGAAAAACGACTCTAACCGGGTGTTGTGCACAAAATTCGGTCCAATGCCTAACTTTAAGGCTCAAATTTCACGCACGCCCCACGTACATACTGCGGAAATACGGTATAACATTATCGACCAGGAGATGGGGCGGTATACCTTTATGGGCGGACTATAGGACATTATCGCGTCCCGAGAGATGGGCGAAAGATACCTTTGAGGCGGACTATGTGACCTTATCGCATCCGGGTTGGCAAGATATAGTGTCCTCCGGAAAGGGCCGGACTAGGTTGTGTAAGGTAAGTAGGTTATATGGTAGTAAACTTGATGATTTTCCGAAGTAATTTCGTAAGGAAGTGACTATACCCTTTATTGAGAAATGGGAAAAGATAATAAGGTACGATTAAGTTCACGAGGGGGTAATGACATGGTAGGCTCAGGTATTTACTTCTTTTACACTTACCCTGTCATGCTTTTATACAGATATGTTTTAATTGTTGTACCTTATTTAGCTCCATATTAAACTTTGTTATCGACTTCCCGGGGTTGCGTTATGCCCGCAGTTTTAGGTACCAGGTTGGTGATCCTTGCTCTTAGGATCTCGGTTGATTTTGGGAGAAAGCTCCATTTGCTCGGAGGCTTATCCGATGCGGTTTTCCACGAGGTAGTAGTTCATGTATATTCAGGGGTATGGCGGGGCCCTGTCCCGCCACAGTTGTTATGTTAAAAATTCTTAGAGGTCTGTAGTCACATATTTTGGGTCGCTTTGTAAAGAAAAGAGGCAAGCTGGTTGTTTTTATATATATGTCGGGAAGGTAGCCCTATCGGCTAACTTTGTTGTTTTATTTCTGTTGTTTATTTTATAAGTTTCATGTATGTTCCGATTATCTCGATGTATACTGTAAGGGTGCCTGGAGTAGGGCACGATCGCGAGCTTGGTCGGGTCGTGACATTACATCTAAAGTCTCAACTGTTATAATTTCTAAGGTTCGCAATTACTTGTCCTCAAACTTACCTTTTTAACCACCAGTGTTTTCCAATCACAATAAACACCATGTTCTCCGAACATAACACTTAAAATATAACCTTCCTATTACGCATACTAGTCTCTGAGGATAAGGATATACCTGCAACTACTGCTTCACTTCCCTTTGTCGCTCTTAATCAAAATCCTGCTCTGCTGGGCGCATAGTTATAGAAGGTGATGAACCAGCCACTGATCCCGAAGGCTGAGTCGTAACATCCGCGCCACCTCTGGTTGGACAATTTCTCGCAAAATGGCCCTGCTGTCCGCAAGCATAACAAACTGTCGAAGTAGCACGACACTCCCCACAATGACACCTACCACATCGGCCACACCGAGGTGGGGTGGCCTCTCAGCTAACACCCTTCCTCTCCGAACTCTGAATCAAGAATCGACACGGTGGTGAGTTATCCCACTGTATCCCTCCTACTAGGACATTTTCTCTCCTCACATACTCGCCGTCGCAGTAAAACATGCATTGGTAAAAAGACGACATCTCCCGGGATGACGCCTACCACATAGTAAACACTGAAGGAAAACTGAATATGGCTGGCTAGAACCTATGTAAATCTGTGAATCGGAAACCCTGGAGCCCTGACCAACTCCTGCATACTCCGAACGTTTTGAAGCCTGTGGAGGACTACTCCAAACTGGCGGAGGGGCATAACTAGTCTGCTGCTGAGGCTTTCTGCCTCGAAAGTCACCAAACGACCCTGTTGTCCTGGCCCTCTTCTACTGGTCTTGCTTAATTCGTCGATCTTTACGTTCCTCAGTCTGCTGCGCATAAGCCTGTACGCGGGCAATGTCCATGCCTGACTGAAGAGCTACTCTTGTACACCCCTTTACTAGATAATCCTCTAGACCCGTGATATATCGGTGCACTATATACTTTCTGTTTGCTAAAATCCTAGCTAGTAACTGAGCCATCCCTTTGTAATCCATATTCCCTGTTCCCTCGTGGGCGAAGGCTCATATATCATGGCCGCGATGGAATCGGCTACCTGCACTAAACTCTGGGGCCGGCGACGTCGTGGAACTCGCCGTCTGGGGTATCACCTCGGGTAAAGGTTGGGCCTGTGCCCTCGTACTCCTCTGTGTTCTACTCGCAGCTCCCTCGGCTGCCTTGCCCTTCTGGGCCCGGGTTGCCTTGCGTGGAGGCATAACTGGTAACGAAAGAGACTCGTCAGAGGGGTTCAACATATAACATAGCTCTAAGGCACGATCTCAGAGTGAGAAGAACGGAAACTAATCCTAAATGTCCTGCAGCCTCCTGATTATAGATATGGTGCACAACACACCGATAATCAAGACTCTACTGAACCGCTCGTAGACACTTTCAGAGATTAATCGCTCACGATACCACTTTTGTCACGACCGATCCGGGCCCATGGTAGTGCCTTACCCGGGCACCCAAGTAGATATACATCAGAGTAACCAGCGGAATATAAAAACAAAGACATGAACAATAAAGAGTAAGAACAGTCTAACCAAGAAAATGTCGTCTTTCGGCATGTATATATAAACCAAAACTTGAACAGTTACATCCTTTACAAACCCTGCCCACAACAATACTACAAACCTCTAAGAATGAAACCACAACTATGACGGGACAGGGCCCCGCCATACCCCTGAATGTACAAGTACCTACAATGACAGGGGACTATACCAAAGACAAAGCCTCCGGAGAAATGGAGCTTTCCAAGAACTGAACAGTGATCCTAAGAGTGCGGATCAGCAAGCTACGTACCTCAACCTGCGGCATGAACGCAGCCCCCCGAAGGGGGTCAGTACAACAGGTACCGAGTATGTGAAACTGAAAATACTGTAAGTGAAATCATAATAGTCTATATAAAACAGGAGACATATATGATAACCAATATACGATATGCAATATGTAAGCAGTCATGTCAAGTCAGGGACTCACGCCCTCAAGGTCATCACTCAAATATAACCATAACATTTTAAAAACCAATTCACAATTATGTACGAAACAACCAAGTTAACCGCACATAGTGCCACATCATAAACAAGAGCAATAATAGATATAATGTAACTGGTCTTTTCTAGGCCGCGAATGATCGAAGCAAGGCCAATCGCCCATAGTATCATTATGCGTGCCTAATCCTGGACTCCCGTAGTCCGCATAGGCCACCTCTGGCCCGCATGAGGTATTCCTCGCATCGAGGGTAGCTAATCCTCGGCATCGTCCCGACTCCGTGAGTCCGCATGGCCATATAGACCGCATGAGGTATTCCTCGCACACTATCCTGGAACTCCCGTAGCTCCGCATAGGTCCCCGGGACCCGCATGAGGTATCCCTCGCATCGGGGGGCAGCTTAACCCCCGGTATTATCATGTCAAGAGGTGAGTGGTATAATATTATCACAACGGCTTATCGTTAAACAACATAAGCACAACAAGAATAACCTCCTTACACAAACATCACAATAATCGTACACCACGGCTTATCGTTAAACAACATAAGCATAACAAGAATAACCTCCTTACACAAACATCACAATAATCGTACACCACGGCTTATCTGTTATACCCCGTATTTCCAAAGTATGTACGTGAGGGCGTACGTATAAAATTTAAGCCTTAAAGTTGGCAAGGTTCGAAATTTGTACACAAGTACCGAAAAGAATCGTTTTTCGACGAAACGTTTTACTAAACTTGCGAAGGGAAAATTCCGGCTATGTCATTTATAATTTTTGCGGATTTTTCCGAGAGATGAAATATTTTGGACCAACGGGAAGGTGACATGTGTCACCCTCAACTAGTGGACGGCAAAGGTGCAAGATGGCACGTTTTTTGTGCCTTGGTTGTAGTCAAGGTTAGGTAGGATATTTGTGTGATATTTTGTGTAGTTGATGAGCAAGTGGGACCCACTTACACATGTCCAAATCCCCACCCTACACTTGCCTAACACTTGTCTTGATCTTGGCCATTGGTTGGCCTATAAATACCCCTCTAAGTTGAAGACTTTCTTCATCCTCACTTGAGCATTTCTCTAAGTCTCAAACTACTCCTCTCCCTTGTGAGCTTTCGTCCAAACCCCTCCCCCCCTTTGTGAGGCCTATTGGCCGAGAGTACCCCCCCCCCCTTGCCTAGTGGTTCTAGCCAAGCCTACCCCCTTTGGTGAGAAATACTCTCCCAAGATTGTTATAATACCAAAATACTTTAGCCCAAATACCTTGTAGTACTTTCCAAAGTTACCTCTATACGTAGAGCCCGGAAATACTATTATACTTCCTTTAGCCACTAAACGAAACCCTAAGGAAAACCTTCATAGTCGGTTGAAGTGTTAAGTAGAAGTTGCGTAGAACTTCTAAGGGTTGTTTGGAGCGGATTGGAGCACTCGGAGTAGGAGCTAAACGTTGCTCAGGATCGACTTTAAACTTGGATAATTTTGGGCTTACCGAGGTAAATAATCCTATCCTTCTAGTGTAATTGGAAATTACATACTGTAGTTGTTTAGAAATGAATATAAGATTCATAGAAGAGAATTGAACTGTAATGGAAGGATATTACAGAAAAGACTTAGACTGAAATCGCATCAGAAGAATATTACAGTAGAAGATTAAACTGTACTTACATAGGGTGTATTTCAGATGAGACTTATAACCTTTATTGGTTGACTGTTCTGCGAGTAGAATGTACTACTTGGAAGGTGGACAAGGCTAGCCGGGTTATAGCCGTGGAGCGTTTTGCTTATAGTCGATAATCGTCACGAGGTATGTGATTCTTCCTATACTCTTGAGCATGATATTTTAAAGGAATATATATATAGTACGGTAGACGTACGTGTGACAATGTCTTTTGACTTAAGCCTGAATAATAAGAACCTTGAAGTATTTTAAAAGAATATATAGTACGGTAGACGTACGTGTGGCAATATCTTTTGACTTAAGCCTGAATAATAAGAATCATGAAGTATTGTAAAAGAATATATATATAGTACGGTAGGCGTACGTGTGTTAACTGAATGTAGTGTTACGGCAATGTCTTTTGACTTAAGCCTGAATAATAAAGAATCTTGAAGTATTTCAAAAGATTAAAGAAACCGTTTTGAAAGAAGAGTAATACTTGGTTTTGAAAACATAAGAGTTATACTAGCTTTATGGAAAGTTAGGTATAACGTCTTAAGAGAGGTAAAGAAAATGGTTTACTGATTTTAGAAGTTAAGAGACTTGATCTTAAAAGATAAGAGACTTGACTTAATTGAATTGATATGAATTTTGTTAAAAGTATGAAACCTCATTCGTGAATAATGAGTACTTGGTTTTTAAAGTAATAATGTTTTACTGATTTCGGAAATCAGAATGAGTATCGACAAACCACTGCAGCGTTAATAAAGGAAAATGTATTGAATAATGAAGTATTATTAAAACCAATAGAAACCTTCATCTGCATAGAAACTAAGATGAGACAAAATGATATTACATTTCCTAGATCATGGCTGCTTAATAAGATTGATTATAAACAAGAGTAACCTACTCACATATAAGGCATATGTTTCTCTAATTGTTTAAAAGAGAATTATGTTTTAAAGGATTAAAATTATGAACTACGAAACCTTTTCGAAAATGAGAAACTTGAGCATTTGAAATTAGGCAAACTTGAACGTTTGGAAAATAATGTTGTTACTTGATTTTACAAAGGAAAGCGTTTTGGTTTACTTAACAATGTAAGTCACTCTATTTTCATACTAAGGGTATCGGGTGACTTTTATAAAAGGAATGGATCTCTTAAAAGGAATTTAACGTACGTAGTACTTTAGGGTTAAAACCCGGACTTTGACATAAAATGAAAGTACCTTGAGTTTTGTATAACTTGCCTATGCTTGTTGTTGTGAAACTTGCCTATGCTTGTTGTGATAGCCTTTGTTGTGCAAGAATTGTGTTTCTATACTCTGGCGTCTCGGTGGAGGGCCGGTTGACTTGTTGAGGACTTACTTGGACGTGCCGGCAGTGACGGAGAATTCCACGGGTACGCTCCTGTTGATAGTGTTATTCCATGGACTAGCTCTCCATGAGGTTTTACTGTTCGGCCTTGGTATCTGGTGGTCGGCTTTCGTACTTGCCCCGTCTCGTGGCTGATTCGGCCTTGGTACCTGGTAGTTAGCCCTCGCACTTGCCCCGTTCAGTTTAGTGACGAAGTCTCGTGATACGGCCTTGGTACCTGGTGGTCAGCCCTCGTACTTGCCCCGGTCAGCTACGTGACTCGGCCTTGGTATCTGGTAGTCGGCTTTCGCACTTGCCCCGTATCAGCTTCGTGGTTTGGATGTTGAGTGGCGGAGTCTCGTGATACGGCCTTGGTATCTGGTAGTTAGCCCTCGTACTTGCCCCGGTCAGCTACGTGACTCGGCCTTGGTATCTGGTAGTCGGCTTTCGTACTTGCCCCGTATCAGCTCCGTGGTTTGATTGTATAGTATTGTTAGTACGGTTTTATGACTCAGGTAGGACTTGGTGTTCATGCGTACTCCTTGGCGTTATTATATCATAGACTGCCGGCAGTGAGGAAGGTATTCCACGGGCATGATTGATGTTGCGGGCGTGAGACCCATAGTTATATTTGAGTGATGACTCTGAGGGCGTGAGTCCCTGACTTACTTGACTGCTTATTTATCATGAACTGTAGTTTGGTTATCATACATGTCTCCTGCTTTATATAGACTGCTATGATTTCATTTACAGTATTTTCAGTTTCACATACTTGGTACCTGTTGTACTGACCTCCTTCGGGGGGCTGCGTTCATGCCGCAGGTAGAAGTACATCGTCTGTTGATCCCCGCTTATAGGATCACATTTCAGCGTATTGGGAAGCTCCGTTCCTTCGGAGGCTTATCTTTTGGTATGTTACCACAGTGCAGAGGTTCTTGTACATTCAGGGGTATGGCGGGGCCCTGTCCCGTCATAGTTGTTGTAAAAATCTTAGAGGTCTGTAGCACTGTTGTGGGCAGGGTTGTAAGGATTGTAACTGTTCAAATGTCGATATATTTATATATGCAGAAAGGCAACCGTTTTGGTTGGCCTATTTTCTTTTATCTTGATCCATATCTATTTGCATGTTTAAGTTTTTATTTCCGCTGGTTTTTCTCTGATGTTGTATCACTAGGGTGCCCGGGGTAAGGCACCAGTCACGGGCCCGGGTTCGGGTCGTGACATTATCGTTAAACAACATAAGCATAACAAAAATAACCTCTTTACACAAACATCACAAGAATCAAACACAACGGCTTATCGTTAAACAACATAAGCATAAAAAGAATAACCTCCTTACACAAGCGTCACAAGATACTATCACACATAGTATCACAACATGTTCACTTTATCAAGCCAACAAGAAAGTATTACAAGGCTATCACAAAACATAAGCAAATTACTCACACAAGGTACCTGTACTTCATGTCAACAAGTCCGGGTTTTAACCCCAAGGTATTACATGCTTTAATCTCTTTAAAAATATCCATTTCTTTCACAAACAGTCACACGATACCCGTAGCATCAAAATAGAGTAATTATCTTGTTAAGTAAACCCAAACAATTTCCATACGTCTTTTTAAACCATCTTAAAACAAAAACATGCCTTTCCTTTGAACCAACATACTTCAAATTCTCAAGTCTCTGTTCTTTTAGAAAATAAGTTCCTTACTTTGGAATTTAAGAAAAATCAATATTTGTTATTAATGACTTTAGTAAGGCAACCGTGATCTAGGAAATGTAATACAATTTTGTCTTATCTTAGCTTCTATGCAGATGGAGGGTTTCTACTTGTTTTAATATAATTAATTATTTGTCAATATATTTTCCTTTATTAATTTGCGATGGGATGTTCGATATTTATTCTCATTTCCTTGATTGATATAACATTATCATTCGAAACCAAGTACTCATTACTCACGAATGAGGTTTCACAACTTTCCACACAATTCAAGTTCTTCACATATTAAATCAAGTCAAATATGAGTCAAGTCTCTTATCTTCATTTTTTTAAAAATCAACAAACCATTCCTTTACTTACATAAAGTTGTTATAATTAACTTCCCATAAAGCCATTATAACACTTTATGTTTTAAATAAACCAAATTCATTTTACGCACGTACGTCTACCGTACTATATATATATTTCGCAAATATCATGCTAGAAGATATAGGAAGAGGTTCACATACCTCGCGACGATTATCGACTATTAGCAAAACGCTCCCAAGTACTATAATCTTGCTAGCCTTTTCCACCCTTTAAGTAGAATACACTAGTCGTTGTACTTCCACCTATAATGGCCACGAAACGTCCATTAACCTCTAGATCTCTTCGTAGGATATTTCTAAGAACAAGTTCCATATCCTACGGAAAATTCGGCAGCACCTCCCCCATTTTTACTCAATTTCCCACCTTTTCCAAGGCCCGATAACCGTGATTAACCTACTATAATTAAGGTGCAATAATACTGAAATCTAAAGAAGGGGATAACACGCCCAAACGGAACGCGATTAACAATCTCTCCTTCATAACAATAATAACTAAAGAAGGGGATAACACGCCCAAACGGAACGCGATTAACAATCTCTCCTTCATAATAATAATAAGTAAAGAAGGGGATAACACGCCCAAACGGTAACGCGGTTTACTATCTCCCTTCATAATAACAATAAGTAAAAGAAGGGGATAACACGCCCAAACGGTAACGCGGTTTACTATCTCCCTTCATAATAACAATAAGTAAAGAAGTCCAAAGTAAAAAGTCCAAAGTAGATACGGTCCTTAAGTTGGGGTCCTTGGCCAACTTTTACAATAATACTTATCCAATTACTTCATTAGTCCTTCAACTTATATTCAAATCTTTATATAAGTTATAGTTTCTTTGTTGTTAACTTCTTAGCAAGATCCAAATCTTTCTTTATATCTTATAGTCCATAATATACCTCCAATATATGTATAATATCCATATATACATAATAAATCAACTTCACAAGGAGGTTAAGGTTCATTACCTCAAGATAGCCCAAAAACGTGACTGTCCAGATTTTTAGCTACTGCTTCGTCAGCTGAACTTGCAATGTCGATAACTCTCTACTCCAGTTTCCTATCGACAAGTGGTTTGTTGAGTTGGAAACTAGACTCGACGAACTTCATTTTAGGATTTTGAAACACCCAAAAACTCCTTATATTCTAGGAGATATTCCCTTCCAAACTTGACTAAAAAATCTGCCCAAAACAGTTTCGAAAATCTGCCTACTCTCGGCCAAGGGAAGGTTTTTGAGGCTAGGGGTGTGAAATCTTGTCTAACTCTTGGTTAATAATCTTCCTAACACATTAAGGAAGAACACTTATAAGTTTAAGAATTTTTTGACAACATTTGGTTAGGGGAGGGGGGGGGGGGGGTTGGACGAAATCAAGATAGAGAAGGAGGGAGAGGAAATGTTTTTCAAGTCTTGTAATATGTTAAGTGTGGCTGATTTTCATCCACTAAGGGGGTTTATATAGCACAACCAAGGGTTGAGATTAACACATGTGTAAGGTAGAGATCATATGTGAAGGTTCCTTCCCACACTTGTCTTACTAAAGCCATGCAAGACCATGCAAGACCATGCAAGACTTGACCATGCAAGACTTGCCCACTACTTGCTAAAAATCGTCCAAGCCATGCCTTCCATGCAAGACTTTTTGCCACTTGTCTTGCCTACTTGTCCACTCAATTTCGTCCCACATGGCCCAATCTAGGGTTGACACTTGTCGCCCTCCTATTGGTCCAAAATATTTTATCTCTCGGAACAATTCCATAATCGTAAAAATATTATTGAAAACGTCCCATGAGACTCGAGGTAGAATCGTATGGTATACATATCTCGGCCCATCTCATGAGACTCGAGGTAAAATCGTGTGGTATACATATCTCGGCCCATCCCATGGGACTCGAGGTAGAATCGTATGGTATACATATCTCGGCCCATCCCATGGGACTCGAGGTAAAATCATCCATAATATTTAAACCCTCTTTTAAGACAGATTAAGACAATACCATGCCTTCCTTTTAAACCAAACTAAGGCAATATCAGGCCTTCCTTTTGAACCAAAACACTTTCCCTTTTAAAGTCAACAATATTCTTTTCCAATAGTTCAAGTTGCATAACTTCAAATACTCAAGTCTCTTATTTTCGAAAGATTTCATAGTTCATAGTCTTAATCACTTAATAACGTAATCTCTTTTAAAAATTGAGTAACATATGTCTTATGTGTGAGTAGGTTATACTTGTTTATAACGATCTTATTAAAGTAGCCATGATCTAGAAAATGTAATACAATTTTGTCATATCTTAGCTTCTATGCAGATGGAGGATTCTACTTGTTTTTAATTTAATTGATTGTCAATACATTTTCCTTTATTAACGCTGCAATGGTTTGTTCGATACTTATTCTCATTTCCGAAATCAATATAACATTATCCTTTTAAAGACCAAGTACCCATTACTCATGAATGCGGTTTCACAACTTTTAAACACCCTTTAAGTCCTTAACATTTCATATCAAGTCATTTATAAGTTAAGTCTCTTATCTTTTAAGATCAAGTCTCTTAACTTCTAAAATCAACAAACCATTCTTTTACCTACATAAAGTCGTTATAACTAACTTCCCATAAAGCTATTTTAACACTTTATGTTTTAAACCAACCAAAATCGTTTAGCACACGCGTCGTCTACCGTACAACATAGTTCACAACAATCATGCTAGAAAGGATAGGAAGAGGTTCACATACCTCGCGACGATTATCGACAATTAGCAAAATGCTCTAACGTACTATACCTTTGCTATCCTTTTCCACCCTTCAAGTAGAATACGCTACTCGTAGTACTTGACCTATAACGGCCATAAAGCGTCTATTAACTTCTAGATCTCTTCGTAGAACATTTCTAAGTACAAGGTTCCTTATTCTACGGAAAATTCGGGCAAGACTCCTGTAACTACTTACCACCACCGTTTGAGGCCGATACCAATAGCCGTACCACATTTAAGTGCAGAAATGCTCGTTGTGAGTTGGGCTTGTAAAGGATGTAACTGTTCAGATTTTTATATATATGCAGAAAGGTGACCATTTTGGTTAGCCTGTTTCTTATTTTATATTGTTTCATGTCTATAAGTTTTTATTTCCGATGATTTTCTCTGATGTTTTATCACTAGGGTGCCCGGGGTAAGACACCAGTCGCGGGCCCGATGTCGGGTCGTGACAAGTTATCCTTTACAAACCCTGCCCACAACAGTACTACAGACCTCTAAGAGTATAACAATAACTATGACGGGACAGGGCCCCGCCATACCCCTGAATGTACAAGTACCTACAATAACAGGGGACTATACCAAAAGATAAGCCTCCGGAGAACGGAGCTTCCCAAAGTGCGAGCGTGACCCTAAGGCGGGGATCGACCAACTGTCACGACCCGACCGGGCATGGTGGTGCCCTACCTGGGCACCCCTTTCGGTATACATCAGAGAATAGCAGCGGAACATACACGACTTATAAAATGCTTAAACATAAAATAACAACAGGCTAGCCGATAAGGCCACCTTCCGTAAACTATACATAATAAAACAGTACATTTTTTTTCTTTACAACCCAATCCACAAATGTGACTACAGACCTCTAAGAATAACAACTGTGACGGGACAGGGCCCCGCCATACCCCTGAATGTACAACAACCGACCATACCAGGGATAAGCCTCCGGAATAAAGGAGCTTCTCAACAGCTGAACAGTGATCCTAAGAGTGAGGATCAGCAACCTGTACTCTACCTGCGGCATGAACGCAGCCTCGGAGGTCGGTACAACATGTACCAAATATGTGGCCCGAAAATCAGTAATGAAATCATAAGTCTATAATAAAACTGGAGACAGGTATGATAACTCAATTAACAGTACACTGTGCCTTACTAACAATGAGAGTAATCAAGAGTATACTTACAACATAAAAATAGGAAGCTCACGATCAAAGCAGGACCACCCGCCCGCAGTATCATTAAGCAATCCTACTCCTGGGACTATTTCACCCGCATAGGTCGTGTGGACCGCGTGAGGTATTCTCGCATAGGTTGTACCGCCCTCACGGGACTATTTCACCCGCGTATGACCATAAGGACTCGCGAGGTATTCCGCGTCATGGGTAGCAAATCCACGGAACATGTGGTATAACGTCTTGGGGGTTTACCCCTCATTTATACTCTTACCCTGAAGAAGGTGGTATAACGTCTTGGGGGTTTACCCCTCATTTATACTCTTACCCTGGAGAATGTGGTATAACGTCTTGGCGGATTACCCCTCATTTATACTCTTACCCTGGAGAAGGTGGTATAACGTCTTGGGGTTTACCTCATTTATACTCTTACCTAGCTCAGGCCATCATACATAACATAAGCCCTACGCTTATCATATATAACATAAGCACTACCGAACATCATACGATAAATAAGCAAGTTAAGAAATCCCCCTAACTTCTTATTAGTCTTATTCATATACACTCTCATTTTAGTTTACTTAAGGCACTAACATGTCATTATAAATCCGGGAATTTAACCCAAAAGTACTACGTACTTCTATTCTTTTAAAATGGCTCCTTTTCATATAAAACTTTCAAGATACTAATAACCGTAGTATCAAGTCATAACTACATTTTAAGACAAGTCACAATACCTTTTTAGAAAATACATTTTCAGGCTTCTAAATCAAGTGACTTCTTTCTTTTAAACCTTAAGCAATTGATGCCTTTAAATCAATTTTCCTTTCGTTTATTCAATTCATTTAACATACTTAAATTACTTAGAGTAAACCACTCTTTTTAACTTTCCATAAAGCTATTATAACCAACTTCCCATAAAGCCGTTATACTAGCTTTATACTTTAGAAACTTACATACTTCTTTATAACCAAGAGACTTAAACTTTCCAACAAAACAAGTATCAACAATACTTTCAACATACTTAAAGTCTCTTAACTTTTAAAAGCCAAGATATCCTTAATATTTATAAACAAGTGAGTTAATTCCCTAACACAATCAACTTGAACATTCTTAAGATAAACCAAGGATATCAATTGGACTAGATTCGTCAAAAACTCGTACGTCTACCGTACTATACATTTACAACTTATTCATGCTCAAGAGATAAGAAAGTTCCACATACCTCTTCGGTTTAATCCACTTGTCAAGTCCAATATGCCGTACGTAGTATGTCAACCTATAATGACCATAGTACGTCTATCAACTTCTTACTTCAAAAGTAGAATATTCTAAGTGCAAAGTCACTAAATTCTACGGAAAATCAGACAACACTTCCTTTGTTTCTACATACTTTGCCACCTTTTTCAAGGCCGAATTCAATAACCAAACACGCCACTTTTAAGGCTCAACAAAGTAGTTAACAATAGGGGATTACACGCTTAATCAAGGCGTGTAAAATTCCGCCCCACAATTGACATTAAACTGGTCCAAAAATACAATGTCCATTCGGCAATTAGGGACAACAATACCAATTCTTTTCCAATTTCTATTCAATCCAAATAGTTTAGTATAACATGTTATAAAGCCGCAATTGATTATAACAACTATAATCGTCAAGTAGATAACATACGACAATTCTAGTTAACGACCAAATTGTAATTCAATTTCAAATGACTCAACATGTCATTTTCGGATTTGAGCTTCCAAATTTCCATACACTTATCAATCTTCATAACACATATCACATGATCATTTCTAACTTATAATAACATGGAATCTTCAATTACAAAAGTAAGACGAAGATTATACCTCATTTAGCCCAAATATGATCCAAGATTACAAGTCGATCCTTAGCAACTTTACCTCCTCCTTTCGACGTTCCAATCCACTCCAAGCAACCTTTAGAAGCCTATGAAGAACTCTTCTTCAAGTTCCATCTTCAAAGTTGAATAACTCCTTAGGTTTTTGCCTTGCGACTAATACGAAAACACCACTTTTCCGGGATCTTTCTATTGAGATACACTTACAATACCCTTAGGTACCTTGGTTTAATGTATGGAGCTTATTGGACAACAAACAAAAAAAAATTCTCTCCTAATGTATGCCAAAGCCGAGAGCCTCACATTGTTTTCACTCAATTCTTGAAATTTTTCTAAGTATGGAGACTAGTCTTGCACCAGTAGTAGTATATATAAATAAAACAAGGGCTAGGATTCATCCAAATGGAAGGTCAAGATGTGGTCAATTATCTCAAGCTATTGACTTCTTGACTTAGTAAAACTTATCAAGCCAAAGTCTTTGCAAGACTTGATCATCTCATTAGTGGTCAAATGACCATTATATCCATGCCCAATTCGTTCAAGGCCAATAAGGGGGTGACACGTGTTTCCCTCCCATTCGTCGCAATATTTCATTTTTCCGACAAATTCCAAAAATTCCGATAAATTGTTACTCGTCTCTAATCTTAACATTTGTGAGTTCTTACATATCTTCTTATAAACATATCCGGAAATACGGGGTGTAACATTCTTCCCCCCTTAGAAACATTTGTCCCCGAATTTTCTTTCGGGAGTCAAACTTAAAGATAGCGACATAGTCTTCTTTTACAACCCCTACATACCAATAATACCACACGAGGCCACATAACAATACTCATACTAAAATGTCAACCTGAACCCCATGTGTCAACGTTGGTTATTTGCATAAAGCTTCTGCTGACTCTGAGTTTACTAATAATCTTTCCCGGATAAGCTTCGCCTTATCCTCAGCCCGCTGAATCAAGTCTGGACCAAATAACAGAACCTCGCCTACGTCGAACCAACCAACCGGCGATCTACACTTTTTTACATAGAAGGCCTCATACAGGGCTATCCGAATACTGGAAGGGTATCTGTTATCGTACGTAACTCGACAAGAGGCAAATAATTCTTTCAGCTAACTCTGAAATCAATAAAACAGGCCCGCCACCTATCCCCAAGTGCCTGGATAGTACGCCCTGCCTGCCCGTCGGTCTGAGGGTGTAATGCAATACTGAGACTCACCTGTGTTCCTAATCCTTTCCGAAAAACCTCCAAAAGTTATCTGTAACCGAGCTCATATGTCTGACATCATAAACGTAGGAACCCCGTGCAGTCTCACAATCTCCCTGTTATAAAAGCTGGCATAAAACTCAGCCGAACAAGTGGTCCTACCCGGAAGAACACAGTTGGTTTCGTCGGCATGTTTACCATGACCCCCAGGGGGTCGCACTTCCTCTGAGTACGATGCCACCCTGTAATAAGATCCACATTAATTTCCTCCCAAAACTAAGTCGGGATCTAAATCGTCTGTAATAGCCCACTAGGCTTCTGGTGCTCAACCTTGACCTGCTACAAATTCGGACACTAAGTAGTAAACTCCGCTATGTCCATTTTCCGGTCATCTTACCCATACATACATCTGAGGTCACGACACAACTTAGTCGACCCCGAACAATTTGAGCAATAAGCATTGCGTGCCTCCCCTAAAACCTGCTGACTAGTCCTGCAGCACCGAGTACACACAATTTATCCTCATATCACAGCACCTCATCCGGTGCTACTCAAACAGGCTCTTCTCTTCTCGGAGAGCCGTATCTCGATACCGTATCATAACTGGATCCTCATACTGTCGCCTCATACTGTCGCCTCTTTACCTCATCAACGATGGAAGACTTGGCAACCTCTCGGATCTAAACTTCATTAACCTTGGAAACAAATAATCGAACCCCTCGGCTCGTTAGCTAACGAATCTCACGGACCACGCCCCGCTACACCGCTGCCCATCTGACAGACTACCCATAGACCCACGACTAAGAGTATCTGTAACTGTCTTGGCTTTCCCCGGATGGTATAGGATATCGATATCACAATCCTTGAATAACTCTAACGACCGTCGTTGTCGCAAATTCTACTACCTCTGTCTGAAGGTATACCGGAGGCTTTTGTTGTCTGCACAAATATCCACATGAAGTCTATATATACGTCATGCCCCCAAATCATCAAGGCATGATTTAACTGCCGCCAGCTCTAAATCGTGAGTGGCGTAATTTCCTTTCCTGCTTCCCTAACTACCGGGAAAACATAGGCTCTATCCTTATCCGGTTGCGTCAGCACACAACCTAGCCCAACACCCAACGTGTTATCATAATAACCTAACCCTCTAGTCTTTCAGGAGGAGTTAGAACTGTAGTCGAGTCAACTTATCTCCCAATAATTGGAAACCTTTCTCATTCTTGCGAAATATTCGGGCGTCCTTAATCTCAATTATGGTTTATGTTTCCTTTTCTCTGTTGTAACCAAACTTGGTCATTAACTTAGATTTGATTCTTTTGCTTGCCTCCTGGCTAAGACTTCCTGTCAATCATAATTTAGGGGGGGATTTCCTTGATCTCGTCAAGTAGTAACCCGCTTATTCTCTCCCAGCTCGTAGAGCTTATAGTCAGGTGTTCAACCTCAACTCATGGTATCACATAACCCAATGACTTGTCAAGATTTCTCATCGTTCGAGTGTCTACTCGTCTTTCCTTTATAATTTATTTCAAGTTGTCCTGGGGTCCCTCACCCCTCCGTATTTCCTTACTATCTTTCTCGTCAGTACAGACGCTACCACCTTTTCTCGAGGTGTTCTTACTGCTCATTATTTACTAATGGTCTTTACACTAGTCTGGGGTAATCATATCTCGTGCAACTTACCTAACCATAGTCGTATTCTCCTTTATCATTCTGGTCATATCCTTACCTTAGGCTCATTATTAGCAAAAATATTTCTATCTTGATTCATAATCGTACAGTTTCATACATGCGTACAACCTGCATTTATATCTTTACGATACTTCCTCGACCAATTCGTATGTCGTTCTTAATTACCCCAACACAACACTTTTCCCACGGTTATCTACAACTATAACCTATGGCATGACGATACCGAAGACCTTACCAGTCTCATATCATGCGTCTAACAACATGGGTACACGCAACCCCATAATACGTAAAACTGTCCTTTTACGTGAGGGAGAGAACTTATCTCCCTTTCTTAAACTTTCCTTGGAGTCACAACCCTAATCACAGGGTCCTCTCGCGGTCCAATAAATATCTAATCATCACGCACCGCCTTAAAGTCATGTAGATTTTCAAAACCTATCAAAGATGCCTCACTTTTCCATGCAAAGACTCGTACTTATTTGTAACGACTGTTCGGGAGCATCGTGCCTTACCCCGGGCACCCTAGTGACACAACATCAGAGTAATCAGCGGAACATAAAGACAATACATGAAACCAATGTAAAATGACAGTGAAATAAGAAGACAGACTAACCAGCGGTTACCTTCCGATATATATAAATAGCAATTGACGATTACAACCTCTTACAAATTCTGCCCACAACGATTACTACGGACCTAAGAAATGATACGACAATAATGGCGGGGGGGCCCGCCAAACCCCGAATGTAAACACTTACTACGAGGACTATACCGATAAGCCTCGGAGAAACGGAGCTTCCAGTGAGCGTGATCCTAAGAGCGAGGATCAACGGCGGTGTACCTTTACTGCGGCATGACGCAGCCCCGGCGAGGTCGATAACAGTTTAGTATGTGGCGAAAATAAATACTGTAAATGAAATCATAGTAGTCTATATAAAACAGGAGACATGTATGATAACCAAACTACAGTTCACAATAAATAAGCAGTCATGTCAAGTCAGGGACTCACGCCCTCAAAGTTATCACAATAAAACCGTACGGGGTAAGTACGAAGGCATAGCCGACTACTAAGACCCACAGTACCAAAAATACCACAAAGCGTATCCGAGGTCTTTCTAGACCGCACCACGATCGGCGGCCCTCGCCGCGCAATATCAATGTGCGCGTCTATCCACGAACTCTCGCGACTCGCATAGGTCACACGGACCCGCGTAGGTATTCCTCGAATCATGGTCCTGCACCGCTGAGGTATACCGCATCGGCGGCTAACCTCGGTATCTGCCTAGGCTCCGCAACCCGCATAGTCTCAAAAGACCGCATAGTCTCAGCCACCGCATAGGAATCCCCGCATCGGGCTAAACACCGGAATGATCAATCTCGGAGCTACCGCTCCGCATAGTCACGAGGACCGCATAGGCCGTAGACCGCGATCAAGGGTGGCAAGCCCTCGGTATAATAAGTCAAAGGGTATGTGATACAATAGCGAATTACAACGGGCTTAACGTTTAACAACGTAAGCACAACAATAATAACCCCCTTACATAATAATCACAAGATACTAACACACGTAGCATCCTAACATGCTTACTCATCAAATCAACAAGAAAGTATTACAAGGCTATCACAAACCAATACAATCAAGTTATTCACACAAGGTACTTTCTACTAACAAGTTCGGGTACCTATCCCCAAAGTACTTCATACATTAAATCTTTAAAAGATCGTTACTTCACAAAAATCACACAATACCCGTAGTATATAAAAATAGAGTGATTATCTTTTTCAAAGTAAATCAATTACTTCTCTTTGTAAAATCAAGTAGCAACATTCTTTTCCAATGTTCAAGTTTGCCTAATTTCCAATGTTCAAGTTTGCCTAATTTCCAATGTTCAAGTTTCTCATTTTAGAAAGGTTTCGTAGTTCATAGTCTTATTCATTTAAGAATATAATTCTCCTTTAAACAATCTGAGAAACCTAAGCCTTATATGTGAGTAGGATATTCTTGTTTATAACAATCTTATTACAGCAGCCGTGATCTAGGAAATATCATTTTGTCTCATCTTAGCTTCTATGCAGATGGAAGTTTCTACTGGTTTTAATAATACTTAATTAGTCAAAACATTTCCTTTTAACGCTGCGATGGTTTGTCGATACACATTCGATTTAGAAATCAAGAAAACATTCTTAAGTCGTTATACCTAACTTCCCATAAAGCTAGTATAACTCTTAAGTTTTCAAAACCAAGTATTACTTCTTTCAAAATGATTCAAAAATCTTTTGAAATACTTCAAGTTCTTTATTAATACATAACAAGCCGATTATAGTTCAAATCGATTACCTTTTAAAAACCACATGTATTTTCTTACCAACATAAAGTATTATAACCAACTTCCATAAAGCCGTTATAACACTTTATGTTTTACACCAATCAAATACATTTAGCAATACGTCTACCGTACTACATAGTTCACACATATCATGCTAGAAGAGATAGGAAGAGGTTCACATACCTCGCGACAGTATCGACTAATAGCAAAATGCTCAGTACCTCAAACCGTCGGCTACTCCTTAGCGGTAGATCGCGCCACGTAGTACTTCAACCTATAAGGCCAAAAGGCGCTTATTAACATTTAGGTCTAACCGTAGAACATTCTGAGAAAATTCTAAGACCTCCCCACCCCATGAGCGTAAATCTCCTCCTCTATCGGTAGGCTACCAAGCCAACCGAGGGGTTATACATCTAACCTAACGGGTACAATTCTACTCCACGGTACTACTACACAAGTCTCTGTCTGACCCTATGTAAAAGCAGTTTAGTACTCTTCTTCGAAAAGGTTTCTTATTATTCAGGCTTAAGTCCAAAGACATTGCCGACAACAACGTTCAGTTCTATATATACAGTATACTTCAACTATATAGTCTAACAATCATGTAATTTCCAATTACAATAGAGGGACAAGATATTTACCTCGATAAGCCCATAATTATCCGAGTATAAAGTCGATGCTGGGCAATCGTTTAGCTCGACTCGTGCGCTCCAACCCGCTCCAAACTACCCTTAGAAGTTCTAACCAACTTCTACATACTACTCCAACTAACCATGGAGATTTTCCTTAGGGTTTCGGTTGGTGACTGACGGTAAGTATAATAGTATTTCTGGGCTTTTCGTATAGGTATAACCTTAGAATACAACAAGGTATATGGCTAAGGTAATTTGGGCATTATAACAATACTTTGAGAGTATTTCTACCAAGAGGGGGGTATTATACGAAAACAACTAGGCTCGGGGGGGGTACCCCACGGCTAGCACCCCAAGGAGGGGGGGGTGTATACCCCTCGGCCTACCCCACTAGGGGAACTCTCGACGAGGGGAGGAAGGCTTTTGGACGAGAACCACAAGAAGGGAGAGGGAGGGATTTTAACACTTAGAAGATTTTAGGATGAAGAAAGTCTTCAACATAGAGTGGTATTTATAGGCCAACCAATGGCCAACCAATGGCCAAGATCATGCCAAGTGCAAGGCAAGTGTAGGGCCAAGATCTTGCCAAGTGCCCCTTAACCAACTAACACACAAATATCCTACCAACTAAAGCCATTCCAATCGGCCACAATAACGCCTCACATCCATCAATTGGAGGGTGACAAGTGTCGCCCTCCCGTTGGTCCAAAATGTTTCGTCTCTCGGAAAAATCCGCAAAAATAAAATATGGCATAGCCGGAAATTCCCATACGAAAGCTGTGAAAACGTTTCGCCGAAAAACGACTCTAACCGGGTGTTGTGCACAAAATTAAATCGGCCAAGCCTACTTGAAGTTCGAAATTTCCTACGTACGTCCCTGCGTACATACTCTGGAAATACGGGGTATAACATTATTTTATTCTTGCCTTACACATTTTCCTGAAATTATCCGGAAGGTCGTGGCCCTGACCGCCACACCAAACCAACTCCAAGTACCTCCAAGGGCACTTAACATAAATTCCTTCAAATTCAATTATTACTTACTTCCTGCGTCAATTTACCTCAAATGAACAAGTCACACCGACTTATTAAAAACAATGATGCCAAAGAAGGAAGGATAATTCACTGGTTACTACAACTTCTCTTCCTTTACACTGGATAATCAGCTTACCAGAAAACTGGAATCGAGCCAATCTCTCTCTGCAGTCAACGTTGGCATAACAAGAGGCCAACTAGCCCGTACTCCTAATGTTATACCCCGTATTTCCAGCGTATGTACGTGAGGACGTACGTACAAAAGTTTAGCCTTAGTTAGGCACTATGGACGAAAATATTGTGCACAACACTCAAAAAGAATCGTTTTCCGACGAAACGTTTTACTAAATTTGCGAAGGGAAAATTCCGGCTATGTCATTTCTAATTTTTGCGGATTTTTCCGAGAGACGAAACATTTTGGACCAACGAGAGGGCGACACTTGTCACCCTCTAATTGGTGGACGTATTGGGCGGTAATGGGACGAATTGGGGGCTTGTTTTGTCAAGGAGTTGGTAGGATATTTTTGTGTGGTAGATGGATAAGGACACTTGCCTAAATCCTCACCCTACATTTGCATAGCACATGGATTCATCTTGGCCATTGGTTGGCCTATAAATACCCCCCTAACTTGAAGGTTTTCTTCATCCACAAATCAATTCTCCAAGTCTTGAAATTCCATCCCCTCTCTTGTTGCGTTTTCGTCCAACACCCTCTCCCCCCCTCTAGCCTAGTGGCTTTGGCCGAGAGCCTCCCCCCCCTTCCTTGAGTCCTAGCCGAAACCTACCCCCCTCCCTTGGTAGAAAAGTTGTCTTCCAAGTGTAGTTACTATTCCTAAAATACCCTAGCCCAAATCCCGTATAGTACTTAGTAGAAGTTGTGAAGAACTTCTAAGGGTTTCGTGGAGATATCGGAGCGTGCAATTAGGAGCTAAACCTCGCTCAGGATCGACTTTTAACTTGGATAATTTTGGGCTTATCGAGGTAAATAATCTTATCCTTCTTTTGTAATTAGAGAATACATACTGTAGAAGTATAGGAATAAGTATTAAATACTTAGAAGGATATTAATGAATAGAATTGAACTGTTATCACAGTAGAAGGGTATAAAAGAAGAATAATTGAACTGTACTTACATAGGACTGTTTTCCTGATGAACTTGAGTAGCTTGGCGGGTAGGGAAGTGCTGCCCAATTTTCCATAGAATAGAGAACCCTCTACTTAGAACTGTTTACAGAATAGTCTAGACGTTGATAGACGTATTTGACTATTATAGGCTGATTCTCTGCGCGCGACATATTCGACTTGGCAGGTGGATTTCGCCGAGAAGGTATGTGATTCTTCCTATACTCTTGAGCATGATATTTTAAATATATATATAGTACGGTAGACGTACGAGTGTTAACTGAATAATAATTACGGCAATGTCTTTTGACTTAAGCCTGAATAATACTTACGGCAATGTCTTGTGACTTAAGCCTGAATAATAAGGATCTTGAAGCATTTCAAAAGAATACTGAATCATTTTTAACAGAAGAGAAATATTTGGTTTTAAACAAAGAGCTTAAGAGTTATACTAGCTTTATGGGAAGTTAGGTATAACAACTTAAGAAAGATAAAAGGCTATTTACTTAATTCTTTATAAAAACCTTGTATTGATTTTGTAAGGTATAGTAAGATTGTTTGAAAAGTAGACATATTATGATGCTACGTGTGTTAGTGTCTTGTGATGTGGTGAAAGGGGTCATTCTTGTTGTGCTTACGTTGCTAAGCGGTAAGTCGATTATCTTGTTATTATATCACCTACCCCCTGACTTGTTATACAGGGCTTGCCACCCTTGATGCGGTCTATACGGCTATGCGTCTGTGTGACTACGCGGAGTGCGGGAGTTCAGGATTGATCATTCGGGTGTTTTAGCCCGACGGGGATGCCTATGCGATGCAATGTGACTATGCGGTCTATTGAGACTATGCGGTGCGGGAGTCGAGGAGGGTATCGGGGTTAGCTACCGTCGATGCGAGAATACCTCATGCGGTGCGTGTGTGACTATGCGGTGCGGAAGTCGAGATTAGGCACGCGTAATGATACTATAGGCGATTGGCCTTGCCCGATCATTCGCGGCCTAGAAAAGACTGCTACGATTTACCTATTATTGTTCTTGTTTGTGATGTGGCACTATGTGCAATTGAACTGATTGTATTTGCAAATGGTTTTAAATGCTTTGATTTCATTTAAGTACTTTCTGATTTCACATACTTGGTACTGTTATCTTGACCTCGCTGGGCTGCGTTCATGCGCGGTAAGGAAAGCAGTGCTAGATCCACATCCTTAGGATCTTTTTGCTTGGGTGTCAGGAGCTCCATCTTCTCCGGAGGCTCGACGTTTGGGTATGATCTCCCTGTTGTTGTATATAGTTTTGTACATTCAGGGTATGGCGGGGCCCTGTCCCGCCATAATTGTTTATCTTCTTAGAGGTATGTAGTCCTATTGTATAGTTGGGATGTAACTGCAAAAACTATGTTTATATATATATGCCGAAAGGCGACATTTTCTCACATAAAACTGTGTCTCATTTTACAACTGTTTCATGTCTTGTTTTTATATTCCGCTGATTACTCTGATGTATGACTACTTGGGTGCTCGGGTAAGACACCAGTCACGGGCCCCGGAACGGGTCGTGACAAAAGTGGTGTCAGAGCAGTTAATCCTCGGAAAGTGTCTACAGACCGTATCTAGTAGAGTCTTGATTATCGGTGTGTTTTGCACCACACCAATAATCAGGAGGCTATAGGATATTTAGGATTGATTTCCATTCTTCTCACTCTGAGATCGTGCCTTAGAGCTGTGTTATAAGTTGGACCCCTCTAACGTATTCCTTTTATATGATTATGCCTCCACGTAGGCAACCCCGGTCGAGAAGGGCAAAGCGATCAGGAGGCTGCTAGTAGGAAACCGAGTCACGAGGGCTCGAGCCCGATCTATGCGAGGCAGTGAGTTCCATGGCGCCGCCGACCCAGCGAGAGACCACGATGCCCGCACCTCTTGTCCCACGGCTGGGCGGAGGAGTTAGGGTACAAGGAGATGGCCCGATTCTTGGCGGGATCGTGGCGAACATGAGGATAAATTGGATCTGGCCAGTTCGATTCGGCCCGATCGTACCGTGGTTCACCCGAGGCGAATAGTTTGAGGCTACGGGATTTCTGAGTTGTAGCCCGCTTGAGTTTTCTGGTCGAGGCGGAGGATGATCGCGGGAGTTCATCCGTCGATTCTGAAGGATTATGAGAGTGATCGGGCGTCCGAGACCGAGTCAGTGATCTTCGGTTCGTCAGTGCGTGATACCGCGATCGATTGGTTTGATTCATGGGAGTTATCGGGAGAGCACGCGTCCCCGCTACTTGGGATGAGTTCTCGGAGGCTTTTCTCACGCATTTCTTGCCTCGCGGATGAGAGGCACGCGGGCGACATATTTTCTTCTTTGAGGCAGAGGGCCTGATTAGGAGTACAACATCGAGTTTGATTCATTGGCTCGATATGTCCACTGCGCTAGTAGCAGATATGGAGGACCGAGTGCCGTCGTCGTCCCGGGCTAGATGATTATATGGCGAGTCTTGTGCGGGTGTGGCTCTTGACCGAGCATGGACATTACGTATGCGAGCTCATGCACTTGGATGCGAGGCGTAGAGGCCGGCGGGTCGACAGATATCGGCATCAAAAAGAAGGCCAGGCGGCGGTTCTTTGGTAGTTCTCGGGGTGGGCGGCCTCATGCGATCTAGATTTGCACGGCCAGCTCGAGCACTCCGCATCGGTGTCAATACAACCAGTATTGGGGCGGTCGAGGCCAGGGACTTGGATTTCGGGTAGCAAAGGTGCTAACCGATCGAGTGCCTCGGTGTGTCCGTTGTGGTAGATTCCATTCGAGGAGTGTAGTACTACTCGGGAGCTTGCTATACTTGTGGCGGCAGGTCATTTGCGAACTGTCAGGCCAGCGGCGGTGGTAGGGCTCGGCTACGAGTGCATTCTTGCGGTTATCATCTCCTCTGATTACTCGCCCGGGCGGGGTACTCATGGGCGGCCAGTCGCGGCGAGTCGTGGCGCGGGTCCCAGTTCTAGCGGTCCTCAGAACCGCATTTATGCCTTGTCCAGCCGGCAGGACCAGGAGGCCTCACCTGATGTCGTCACAGGTACTTTATCAGTTTCTGGATTTGATGTGTATGCCTTGATAGATCCGGGTTCTACTCTGTCCTATATATCTCCCCTTATTGCTAGTAGGATAGGGATAGAGCCTGAGTCCATAGACCCTTTCGAGGTAGCTACGCCAGTGGGTGATTCGGTGGTAGCTCGGCGGGTATATAGGGCTTGTCCAGTGACCATATGCAGTCGTCGGACCCTAGCCGACTTGATAGAGTTGGATATGACTGATTTCGATGTGATCATGGGTATGGATTGGCTAGCTTCCTGCTACGCCAATGTAGACTGCAGGGAGAGAGTGGTACGGTTCCAGTTTCCTGAGGAGCCGGTTGTTGAGTGGGAGGGGAACACTGTATCGCCGAGGGGTAGGTTTATTTCCTACCTCAAGGCTAGGAAGATGGTGCAGAAGGGGTACATCTACCATCTCGTTCGGGTGTTTGATACTGAGGCTGCGGTGCCAGATTTTCAGTCAGTTCCAGTAGTCAGAGAGTTCCCAGACGTGTTTCCAGACGACCTCCCGGGTATCCCTCCTGAGAGGGAGATAGAGTTTTGTATTGATGTCTTTGCGGACACTCCGCCTATTTCCATTCCGCCATACAGAATGGCACTGCCGAGTTGAGAGAGTTGAAGGACCGGTGAGAGATTTCTTTGGAGAAAGGGCTTCATCGGACCTAGTGTTTCTCCACAGGGGCGCCGTGTATTGTTCGTGAAGAAGAAGGGCGGGACAACTGCGCATGTGTGTTGATTACGGGAAGGTGAACAAGGTGACCATTAAACGAGATACCCCCTTCCGGGATTGATGATTTGTTCGACCAGTGCGAGTGCGAGATGTTTCTCAAGATTGATCGTGATCGGGCTATCATCAGTGCAGTCGAGAGGTGGATGTCCCTGGGATCGCATTTCGGACGTGCGGGCATTATGAGTTGGTCATGTCTTTTGGGTTGACCATGCTCGTGGTATTCATGGATTTGATGAACCGAGTGTTCAAACCATTTTGGACACGTTTGTGATAGTGTTCATCGATGATATCTTGGTTTATTCGCTCGGAGCGAGCGGAGCATGCGGAGCATTTGAGGCTATCTTGTGATTCTCGAGACCAGCGATTATACGCCATGTTTTCCAAATGTGAGTTTTGGTTAGCTTGGTGGCTTTTCTTGGGCATATTGTGGGGCGATGGTATTGAGTGGATCTGGCCAAGATCGAAGCGATCGAGTTGGCCTAGACCTACTACTCCGAGAGGTTCGCGATTTTACGGGCCTTGCGAGTTATTATCGGCGGTTCGTAGAAGTTTGCTTCTATCTCTGCACCATTGACTAGGTGACTCGAGAAAGCGGCCAAGTTTGATGGTGATGCTTGTGGCGGGGTTTCGATTCTTGAAGGAGAGGCGACGGCCGCCACGTTCTTACTCTTCCGAGAGGTCGACGGTTATGTTGTGTATTGTGATCGTCGAGAATCGGGTGGGATGTGTGTTGATGCAGGGTAAGGTTATAGCGTCGCGTCCCAACGGCTTAAAGCATGAGAGGAACTACCCGCATGATTTGGAGTTAGCGTGGTGATTCACGCGCGAAGATCTGGATGCACTATTTGTATGGGGTTCATGTGGATATTTATACGGACCACAAGATCCTCGGTATATCTTGACGGAGGAGGCGAAATTACAGCGAAGGCGGTGGTTAGAGTTACTTAAGGATTACGATGTTGATATCTGTACCACGGGAAGGCGATGTTGTGGCGGATGCTCTTAGTCGTAGGTCGATGGGAGTCTATCGGATGTGCGGCAGAGGAGGGGCATGGTTCGCAATTTGCATCAGTTAGCGAGCCTTGGTGTCCGATTGATTGATTCTGATAGCAGTGGGGTTCGAGTTCGAGAGGTTGCCGAATCTTCCATCATCGAGGAGGTGAAGAGGCAACAATTTGAGGATCCGGTTTTGATTCGGTATCGTGATACGGCTCTTCGTGAGGGGTAGGGTCCTTTTGAGGTAGCACCTGATGGGGTGCTAAGGTTTGGCGAGTTTTGTGTTCGGATGTTTGAGGACTTGACGGCGAGTTAGAGGAAGCACTGCGTAGCGCGTTACTCTATCCGTCGAGTGCGACCAAGATGTACCACGACCTTAGATCTGTGTATTGGTGGGATGGCTTGAAGAGGGACGTTGCAGAGTTCGTAGCTTAGTGCCCGTGTTGTCAGCAGGTGAAGGTATAGCACCAGAGACCTGGTGGTTTGTTGCAGACGATAGAGATCCCGACCTGGAAGTGGGAGGTGATCAACATGGACTTTATCACAGGATTACCTCGCACTCAGAGGATACATGATTCTATATGGGTTATCGTCGGCGGTGTGAAATCAACCCACTTTCTTCCCGTCAGGACGACTTTTTCGGCTGAGGATTATGCCAGACTTTACATCCGAGAGATCGTCAGACTGCATGGAGTCCCTATTTCTATCATATCTGACCGAGGAGCCCAGTTTACGGCTAACTTCTGGAGGTCTTTCCAGAAGGGTTTAGGGACGCAAGTGAGCACAGAAATCGCATTCCATCCACGACAGACGGGACGGTGGCGCACTATCCGGACTCTTGAGGATATCTGCGAGCTGTGTTATTGACCGAGGGTAGTGGGAGGATCATTTGCCTCTAGTTGAGTTTGCGTATAATAATAGCTACCACTCCGGTATTCGGATGGCGCCTTATGAGGCCTTGTATGGGAGAAGTGCATGTAGCGATGGCTGGTTTGATGTGGCGAGTGCGATTAGTGGGACCAGATTTGGTGCGTGACGATGGATAAGGTGAAGATTATCGAGAGGTTTACGGCGGCTCGAGTCGGCGAAATCATATGCAGATCATCGTCGTCGGCATCTGGAGTTCGCAGTTGATGATTGGGTTTTCCTGAAGGTGTCACCCATGAAGGGTGTGATGAGATTCGGGAAGAAAGGGAAACTCAGCCCAAGGTACATTGGGCCGTATCAGATTGTCCGCAAGGTAGGCAAGGTTGCCTATGAGTTGGATCTATCGTCCGATCTGGAGGCAGTGCATCCGGTTTTTCACGTTTCTATGCTGAGGAGATGTATCGGGGATCCATCTAGGGTACACCCGATTGACGATGTCCAGGTGACCGAGGGGTTATCGTATGAGGAGATTCCCATAGCGATAATCGATCGTCAGTTGGCGTCTGCGGACGAGGCGTGGCTTAGTCAAAGTCTTGTGGCGGAACGAGCTCAGGGAGGAGATGACGTGAGAAGCTGAGGAGGACATGAGGCAGAAGTATCCTCACCTATTCCCCACATCTCCAGGTAATTCACTTTCCTACTTGTAAACTTTCATTGTCATTTATGCTTAAGTGTTGTTTTGTGGCCGTATGTAGCATTTGCAAACTGTTTAAGCTTTATCGTTAACCGTCTTGGGAAGGAACATTCGGGACGAATGTTTCTAAGGAGGGGAGAATGTTATACCCCGTATTTCCAGCGTATATACGTGAGGACGTACTACAAAAGTTTAGCCTTAGTTAGGCACTATGGACGAAAATATTGTGCACAACACTCAAAAAGAATCGTTTTCCGACGAAACGTTTTACTAAATTTGCGAAGGGAAAATTCCGGCTATGTCATTTCTAATTTTTGCGGAGTTTTCCGAGAGATGAAACATTTTGGACCAACGAGAGGGCGACACTTGTCACCCTCTAATTGGTGGACCTATTGGGCGGTAATGGGACGAATTGGGGGCTTGTTTTGTCAAGGAGTTGGTAGGATATTTTTGTGTAGTAGATGGATAAGGACACTTGCCTAAATCCTCACCCTACACTTGCATAGCACTTGGCTTCATCTTGGCCATTGGTTGGCCTATAAATACCCCCCTAACTTGAAGGTTTTCTTCATCCACAAATCAATTCTCCAAGTCTTGAAATTCCCTCCCCTCTCTTGTTGTGTTTTCGTCCAACACCCTCTCCCCCCCTCTAGCCTAGTGGCTTTGGCCGAGAGCCTCCCCCCCTTCCTTGAGTCCTAGCCGAAACCTACCCCCCTCCCTTGGTAGAAAAGTTGTCTTCCAAGTGTAGTTACTATTCCTAAAATACCCTAGCCCAAATCCCGTATAGTACTTAGTAGAAGTTGTGAAGAACTTCTAAGGGTTTCGTGGAGATATCGGAGCGTGCAATTAGGAGCTAAACCTCGCTCAGGATCGACTTTTAACTTGGATAATTTTGGGCTTATCGAGGTAAATAATCTTATCCTTCTTTTGTAATTAGAGAATACATACTGTAGAAGTATATGAATAAGTATTAAATACTTAGAAGGATATTAATGAATAGAATTGAACTGTTATCACAGTAGAAGGGTATAAAAGAAGAATAATTGAACTGTACTTACATAGGACTGTTTTCACAGTAGACTTGAGTAGCTTGGCGGGTAGGGAAGTGCTGCCCAATTTTCCGTAGAATAGAGAACCCTCTACTTAGAACTGTTTACAGAATAGTCTAGACGTTGATAGACGTATTTGACTATTATAGGCTGATTCTCTGCGCGACATATTCGACTTGGCAGGTGGATTTCGCCGAGAAGGTATGTGATTCTTCCTATACTCTTGAGCATGATATTTTAAATATATATATAGTACGGTAGACGTACGAGTGTTAACTGAATAATAATTACGGCAATGTCTTTTGACTTAAGCCTGAATAATACTTACGGCAATGTCTTGTGACTTAAGCCTGAATAATAAGGATCTTGAAGCATTTCAAAAGAATACTGAATCATTTTTAACAGAAGAGAAATATTTGGTTTTTAAACAAAAAGCTTAAGAGTTATACTAGCTTTATGGGAAGTTAGGTATAACAACTTAAGAAAGATAAAATGAACTGTTTACTTAATTGTTTATAAAAACCTTGTATTGATTTCTGTAAGGTATAGTAAGATTGTTTGAAAAGTAGACATATTATGATGCTACGTGTGTTAGTGTCTTGTGATGTGGTGAAAGGGGGTCATTCTTGTTGTGCTTACGTTGCTAAACGGTAAGTCAGTTGTACTGTTATTATATCACCTACCCCCTTGACTTGTTATCACAGGGCTTGCCACCCTTGATGCGGTCTATACGGCTATGCGATCTGTGTGACTATGCGGAGCTACGGGAGTTCGAGATTGATCATTCGGTGTTTTAGCGTCGCGGGGATGCCCTATGCGATGCATGTAACTATGCGGTCTATCGAGACTATGCAGATGCGGAGTCGAGGAGAATGCGGGGTTAGCTACCGTCGAGGAATACCTCATGCGGTGCGTGACCTATGCGGTGCGGAAGTCGAGATTAGGCACGCATAATGATACTATGGGCGATTGGCCTTGCCCGATCATTCGCGGCCTAGAAAAGACACATTCTGATTTACCTATTATTGTTCTTGTTTGTGATGTGTACTATGTGCAATTGAACCGATTGTATTTGCAAATGGTTTTAAATGCTTTGATTTCATTTAAGTACTTTACGATTTCACATACTTGGTACTGTTATCGACCTCGCCGAGGCTGCGTTAATGCCGCAGTAAGGGAAATCAGTGCTAGATCCACATCCTTAGGATCTTTTTGCTTTGGTGTCGAGCTCCATCTTCTAGGAGGCTCGGCGTTTAGGTATGATCTCTGTTGTTGTATATAGTTTTGTACATTCAGGGTATGGCGGCCCTCCGCCATAGTTGTTTATCTTCTTAGAAGTGCGTAGTCCTATTGTATAGTTGAGATGTAAGCGCAAAAACTATGTTTATATATATATATGCGAAAGCGACATTTTCTCACATAAAGCGTGTCTCATTTACAACGATTTCATGTCTTGTTTTTATATTCCGCTGATTATTCTGATGTATGACTACTTGGGTGCCCGGGTAAGGCACCAGTCACGGGCCCCGGAACGGGTCGTGACACCTAATGACCTCAACGTCTGTCATAACAACTCTGCTAGGTCTGCTAGGGTCCAACGACTGTATCGTTACCGGTAATTATTATCTACCCGCTCAGCTACCACCCAACACTCACGGGTGTAGTCACCACGAAAGGTCCTCATGGATTCAGGCTCCATTTCTTTACACTTGGTTGCTCTCTTTCTTACTGGTCGTACTCTTCCCGTACTTCCAAACTTATTCTAGCGTACGTACATAGCCTTCATACTGATTCTGTTATACCCCGTATTTCCAGAGTATGTACGTGAGGGCGTACGTATAGAAATTTAAGCCTTAAGGTTGACAAGGCTCGAAATTTGTACACAAGTACCGAAAAGAATCGTTTTTCGACGAAACGTTTTACTAAACTTGCGAAGGGAAAATTCCGGCTATGTCATTTATAATTTTTGCGGATTTTTCCGAGAGACGAAACATTTTGGACCAACGGGAGGGTGACATGTGTCACCCTCACATTGGAAGGAAGTGGGGCGGCAAATGGACGAAAAAGGTGGCATTGGTTAGGTAGCATATTTGTGCAAGTTGGTGTGGTAGATGGATAAGGTGCACATGGCTTAATCCTAGCCTTACACTTGCCTAACACTTGGATGGATCTTGGCCATTGGTTGGCCATTCCTTGACCTATAAATACCCCTCTAAGTTGATGAACTTCTTCATCCTAAAATCATTTTCCATGTCTTGAAATCCCTCCCCCTTTTGTGAGTTGAGTTCGTCCAAACCCCCCCCTTTTGAGAAGCCTTGGCCGAGAGCCTTCCCCCCCCCCTTGAGTGAGGCTTGGCCGAGAGGGTACCCCCCCCCCTTGCCTAGTTGTCTCGTATAAATACCCCCTTTTGTGGTATAGAAATACTCTCCAAGTATTGTTATAATGCCCAAATACTTTAGACCATATACCTTGTAGTACTTTCCAAAGTTACCTCTACGTAGAGCAGGAAATACTATTATACTTTCCTTTAGCCACTAAACGAAACCACATGGAAAAATCTCCATAATTGGTTGGAGTACTAAGTAGAAGTTGTGTAGAACTTCTAAGGGTTTCTTAGGTGAATTGGAGCGCACGGAGTAGGAGCTAAACCTTGCTCGGGATCGACTTTAAACTTGGATAATTTTGGGGCTTATCGAGGTAAATACTCTTGTCCTTCTATTGTAATTGGGAATTACATCTGTAGTAGTATATAAATGAATATAAGATTCATAGAAGAGAATTGAACTGTAATAGAAGGATATTCTGAAAAGACTTGAAGAAATCGCATCGAGAAGAATATATAAGTAGAAGATTAAATACTTACATAGAATTTGTAATTACTGATGAACTTATAACCTTTTTGGTTGAATGTTCTGCGAGTAGCATGAACTACTTGGAAGGTGGACAAGGCTAGCCGGGTTATAGCCGTGGAGCGTTTTGCTTATAGTCGATAATCGTCGCAAGGTATGTGGTTCTTCCTATACTCTTGAGCATGAAGTATTTTAAAAGAATATATATAGTACGGTAGACGTACGTGTGGCAATGTCTTTTGACTTAAGCCTGAATAATATGTATATATAATATGGTAGACGTACGTGTGCTAACTGAATATAGTTGTACGGCAATGTCTTTTGACTTAAGCCTGAATAATAAGAACCTTGAAATATTTTTAAAAGGAATATATATATAGTACGTGTGTTAACGCTGCCTACGGAAAACAGAAGACATCGTTGGTAGGTTTTGAAAACCTATACGATTATAAGGTGGCGCTTGATGATTAAGATTTTGAAAGGGAGATAAGTTCTCTCCCCCACGTAAAAGGATAGTTTTATGTATTATGGGATTATGTGTACCCATGTTGTTAGACGAAGGATATGAGACTGGTAAGGTCTTGATGTCGTCGTACCATAGGTTCTGATTTTAGATAACCGTGGGAAAAGTATTGTGTTGGGGTAATTGAGGACGACGTTAGGAAATGGCCGAGGAATTGTAGTAAGGATATAAATGCAGGTAGTACGCATGCATGAAACTGTATGATTATGAATCAAGATTGAAATACTTTTGCTAATAATAAGCATAAGGAAGGGTTATGACCAGAATGATAAAAGAGAATGCAACTATGTTTATGTAAGTTGCACGAGATATGATTACCCCAGACTAGTGTAAAGACCATTAGTAAGTGATGGGCAGTAAGGACACCTTGAGGAAATGTGGTAACATATGTACTGACGAGAAGGATAGTAGGAAAATACGGGGGGGTAAGGGACCCCAGGACAACTTGAAATGAATTATAAAGGAAAGACGAGTAGACACTCGAACGATAAGAAATCTGGACAAGCCATTAGATTATGTAATACCAGGAATTAAGGTTGAACACTAATTATAAGCTCTATGAGCCGAGAGAGAATAATAGGATTATTACTTGACTAGATCTAGGAAATCTCCCCCCTAAACTGTGATTGGCAGGAAGTCTTAGCCATGCGGCAAGTAAAGGAATCGAATCTAAGTATAGTGACCAAGTTTGGTTGCAACAGAGAAATGGAAACATGAATCATAATTGAGATTATATCCCCGACTATTTCAGATGTATGAGAAAGGCTCCCAGTTATTGGAAGATAAGCTGACTACGACTACAGTTCTAACCCCTCATGAGGCCTGAAGGACTAGAGGGTTAGGTTATTATTGTAACACTTTGGGTGTTGGGCTAGGTTGTGTGTTGATGCAACACGATAAGGTAAGAGCCTATGTTTCCCGGCGGTTAGGGAAGCATGAAAGGAATTACCCTACTCACGATTTAGAGTCGGCGACAGTTAATCGTGCCTTGAAGATTTGGAGGCATTACTTATATAGACTTCATGTGGATTGTGCAGACCACAAGAGCCTCCGGTATATCTTCAGACAGATGAAGCTGAATTTGCGACAGAGACGGTGGTTAGAGTTACTCAAGGATTGTGATAGATATCCTATACCACCCGGGGAAAGCCAAGACGGTTACAGATGCTCTTAGTCATGGATCTATGGGTAGTCTTTTAGATGGGCAGCCATATAGACAGGACGTGGTCCGTGAGATTCACCAGCTACCGAGCCGAGGGGGTTCAATTAATTGTTTCCGAGGTTAATGGAGTTTAGATCCGAGAGGTTGCCGAGTCTTCTGTCGTTGAGGAGGTAAAGAGGCGACAGTATGAGGATCCAGTTATGATACGGTATCGAGATACGACTCTTCAAGAGAAGGAGAGTTTATATGAGGTAGCGCCTGATGGGGTGCTAGGATTCGAGGGCAGATTGTGTGCTCCCGATGTTGCAGGACTCCGTCAGCAGATTCTGAGGGAGGCACACAGTACTCGTTACTCTATTAATTTGGGGTTGACTAAGATGTATCATGACCTCAGATGTATGTATGGGTAAGATGACCTGAAAAGGGACATAGCAGAGTTTGTTGCTTAGTGTCCGAGTTAGTAGCAGGTCAAGGTGGAACACCAGAAGCCCTGTGGGCTACTACAGGCGATTGAGATCCCGACTTAGAAATAGAAGGTGATTAATATGGATCTGGTTACAGGGTTGCATCGTACTCAGAGGAAGCGCGACTCCTTATGAGTTATGGGAAACAGGCTGACGACATCAGCCCATTTTATTTCGGTCAGGACCACTTACTCGGCTGAGATTTATGCTATATTATATAGCAGGGAGATTGTAAGACTTCACGAGGTTCCTACATTTACGATGTCAGACAGATGAGCTCAGTTTACGGCTGACTTCTGGAGGTTTTCCAGAAGGTATTAGGGACACAGGTGAGTCTCAGTGTGGCATTTCACCCTCAGACCGACGGACGGGCAGAGCGTACTATCCAGGCACTTGAGGATAGGTTGTGGACCGGTGTTATTGATTTCAGAGTTAGCTGGAAGAATTATTTGCCTCTTGTTGAGTTTGCGTATAACAAAAGTTATCCAGTATCCAGATGGCCCTGTATGAGGCTTTGTATGAAGGAAGTGTAGACTCGCCGATTGGTTGGTTCAACGTAGGCGAGGTTCAGATAATTAGCACAGACTTGATTCAGCGGGCTGTGGATAAGACGAAGCTTATCCAGGAAAGACTATTAGTAAGCTCAGAGTCGATAAAAGCTTTATGCAGATAACCGACGTCGACGCTTGGAGTTCAGGTTGACATTTTAGTATAAGTGCTATTATGTGGCCACGGGTGGCATTATTGGTGTGTAGGGGTTGTAAAAGTAGACTATGTCGCTATCTATAAGATTGACTCCAAAAGAACATTCGGGGACGAATGTTTCTAAGGGGGGGAAGAATGTTACACCCCGTAATTCCAAGACATGTGTATAAGAACGTACGTAAGAACGCAAAATGTTAAGAATTGAGACTAGTAAAAATTTATCGGAATTATGGAAATGTCGGGAAAAACGAATTATTGCGACGAACGGGAGGGTGACACATGTCACCCCCCTTAGTTGGTCTTAGACGAAATGGACCTGGATTAAATGGTCATTTGACCAATGTTAAGATGATCAAGTCTTGTAAAGACTTGAGCTTGATATTGTTGACTAAGTCCAAGGGCCACTTGGCTAGATTTTTAAGTGAATTGGATCCAAGCCACTCAATTGTGCTAATCTTGACCCTCCGTAGTATTATTTAAACATACTAGTATCAAGACAAGGCTATTTTTACACTTAGAAAAATTTCAAGAAACTTGTGCTTCACTATGTTGCTCTCGGGTTTGAGAGGGTTTCAAGGAGAAATTTTTTTGTTTGTTGTTCAATAATCTCCACACTTTAAACCAAGGTTCCTAAGGGTATTGTAAGGGTATCTCAATAGAAATATCCCTGAAAAGTGTCGTTTTCGTATTAGTCGCAAGGTGAAAACCTAAGTCGCTTTCATAGGTTTGGATAGGAAAGTAAAGGAAAGTTGTTTGTGATCTTCTAAGGGCTTCAAGTGGTGGATTGGAGTGTCAAGGAGAGGCTCTAAGTTGCTAGGGAGCGACTTCGGATCTTGAAGTTGGATTAAGGCTCGTCAAGGTAACAATCTTGTTCTCTTAAGTGTTATAAGATTACATATTGTTGTAGCCTTACATTTTAACTAGCATGAAGTATATGTATTGAAGATTGATAAGTGTTATGGATATTGGAAGCCTAAAATACGAAATGACATTGTTAGCCATTTGAAATTGAAATACAATTTGGTCGATAATTAGAATCGTCGCATGTTATCTACTTGAAGATTGTAGTTGTTATAATCGATTGCGGCTTTATAACATGTTATACTGAACAACTTGGATTGAAAAGGAATTGGATAAGACCTTGCATTGTGGTACTTTATGGCCGACAATGACATTGGTTATTGAATTGCTTGGTATCAATTGTGGGGCAGAATTTTACACGTCTTGTTAGGCGTGTAATCCCTTATTGTTAACTAAATTATTGAGCCTTAAATGTGGAATGTTTGGTTATTGAATTTGGGCCTTGAAAAAGGTGGCAAAGTATGTAGAAACAAAGGAAGTGTTGTCCGATTTTCCGTACAATTTAGTGACTTTGCAGTTAGAATATTCTACGTTTGAAGTTAGAAGTTAATATATGTATTATGGTCATTATAGGTTGACATACTACGTATGACACATTGGACTTAGCAAGTGGATTGAACCGAAGAGGTATGTGGAACTTTCCTATCTCTTGAGCATGCGTAGTTGTAAATGTATAGTACGGTAGACGTACGAGATTTAATTGAACTTAGTTTCATTTGATATCCTTGACTTATTTTAAGGATGTCCAAGTTGGTTGAGTTAGAGAATTAACTCACTTGTTTTTAAAGGATATAAATGCCTTGGTTTCAAAAGCATAAAGTTGGTTAATAACTTTATGGAAAGTAAAAAGAATGGGTTATTCTAGTAAGGTAAACAAAGATTTCTTGACTTGAAAATGTGTAGAATACTTGATTTGGAAAGTATTGATTCCTTGAGCTATTCTAAGGTTAAGAAACTTGATTACTAAAGTTAAGATACTTGATGTATTTTAAAAGTATATGATACTTGGTTTTCGCAAGTATAAGTCTCTTGGTTATAAAGAGGAATGTAAGTGTCTAAAGCATAAAGTTAGTATAACGGCTTTATGGGAAGTTGGTTATAATAGCTTTATGGAAAGTTAAAAGGATGGTTTACTCTAGCAATGTAAATTAAGATAAAATTACTTGAAAGGAAGAATGACAAATTGATTTGAAGGCATCAATTGCCTAAAGTTTTAAAGTAAAAAGTCACTTGATTTAGAAGTCATTAAATGTAGTTCAAAAAGGTATTGTGACTTATTTTGAAAAGTAGATATGACTTGATACTACAGTTATTAGTATCTTGGAAGTTTTATATGAAAAAGAGTCATTTTAAAAGAATAGAAGTACATAGTACTTTGGGGTTAAATTTCCGGATTTTATAATGACATGTTAGTGCCTTACGTAAACTAAAATGAGAGTGTATATGATCAAAGCTAATAAGAAGTTAAGGGATTTCTTAACTTGCTTATGTTATGTATGATAAGCCGGTGGTGCTTATTGTCACGACCCGACCCAGGGCCCGCGACTGGTGCCCTACCTGGGAACCCTTACAAGTATACATCAGAGAATAGTAGCGGAACATACATACATAAACTTAACAAGAAAATAAATAATAGGTTAGCCGATAAGGCTACCTTCCTGGATACATATAAATATGTAAAACCAAATGCAGTTACTTTTTTTTTTTTTTTACAAAGCGACCCACAAGATATGACTACAGACCTCTAAGAATTTCTGACATAACAACTGTGATGGGACAGGGCCCCGCCATACCCCTGAATGTACATAAATCTACAATCTCATGGAACCGTACCAAAAGACAAAGCCTACGTAGAAATGGAGCTTTCCAAGAACTGAACGGTGATCCTAGGAGTGTGGATCAGCAATGTTACACCCCGTAAGTCCAGGACATGTATAAGAGAATAGACGCGAGAACACAAGACTTGAAAATTGATACGAAAGAAAGAATTGTTTTTCCGACGGAAAATCTTCGAAACGTCGGAAGGGAAAAATGTTCGTTGATGAGAATTGGATTCTCAAAATGCATTATTTGATGAATATGGAACTTAATAACATTATGGAAACTTATTTTTACGATTTGGTCACGTGGGGCCCACAGAGAATTTTACATTTTGTGGGGCCCAGAGGTTCTGAAATTTTATGGACGAATGAGAGGGCGACATATGTAACCTCCCCCACATGGTCTTGGACGAAATTATGCAAGGGTAGTATGGTCATTGACCATGGTAGATGAACAAGTCTTGCTAGCTTGAGATTGTTGACTTGTCAACTTGTCCACTTGGCTTAACATTAATTATTATTCATCCTAGCCCATAATTGTTTTAATATAAGCCCTCCATTGTGTTTTATATACTAAACTAGTGCAAGACAAGGTCTCCAACACTTAGAAAAAAAAATCACAACATTCTTGTGCAAGAACATTGCTCTCGGCTTTGTCACTTTTTCAACACAAATATTTTGTAGTTTTGATCCATTATTCACAAGACTTAAACCCAAGGTCCCTAAGGGTATTGTAAGGATATCTCAATAGAAAGATTTCGGAAAAACGGAGTTTTCACGTTAGTCGCAAGGCGAAAACCTAAGGCATTTTCATAGGTTTTGATTGGAGATGGAAGAGAAGTTGGTTGTGAACTTCTAAGGGCTTCAAATAGCTGATTGGAGCGTAAAGGAAAGGAGCTAAGAATTGCTAAGGAGCGACTTTGAATCTTGGAAATTTTAAGGGCTTGTAAAGGTATAAATCTTGTCGTTTTAGCAATTAAAGTTTACTTATCATTTTAGTTATGGATATTAGCAAGCATGAGGTTTTTAGTATGAAGTTTGATAAGTGTATTGACTATTGGAACCCTAATCCGAAAACTAGCATGTTTAGCCTTAAGATTACAATTCAAGTTGATTATTAGTTTAAGTCGTCACATGTTATATAAAGAAGAAATTATAGTTGTTAAAGTTGCCTATGACTATATAACATGTTAGACCTAAGAACTTGGATTGAAAAAGAATTGGAAAGGACTTGTGTTGTGTTATTGTTGGCCGAGAATGGCTTTAAATATGGAACTACTTTGTATGAATTGTGGGGCGGAATTTTACACGTATTGTAAGGCGTGTAATCCCCTTTGGTTGGTTGTTGTTTTGAGCCTTAAATGTGGCGTGTTGGTTATTGAATTCGTCCTTGAAAAAGGTGGCAAAGTATGTAGAAACAAAGGAAGTGCTGCCCAATTTTCCGTAGAATAAGAGACCGTGTACTTAGTATTATTCTACGTTAGAAACTAGAAGTTGATAGTCATGTTGTGGCCATTATAGGTTGACACTTCTACGTGCGGCGTATTCGACTTAGCTTGTGGATTAAGCCGAAAAGGTATGTGAACTATCTCTTCTTCTAGCATGATTCCTTAAGATAAAGAATGTTTGTCCTACTCCTTAAATGATCCATTCCTTGGTTGTACTTGGATTGCCTAAAATAGAATTTGTTCTATGTACTTCCTTGATTGTACTTTGATGTTTAAATTGTAAGTTGTATAATCCATTTCCTTAGTGAAGTTTGGATTCTTAAGAGTGAAAGTATTTTACTTAAAGTACATAGAGTCTTGAAAGGGAAGTGGTTTCCAAATCTTTTGGCTAGTGCCTTAGTTCCAAAACCTAAAGGTTGTTATAATGACTTTAGGGGAGTAAAATGAGTGATTTACTTAGTTGATTTAAAAGAGGAGAAATGACACGATTTAAAGAGAAGTAACTTGTTTTAAGGGTGTGAGTTACTTGATTTTAAAAGTAGAAGAAACTTGATTTCTAAAGATTAAGAGACTTGAAGTATTTTGAAAGTTAAGAAACTTGATTTGTCAGTATGTGATACTTGGTTTTAAAAGTGTAAGTCTCTTGGATATAAAAAGGAATGAATTGGTCTAAAACCATAAAGGGTTATAACGGCTTTATGGGAAGTTTGTTATAACGGCTTTATGGAAGGTTAAGAAAGTTGTCTATTTTGATTAATGGGCGTAAGTTGCCTAGATTGTGAAAATTTGAAGTTACTTGGTTTCAAGCTTTGAAATGAGTTTCTAAAAAGTGTAGTAACTTACTTTAAAAAATAGACATGTCTTGATACTACGGGTGTTAGTATCTTGGGGTTTTACATAAAAATGAGTCTTTTGAAAAGGATGTATGTACGTAGTACTTTGGCTTGTTAAATGAGAATTATTCTATTTGTGCCTTAATAAGTACTTTGGCTTGTTAAATGAGAATTATGCTATTTGTGCCTTGATAAGTACTTTGACTTGTTAAATGAGAATTATTCTATTTGTGCCTTGATAAGTACTTTGGCTTGTTAAATGAGAACTATTCTATTTGCCTTGATAGTATTTTGGCTTGCTTGAATAAGTATTTCTCTTGGTTTATGTAAAAAGAAGGCATGGTAGTTGTCTTGGTTTAGGTGAAAAGAAGGCATGGTAATTATCTTGGATTGTGTAAAGGCATGGTATTTTCTTGGTTTGTGTAAAAAAGAAAGGCATGGTATTGTCTTGGTTTACGACAAAAAGAAAGGCATGGTAATTGTCTTGATTTGTCTAAAGGCATGGTTTTGCCTTGGTTTGCTTGCATATGAGTTACTCATATAGACATTCGTGCAAGTGTCATATCTCCACATCTCCGCTGTTACACCCCGTAAGTCCAGGACATGTGTAAGAGAGTGTATGTAAGGAATCAAGACTTGAAAATTGGTACGAAAGGAAGAATTGTTTTTCCGGCGGAAAATCTTCCGAACGTCGGAAAGGAAAAATGTTCGTTGTTGAGAATTGGATTCTCAAAATGCATTATTTGAAGAGTATGGAACTTATTAACTTTATGGAAATTTATTTTACGGATTTGGTCATGTGGGGCCCACCCGAGGAATTTTACGTTTTGTGGGGCCCACGAGGGTTACAGAATTTTATGGACGAATGAGAGGGCGACACATGGCACCTCCACCACATGGTCTTGGTCGAAAATTTGCAAGGCTAAAATGGTCATTTGACCAAAGTGTAGATGACAAAGTCTTGCTAATTAAGAGCTTGACATTGTTGACCAAGTCAAGAGCCATTTGGCTTGATCTCCTTCATCCAAAACCTAACAAGTGTTATTATCTAAGCCCTTCATTGTGTTATATATGCTTCACTAGTGCAAGACAAGGTCTTTAACACTTAGAGAAATTAGAGAACATTTGTGCCAAGAAATTGTGCTCTCGGGTTTGGTCTAGTTCCAATAAGAAAATTTTGTAGTTTTGATCCATTAGCCACAAGACTTAAACCCAAGGTCCCTAAGGGTATTGTAAGGATATCTCAATAGAAAGATTTCGGAAAAACGACATTTTCGTATTAGTCGCATGGCGGAAATTTAAGGAGTTCTTCAACTTTGGAGTTGGAACTTGAAGATGAGTTCTTCATAGGCCAGGAGTGCTTGGAGCGGATTGGAACTTAAGGAAAGGAGCTAAGAATTGCTAAGGCGCGACTTTGAATCTTGGAAATTTTAAGGGCTTATAAAGGTATAAATCTTGTCGTTTTAGCAATTAAGATTTACTTATTGTTGTAGCTATGGATATTAGCAAGCATGAGTTATATAGTATGAAGTTTGATAAGCATATTGGCTATTGGAACCCTAATCCGAAAACTAGCATGTTTAGCCTTAAGATTACAATTCGAGTTGATTATTAGTTTAAGTCGTCGCATGTTGTATAAAGAAGGAAATTGTAGTTGTGTTATACCCCGTAGTTCCAGGGTATATATGCGAGGACGTACGTACGAGAATGCGACATTGAAATTGGAAAGGAAGAAAGAGGTGATTTTTCCACGGAAAAGTTTCCGGTTTTTGTGAAGGAAAAAGGTTCGTTAATGGGAATTGGATTCCCAGATTTGGTATTCGGACTTCTTGGAATATTAGAGAATTATGGAATTTTATTTTCGGAAATGGTCACGTGGGGCCCACGGGAGAAATTTACGGTTTTGTGGGGCCCACTTTGTTTTCAAGATTTTGGCCATTATGGATATTTTCGGAAGATGAAATATTTTGGACGAGTAGGAGGGCGACACGTGTCACCCCCCCCTAGGTGGCTTGGCCGAATTTCACTTTGTGCACAACACCCGATTAGAGTCGTTTTTCGACGAAACGTTTTACTAAACTCGCGTAGGGTAAATTCCGGCTATGTCATTTCTTATTTTTGCGGATTTTTCCGAGAGACGAAACATTTTGGACCAACGGGAGGGCGACACTTGTCACCCTCCAATTGATGGATGTGGGACGGCATTAGGCCGAATTGGATGTCCAATTTTGTCTTGGAGTTGGTAGGATATTTTGTGTGCAAGTTGGCCAAGGACACTTGCCCTAATCTTGACCTTACACTTGCCTTGCACTTGGCATAATTGTAACGACCCGTTCCGGGCCCCGTTACTGGTGCCTTATCCCGGGCACCCTAGTGATACAATCATCAGAGAAAACCAGCGGAAAATAAAACTTTAAACAAGAAACAAGATATATGAACATAAAACAGGCCAACCCAACGGTTACCTTCCAATAACATAAATAAATACAACTCTTTCAAAACGAACAGTTTAATCCTTTTTACAACCCTGCCCACAACAGTACTACAGACCTCTAAGATTTACAACAACTATGACGGGACAGGGCCCCGCCATACCCCTGAATGTACAAGAACCTACAACTCAGGGAACACATACCAAAAGATAAGCCTCCGGAGAAACGGAGCTTCCCAAAACGCTGGCCGAGATCCTAAGGCGAGGATCCACGCATCGATGTACCTCTACTGCGGCATGACGCGGCCCGAAGAGGTCGATCAACAGTACCAAGTATGTGAAATCAGAAATTCAGTAAATGAAATCATAGCAGTCTATATAAAGCAGGAGACATGAATGATAACCAAACTACAGTACACATATATCAGTTATATCAAGTCAGGGTCTCACGCCCTCCACATCAATCATGCCCGTGGAATGCCTTCCTCACTGCCGGCAGTCTATGATATGATAACACCAAGAAGTACACCAGCACACCAAGTCCTACCTGATGCCAAAGTCAGATAACAATTCAAATGGAAGCATACCCGCGCGCTACGATCGTGTCGAGATGTCCAAAAGGGAACCACAATACACCAATCAAAATCGAAGCATACCCGCGCGCACGATCGTGGTCAAGATGTCCAAAAGGAAACAATAAGACAGATTCCAAATGGAAACATACCCGTGCGCTTACGATCGCGGTCAAGATGCCCAAAGGGAAACAATAAAGCAAGATCAACACGGAAGCATACTCGCGCGCTACGCATCGTGGTCGGTATGTCCAAAGCGATTAGCAAAAGTAACACAATCAATGCGAACGCATCTGGAATTTCTCCATCACCGCCAGTATGTCCAAGTAAGTTCTCAACAAGTCAACCGACCTCATCGAGAGACGCCAGAATACGTAAATACAACACTTGTACAACAAAGGCTATCATCACAAGCATAGGCAAGTTTCACACAACTCAAAGTACTTTCACATAAGCCACACAATACGTAGTATAAAAATCGTGACTATCTTTTTAAGTAAACAAGACACTTCCCTTTGTAAAATCAAGTAACAACATTATTTTCCAAACGCTCAAATTTGCCTAATTTCAAATGCTCAAGTCACTTATTTTAGAAAGGTTTCATAACTCATAGTCTTAATCTCTTTAAAACAATTGAGTAACATATGTCATATATGTGAGTAGTTTATTCTTGTTTATAACGATCTTATTACAAAGACCATGATCTAGAAAATGTAATATCATTTTGTCTCATCTTAGCTTCTATGCAGATGGAGGTTTCTACCGTTTTAATACAACACATCATTATTCAATACATTTTCCTTTATTAACGCTGCAATGGTGCTGTCGATACACATTACGATTCCCAAATCAAGAAACATTATCCCTTTAAAACCAAGTACTCATTACTCACGAATGAGGTTTCACACAAACATCCACATTAAAACAAATAAGTTAAGTCTCTTATCTTATAAGATCAAGTCTCTTAACTTCTAACATCGTGAAACCATTTTCACTACATAAGGTCGTTATAACTAACTTCCCATAAAGCTATTATAACACCCTATGTTTTAAACCAACCAAATCACTTAGCACACGTACGTCACCGCACTACATAGTTCACAACAATCATGCTAGAAAAGATAGGAAGAGGTTCACATACCTCGCGACGAGTATCGACAATAAGCAAAATGCTCCAAGTACTACAACCTTGCTAGCCCTTTCCACTCCTCAAGTAGAATACGCTACTCTTAGTACTTTCACCTAAAAAGGTCACAAACTTCTATTAACTTCAAAACACAAGGTTCCATGTTCTACAGAAAATTGAAGACTCTCCCGCAACAGCAGAAATCTCCTCCTCTATCGAGGCCGCCACCAAGCCAACCAGGGGGGGGTTTTACACGTCTAACCGGACGTGTACAATTCTACTCAGCAATACTACACAAGTCTACTGCAATACAGTCCTATGTAAATACAGTTCAGTTCTTTTCTTTACTCTTCAGGCTTAAGTCAAAAGACATTGCCAAATACAAAGTTCAGTTCTACATATAGTATACTTCAACTATATATTCCTACAACATGTAATCTCCAATTACAATAAGGGGACAAGAATATTTACCTCGATAAGCCCAAAATTATCCAAGTTATAATGTCGATCCTGAGCAAGGTTTAGCTCCTACACCGTGCGCTCCAATCCGCTCCAAACAACCCTTAGAAGTTCTTAACCAACTTCTACTCAAATACTTCAACCTACTATGAAGATTTCCTTAGGGTTTCGGTTTGAGACTAAAAGGACAAAAGGTAGTATTTCCTGCTCTACGATAGAGGTAACTTTTGGAATACAACAAGGTAAAGGCTAAGGTATTTTGGGCATTATAACAATACTAGAGAAGTATTTCAATACCACAGCTGGGAAGGAACCCTCGCCAAAGGCCACACGGTGGGGGAGGGGGAAGGCTCTCGGCTAAGAGCTCACACAGGGGGAGGAGAGGGTTTCAAGACTTGGAAGTTTTTGGAATGGATGAAGTCTTCACACTTAGGGGGGTATTTATAGCAAAACCAAAGGCCAACCAAGGGCCAAGATCCTTCCAAGTGTATAGCAAGTGTAAGGGCAAGATTAAGCCAAGTGCACCCTAAACCCTACTCCACAAAACACTCCACAAAACAAGCCACAAAGCAAGGCACACTTCAGTGGGCCAATCGCCAAGTGCCAACCCACTGACCGCCTCCAAATCGTCTAACGAGGTGACAAGTGTCACCTCCCGTTGGTCCAAAAGGTTTCGCCTCTGAAAAATCCGCAAAAATACAAAACGACATAGCCTAATTTTCCTTCGCAAGTTACGTAAAACGCTTCGTTTAAAAACGACTTAACCTGTTGTGCACAAAGGTAACTTCGCCAAGTTACCAGCGGTGACACGTGTCACCTCCTATTGGCCCTCATAAAACGTCTTCAAAAATATCCACAATACCGAAATCTCAAAAACAAAGCGGCCCACAAAATCAGAATTTCTCCCGTGGGCCCCACGTGACCATTTCCAAAATAAAATCTCAAAATTCTAATATAATTTAAGAAGCCCATATACCAAACTGGGAAACCAATTCTCATTAACTAACCTTTTCTTCACAAATAACCTAAACTTTTCCACGAAAAACTCACATCTTTCTTTCTTTTCAAAATTTCGCGTACTCGCACGCACGCCCTCACATACATACCCTCGAACTACGGGTATAACATTCTCCTCTCTTAGAAACATTCGTCCCGAATGTTCCTTCTCAAGCCTGATAACGATAAAGTTCCTCTAACAAGTTGCCGACGCCATACCGGCCACTAACTAACACACGTTCTCTTCTCCCCTAACTCGTCAGACTTTCTCAACACTCGAACTCTTTCCAGATCCGTATCACACTTCCGCCAATGCTTCGCTTTCCAACCTTTGGAGTTACTACCTCCAAACTTGGTCATCTTACTAACTTCGATCTCTTAAGGCCATTCCCGCCTTCACGAACCGATTCTCGTAGAACGATCCACGAACTCATACGACGGTCACCTAAATCGGGCCTAGCATCCCCGTGACCCTACCACCGGGCGAACCACCTCGAACCGACTTCACCACAAACCGGGCCGCGGGTTGACCTCAAATGGTCCTCAACCCGACCCCACAATCAAGGCCACATTCTTGTTCCCGATACGAACAATCTAACTAACACACGCTACGAAAGCTAACACTTCCATCTCGCACTACCCATGGACTTATCACACAAATAAATCCCACGTATACTACGTGACTCGATAAAGGTCAAACATAAAATAAATCTTTTACTCATGACGACCCTACCTCTAAGGTCTCAATCGTGAAATAGTCTAAGGTTCACACTTCCATGCCCCGTGCTTACCCTTCTACACTCACCAGTTTCTCAATCACATATTACCACAAAGTTATCCGAACATAACACTTAACACATTATCTTAACATCAATACATACAAGTCTCTAGAGGTTAAAGATATACCAAAAATAGGCGGTTCAAAGGACCGCTAAGATCGGGAACTTCCACCGCGACCTCTACCGTGGCCCACGGTATGAACATCCCGCCTAGCCGGAAGGTGAAGAACCCGCAATCGATCTCGTAGCTGTGCTATCCTACCAAGCTACCCGCCTCGGACAGCTCCCTAAATGGCCTTGCTGGCCGCATGTAAAACAAACTCCCGACTAGCACGACACTCCCACCGCGAGTCTACCACGTCACAACGAGGTAGGGTGGCTTCATTGGCTAACACCCCGCTTCTCCAAAATCTGAACCTCGAGCCCCGACCGCTTCCCGAATACTGGATGCCTTGAAGATTGTGGAGGACCACTATGCATCGCGGAGGCGCATAACTAGTCTCGCCGAGGCGGTTCGCTCGAAGTCACCAAAGGACCTCGCTGCTCGCCTCTTTGTCGACTCGTCATTCCGTCGATCTCCGCGCCTCACATCCTGCACGAGCTCGCATGCGGCAATGTCCATGCCCGGCCAAGAGCTACACCAACAAGCCTCGCAAGTAATCATCTAGCCCGCGACGTAGCGGTGCACTCTATCCTCCATGGTTGCCACTAAAGCGGGACATACCTAGCCAACGAGTCAAACTCCACGTTGTACTCAATCAGACGCGCTCGCCTCAAAGATCATAAATCGTTACCGCGTGCTCCTCATCCGCGAGGCAAGAAGTGAGCGAGGAATGCCTCGAGAACTCGTCCCATATCGCCGGAAGCCGCATGCTCTCCCGACAACTCCCACGATCAAAACCGCCGATCGCGTATCACGCACCGATGCGAACCTAAGACCACCGACTCGGTCTCCGGCTTGATCACTCACGACTGTCAGAATCGCCGGATGAACTCCTCGCGATCATCCTCGTGCCTCGACCCATAAAACTCGCGGGCTACAACTCGTAAAGTCCCGTAGCCTCAAACTATCTCGCCGGGGTGAACCATCGTGCATCGAACTGAATCACAGATCCAAATTTATCTCATGCTCGCCACGACTCGCCAAGAATCGGGCCATCTCCTTGTACTTATCTCATTCGCCTGTGCCGCGAGACCGAGGCTCGTGTATTGTGGTCTCGCAGCCACCGCCGCTCTAAACTCGCTGGGCCGGGCGGCGCAAAACTCGCCGCTCAAGCACAATTCAGTATGCATCGGCTCGCGCTGCATTTCTCTCAGATCTCACTAGCAGCCTCTCGCCGCTTTGCCCTTCGGCTCGTTGCTTGCGCGAGGCATAACTGGTAAAAACGAGATACGTCAGAGGGGTCAAACTTACAACACATTTCTAAGGCACGATCTCATAATGAGAAGAATGGAAACCAATCCTAAATGTCCTATAGCCTCCTGATTATAGATGTGGTGCACAACACACCGATAATCAAGACTCTACTAGACACGATGCTCAGACACTTTCCGAGGATTAATCGCTCGATACCACTTTTTGTAACGACTGCCCGCCCCGCATCGTGCCTTATCCCGCACCCTAGTGATACAATCATCGTGAGAAAACCAGCGAAAATAAAACTTTAAACAAGAAACAAGATATATGAACATAAAATGTGCCAACCCAACTGTTACCTTCCAATAACATAAATAAATACAACTCTTTCAAAACGAATGCTTTAATCCTTTTTACCAACCCCGCCACAACAAGATTCATGCACTTAAGATTTACAACAACTATGACGGACAGGCCCCGCCATACCCCGAATGTACAAGAACCTACAACTCAGTGGAACACATACCAAAAGATAAGCCTCCGAGAAACGGAGCTTCCCAAAACGCCGAACCGAGATCCTAAGAGCGAGGATCCACGATCGATGTACTCTACCGCGGCATGAACGCAGCTTCAAGGCGAGGTCAAGATAACAGTACTAAGTATGTGAAATCAGAAATATCAGAATGAAATCATAGCTTCATATAAAGCAGAGACATGAATGATAACCAAACTACAAGACACACATATATCGCTTATATCTAGTCGTGGTCTCACGCCTCCACATCAATCATGCCCGTGGAATGCCTTCCTCACCGCCAGATCATGATATGATAACACCAAGAAGTACACCAAAGACACCAAGTCCTACCGATGCCAAAGTCAGATAACAATTCAAATGGAAGCATACCCAGCGCTACGCATCGTGGTCGATGTCCAAAAGGGAACCACAAGACAACAATCAAAATGGAAGCATACACGCGCGCCACGATCGTGTCGATGTCCAAAAGGAAACAATAAGACAAAGATTCCAAATGGAAACATACCCGCGCGCCACGATCGCGGTCGATGCCCAAAGGGAAACAATAAAGCAAGATCAACATGGAAGCATACCCGCGCGCCACGATCGTGTCGGTATGTCCAAAGCGATTAGCAAAAGTAACACAATCAAGCGAACGCATCTGCGGAATTTCTCCATCACCGCCAGATGTCCAAGTAAGTTCTCAACAAGTCAACCGACCTCTATCGAGACGCAGAACACGTAAATACAACACTTGTACAACAAAGGCTATCATCACAAGCATAGGCAAGTTTCACACAACTCAGTACTTTCACATAAGCCACACAATACCCGTAGTATAAAAATCGTGACTATCTTTTTAAGTAAACAAGACACTTCCCTTTGTAAAATCAAGTAACAACATTATTTTCCAAACGCTCAAATTTGCCTAATTTCAAATGCTCAAGTCACTTATTTTAGAAAGGTTTCATAACTCATAGTCTTAATCTCTTTTAAACAATTGAGTAACATATGTCATATATGTGAGTAGTTTATTCTTGTTTATAACGATCTTATTACAGCAGCCATGATCTAGAAAATGTAATATCATTTTGTCTCATCTTAGCTTCTATGCAGATGGAGGTTTCTACTGGTTTTAATACAACACATCATTATTCAATACATTTTCCTTTATTAACGCTGCAATGGTCTGTCGATACACATTCTCGATTCCCAAATCAAGAAACATTATCCCTTTAAAACCAAGTACTCATTACTCACGAATGAGGTTTCACACAAACATCCGCATTAAAACAAATAAGTTAAGTCTCTTATCTTATAAGATCAAGTCTTAACTTCTAACATCAAGAAACCATTTTCACTACATAAGGTCGTTATAACTAACTTCCCATAAAGCTATTATAACACCCTATGTTTTAAACCAACCAAATCACTTAGCACACGTGACGCTCACCGTACTACATAGTTCACAACAATCATGCTAGAAAAGATAGGAAGAGGTTCACATACCTCGCGACGAGTATCGACAATAAGCAAAATGCTCCAAGTACTACAACCTTGCTAGCCCTTTCCACTCCTCAAGTAGAATACGCTACTCTTAGTACTTTCACCTAAAAAGGTCACAAACTTCTATTAACTTCAAAACACAAGGTTCCATGTTCTACGTAAAATTCGCAAAGACTCTCCCCGCAACAACAGAAATCTCCTCCTCTATCGAGGCCGCCACCAAGCCAACCAGTGGGGTTTTACACGCCTAACCTGACGTGTACAATTCTACTCAAGAATACTACACAAGTCTACCGCAGAATACACCCTATGTATATACAGTTCAGTTCTTTTCTTTACTCTTCAGGCTTAAGTCAAAAGACATTGCCAAATACAAAGTTCAGTTCTACATATAGTATACTTCAACTATATATTCCTACAACATGTAATCTCCAATTACAATAAGGGGACAAGAATATTTACCTCGATAAGCCCAAAATTATCCAAGTTATAATGTCGATCCCGAGCAAGGTTTAGCTCCTACAATCCGTGCGCCCAATCCGCTCCAAACAACCCTTAGAAGTTCTTAACCAACTTCTACTCAAATACTTCAACCTACTATGAAGATTTCCTTAGGGTTTTGGTTTGAGACTAAAAGGACAAAAGGTAGTATTTGGCCTCAATGATAGAGGTAAATTTTGGAATACAACAAGGTAAAGGCTAAGGTATTTTGGGCATTATAACAATACTAGGAGAAGTATTTCAATACCACAAAGGGGGGAAGGGGAACCCCTCGGCCAAAGGCCACACGAAAAGGGGGAGGGGGAAGGCTCTCGGCTAAGAGCTCACAAAGGGGGAGGAGAGGGTTTCAAGACTGGAAGTTTTGGAATGGATGAAGCCTACACACTTAGGGGGGTATTTATAGCAAAACCAAAGGCCAACCAAGGGCCAAGATCCTTCCAAGTGTATAGCAAGTGTAAGGGCAAGATTAAGCCAAGTGCACCCTAAACCCTACTCCACAAAACACTCCACAAAACAAGCCACAAAGCAAGGCACACTTCAAGGGCCAATCGCCAAGTGCCAACCCACTTGACCGCCTCCAAATCGCTCAACGAGGTGACAAGTGTCACCCTCCGCTGGTCCAAAAGGTTTCGCCTCTCGGAAAAATCCGCAAAAATACAAAACGACATAGCCGAATTTTCCTTCGCAGTTACGAAAACGCTTCGTTTAAAAACGACTTAACCAGGGTGTTGTGCACAAAGGTAACTTCGCCAAGTTACCTAGCGGGTGACACGTGTCACCCTCCTATTGGCCCTCATAAAACGCCTTCCAAAAATATCCACAATACCGAAATCTCAAAACAAAGCGTTCACAAAATCAGAATTTCTCCGTGGCCCCACGTGACCATTTCCAAAATAAAATCTCAAAATTCTAATATAATTTAAGAAGCCCATATACCAAACTGGGAAACCAATTCTCATTAACGAACCTTTTTCTTCACAAATAACCGGAAACTTTTCCGCTTTAAAACTCACATCTTTCTTTCTTTTCAAAATTTCGCAGACTCGCACGCACGCCCTCACATACATACCCGAACTACGGGTATAACAATAATCTTGGCCATTGGTTGGCCATCCTTGACCTATAAATACCCTCTTGTGATGAAGAGTTCTTCATCCACAAATTACTTCCAAGTCTTGAAAATCCTCCCTCTCCTCTGTGAGCATTTCGTCCAACACCTCCTCCCCTTTGAGTAAAGTTTGGCCGAGGCCCCTAGCCTAGCGAAACCTACCCCTCCCTTGGTAGAAATGTTGCCTTCTAGTATTGTTATAATGCCCAAATTACCCTAGCCCAAACCCCGAGTACTTAGTTGAAGTTGTGAAGAACTTCTGGTTCTGAGCGCATCGAGCGGGCGAGTAGGAGCTAAACCTTGCTCAGGAGCGACTTTTATCTAGGATATTATTGGGCTTACCGAGGTAAATAACCTTATCCTCCTTTTGTAATTAGAATATACATACTGTAGAAGTATATGAATAAGTATAAATACATGTAAGGATATTAAAGAATGTAATTGAATCGATATCACAGTAGGCGGTTTAAAAGATGAATAATAGAATCAGATTTACATAGGATCTGCTTACAGTAAGACTGGAGTAGCTCACCGGGTAGGGAAGTGCTGCCCAATGTCCATAGAATAGCGAACCTCTCGCTAGAGCTTTATGCAGACTGCCTAGATGTTGATAGACGATTGATCGTTATAGTCGATTCTGCGCGACATATTCAACTTGGCGTGGATTTTGCCGAGAAGGTGTGTGATTCTTCCTATCCTCTTGAGCATGATATTTTAAAGAATATGTATATAGTACTAGACGACGCTGTTAATCGAATAATAATTACGGCAATGTCTTCTGACTTAAGCTGAATAATAATTACGGAATGTCTTCTGACTTAAGCCCAATAATAAGTACGGCAATGTATTTTGACTTAAGCCCAATAAAAAGAATCAAGTAGTTCAAAAGAATTAAAAACCTTTTAAGAGTAACACTTGGTTTTAAAAGCTAAGAGTTATACTAGCTTTATGGGAAGTTAGGTATAACGGCTTAAGAGTGATAAAAAGAATGATTTATTGATTTAAGAAAATAAGAGACTTGACTTAATTATACTAATGTGAAAAAGTGTGAAACCTCATTCGTGAGTAAATAGTATTTTTGGTTTTCAAAAGGAATGATGTTTTACCGATCGAATGAATGTCGAACAAACCACGTAGCTAATAAAGGGAAATGTTTTGACTAAATAAAGTATTATTAAAACCAGTAGAAACTTCCATCTGCATACGAGCTAAGATGAGACAAAATGATATTACATTTCCTAGATCATGGTTGCTGTAATAAGATTGTTATGAACAATAATAACCTACTCACACATAAGGTATATGTTTCTCAAATTGTTTTAAAGGATTAAAACTATGAACTACGAAACCTTTCAAAATAAGAAACTTGAGTAATTGAAATTAGGCAAACTCGCGTTGGGAAAAGAATGTTGTTACTTGATTTTACAAAGAGAAGTGTTTTGATTTACTTCAAAAGATAATCACTCTATTTTTATACTACTGTATCAGTGACTTTGGTGAAAGAAACAGATCTTTTAAAAAGAGTAATACATGAAGTACTTTGGGGCTAAAAACCCGAACTTGTTAACATAATGTAGAAAGTACCTTGTGTGAATAACTTGATTGTATTGATTTGTGATAGTCTTGTAATACTTTCTTGTTGACTTGATAAGTAAACATGTTAGGATGCTACGTGAGTTAGTATCTTGTGATGTTTGGGGTTTTCCCTTGTTGTGCTTAGGTTGTTTAACGATAAGTCGTTATGTTAATATTATATCACTCATGATTCTGTTATACCCGTAGTTCCGTGGTATGTATGCGACGCACGATGCGAACACGGATGCAAAGATTGGAAAGAAAGAGGCGATTTTTCCACTAAAAGTTTCCGGTTTTGTGAAGGAAAAAGGTTCGTTAACGGGAATTGGATTCCCAGATTTGGTATTCGACTTCTGGAATATTAGAGAATTATGGAATTTTATTTTCGAAATGGTCACTGGGCCCACTGAGAAATTTACGTTTTATGGGGCCCACTTTGTTTTCAGATTTTGGCCATTGTGGATATTTTCTAAGATGTTTTATTTTGGGCCATAGGAGGGTGACACGTGTCACCCCGCCGGGTGGCTCGCCGAATGGCATTTGTGCACAACACCTTAGAGTCGTTTTTCGACAAACGCTTTACATAACTCAGGGAAAATTCCGCTATGTCTTTTCTTATTTTTGCGGATTTTTCCGAGAAACGAACATTTTGGACCAACGGAGGTGATACGTGTCACCTCACATCGGAAGCAAGGGCGCTTAGAGGGCGATCAGTGGCAAGTTGTTGGTAGATATTTGTGTAGATATTTGTGAGGTTTTAAGGAGTAGGGACTGGGGCACTTGGGCATATCTTGCCCTACACTTGCCTAGCACTTGGCTAGATCTTGGCCATTGGTTGGCCTTGGCAGGCTATAAATACCCTCTAAGGTCAAGACTTCTTCATCCAAAATGCCTAAGTCTTGAGAGCCTTCCCTCCCCTTTTCGTGAGGCCCCTTGGCCGAGAGTTCCCCTAGTGGGGTAGGCGAGGGTAGCCACCCCTCCTTGTGTGGTGTGGCAAGTACCCCTAGCCTAGTTTGTTTTCATATAATACCCCTCTTGGTAGAAATACTCTCAAAAGTATTGTTATAATGCCCAAATTACCTTAGCAGATACCTTGTTGTATTCTAAGGTTATACCTATCTGAAAAGCCCGAAATACTATTATACTTCCCACACCACAAAACCGAAACCCTAGGAAAATCTCCATAGTCCGTTGAGTGTTGTGTAGAAGTTGGTTAGAACTTTACGGTGGTTTAGAATGGGTCGAGCGCTGAGTCGAGCTAAACGATTGCCCGGATCGACTTTATACTTGGATAATTATGGGCTTATCGAGGTAAATATCTTGTCCCCTATTGTAATTGGATGTTACATGTTGTAGAAATTATAGTTGAAGTTTACTATGTATATAATCGAACATAGCTTGTGGCAATGTCTTTGGACTTAAGCTCAAGAATCGAATCGAATCGCTTTTACATAGGATCGCTTCTGAGACTTGTGTAGTAATCTTGTGAAGTAGAATTGTACCCGTCGTTAGATGTATAACCCCGGTTGGCTTGGTAGCCGCCCTAGAGGAGAGGAGATTTACGCTGCCATGTGAGGTCGCCAATTTTCTAGAATGTTCTACGATGTTAATAAGTCGCGTGGCCTTATAGGTTGGAATGCTACGTGTGGAATGATCCACTGGCTTAAGGAGTAGCCGATGTTTGGAGCGTTTGCTATTAGTCGATACCGTCGGTATGTGAACCTCTTCCTATCTCTTCTAGCATGATATGTGTGAACTATGTGACGGTAGACGATACGTGCTAAATGTGTTTGAGTGGTTTAAAACATAAAGTGTTATAACGGCTTTATGGGAAGTTGGTTATAACAGTTTTATGTTAGTAAGAAAATACATGTGGTTTTTAAAAGGTAACTGATTTGAACTATAACTGGCTTGTTATATGATAAGAAAGAACTTGAAGTATTTCAAAAGATTTTTGAATCATTTTGAAAGGAGAAGTAATACTCGATTTGTTTTGAAAACTTAAGAGTTATACTAGCTTTATGGAAAGTTAGGTATAACGTCTTAAGAATGTTTTACTGATTTTGGAAATCAGAATGTGTATCGACAAACCACCGCAATGCGTTAATAAAAGGAAATGTTTTGTGATTAAGTATTATTAAAACCAAGAGAAACTTCCATCCGCATGAAGCTAATGAGACAAATGATATTTCCTAGATCATGGTGTCAGAATAAGATTGTTGTAAACAAGAATATCCTACTCACATATAAGACTTATGTTTCTCGATAGTTAAAAGAGAATTATATTCTTAAATGAATAAGACTATGAACTACTTAAACCTTTCTAAATAAGAAACATGAACATTTGAAATTAGGCAAACTTGACGCTTGGAAAATAATGTTGTTACTTGAGTTTTACAAAGAGAAGTGTTTTGATTTACTTCAAAAGATAATCACTATATTTTCATATACTCCGGTATTGTGTGACTTTTGTGAAAGTAACGATCTTTAAAGAGTTAATGTATGAAGTACTTTGGGGATAAAACCCGAACTTGTTAGCATATAGTAGGCGTACCTGGTGTGTATAACTTGATTGTGTTGGTTTGTGATAGCCTTGTAATACCTTCTTGTTGATTTGATAAGTAAACATGCTAGGATGCTACGTGTGTTAGTATCTTGTGATGTTTGTGAAAAGGGGTTTTTCCTTTGTTGTGCTTATGTTGTTTAACGATAAGCTGTTATTTATATATATGCCGAAAGACAAGTTTTTCTCAGATTATTGTTTCATATTTCATAATATGTCTTGTATTGTTTTATGTTCCGATTACTGATGTTGTATCACCAGGTGCCCGGTAAGGCACTGCCACGCCCTAATCGGTCGTGACAATTCCGGTTAAGCCGCCCACGCGGGTAGACTCAAAGCGTCTAGTGACCTATGATTCGAGAATACCTTACGCAGTCTCAGATGGCCATGCGAACTACGGAGTTCCAGTTAGTATGCGCCCTCGTGGTCACGCAGCTTGTGGCTACGCGACGGCGAGTCCAGACGCCGCCGGGAGTAGCTACCCTCGATGCGGGAATACCTCACGCGGGCTATCGAGTGGCCCATGCGAGCTACGGAAGTTCGTGGCTAGACGCGCGACATTAGATACCGCGCAGTGGCCGCTTTGATCATGTAACGATGCAGACAGATCTCATGATACTGATTTACGACCTTTCTTGTAATCGTGGTTTTAGTAGTCGGCTATGCCTTCGCATTTACCCCGCACGGTTTTGATGACTTTGAGGCGTGAGTCCCCGACTTGACATGACCGCTATTTATCAGGAACTGTAGTTTTGGTTATCATACATGTCTCCCGCTTTATATAGACTACTATGATTTCATTTACGATTTTCGGGCCACATACTTGGTACCGCTCGACCTCCTTCGGGCCGCTCATGTCGCAAAGGTACTCCTACCGTTGATCCCCGCTTTGGATCACCGTTTGGCGTTGGAAAAGCTCCGCTTTCTCGAGGCTTAGCATTTTGGTACGGCCTCGTCGTTGTAGATATTTGCATTCAGTGGGTATGGCGGGGCCGTGTCCGCCATTGTTGTTTTAAACTCTGAGGTCCGTAGACCATGTAAGGTTGGGATGTAACTGCTCATTTTGGGGTATTTATATACATATATGCCGAAAGGCAACTTTTTCCTAAACCGTGTCTTAATTATACTATTTCATATCTTGGTTGTTTTATATTCACGATTTCCGATGTATGACTACTTGGGTGCGGGTAAGGCACCACGCCCCGAACGGGTCGTGACAACGTGGTATCGAGCGCTTAATCCTCGGAAAGTGTCTGCACCGCATCTAGTAGAGTCTTGATTATCGGTGTGTTGTCGCGCACCACACCAATAATCGTGAGGCTATAGGATATTTAGGATTGGTTTCATTCTTCTCACTCGAGATCGTGCTTTAGAGCCGTGTTATATGTTGGACCTCTAACGTATTCCTTTCATTTACCGTGATGCCTCCGCGTGCAACTCGGGCCCAAGGCGCAGGCAAGCGGCCGAGCCGCAAGTGGAGTTCAGAGAGAGTTGGCGGCACAGCCCAATCATCACCTGAGGTGATGCTCACGCGGGAGTTACGAGACGCCGCCAAGCAGCAGAGTTTGGCACGCGGCAGCTTCCTCCGCGCCATGACATCCGACCTTCGCCCACGGCTTGGAGCGTAAAAATATGGATTGGAAGGAGATGGCCCCGTTGCTAGCAAGGGACTTGGCGCAGAGAGTATTTTATGTACCAGATACCAAGGATATTGATGATTATCTAAAGAAGCGGTGGTGAAGTAGCTCTTCGTGAATGAGCCAAAGCCATGCTCAGACTATACGCAATGGGCCGAGAGATGTAGAGATCGACAGATTAACCAAGATCAGCAGAAGAGGGCCCGATTGGCAGGATCATTTGGTAACTCTCGAGGCGAACCGCCTCAGCAACAGATTAGACATGCGCCTCCGCCAGTGCAGCAGAGTGTCCTCCACTGTGGTTGCTTTTTCCTCGTTGTTCACGGTGTGGCAGCGCCATCCCGGAAATGCCGCTTTTTATCGGTGTTTGTTTTACTTGCGGCCAGTGGCCATACGGCGAGGGAATGTTCTATGAGAAGGATGCAAGTAGGAGGACTCAACCTACTAGACCAGTTGTGGATGCAGTGGTTCGGAGAGGAGGGGGTGTTAGCCACGGGAGGCCACCCCCACCTCGGTGTGACCGTTGTGGTCGATGTCATCGGGAGTGTGGCTTCGCGCCACTTGTTATGTTCGCGACGGCAGGCCATTTTATGAGAAATTGTCCAACGAGTTGGCGGGATGTAGGGACTCACCGCTGGGATCGATGGATAGTTCATTACCTTCCTCAGTATCGCCAACAGTATGCGGATTGATGATTAGAACGACCTAGGGAAGTGCGGCGTAGATACGGTATATCCTTAACCCTTTAGAGATTTATATGTAGTAAGATGCGAATGTCTTAAGTATTGTTTTCGGTTAGCATGGTGTTAGTGTGATTAGAATTATTTTTAGTTAGGGTAAGATTGGGGATAGAGAGAGTGGGAGCCTTAGAATATTATACGTAGAGACCTTAGGCGAGGCCATCTTTGGTAAAAGAATTATTTCGTGTTTGACCCTTATCGAGGTGCATAGTATCGTGAGATATTTTTGTGGGATGAATCCTCGAGTGTTGTGAAATGAAAGAGGGTAGTTGAGCTTAGAAGACCGCTAGGTTTTCGTGAACGTGATTAGTGAGATTGTTCGAATCGGGAGCTAGTGTTTCGCGCGTCGGGTCGGGTTGAGGCCGTGTTGCGGGTCGACCCACGCTGCTTGGTGATGGGGTCGGTTGTGGTGGTCCCGCTTTGTGTTAGGATCACGAGGGTGTTAGGCCCAGTTTAGTTAACCATCAGACGAGTTCGTGGATGTGTTCGACCATAGTCGGGCGATGGGGTCAACCCGCCTTATCTTTTAGTCAAACCGTACTCGGTAGTAAGTTGCGAGATGATTATTTCAAGAAGGTTGTAAGGCGCACGGTGCCTACCTTCACCTTATGGGCCGACAGGAGTCCAAATTACAGCTTGTTTCTTTCGGAAGAGTTACTGTGCAAGGTTAGGAACTCGTGAATCTCGGTGTCGATTCACCCTCGGGCAAGTGGTTGGATTTCGGAGTAGATGTAAGGACTCTTCGCCTCTTGTTGAGTATGTATTTTATAGCTACCGTTTGATTCGTGTCGCCGTTTGGAGCCTTTTATAGCGCTAGTGTAAGATTGCCGATCGATTGATTCGATGTAGCGAGTGCGAATAATTGGTTTGTACTTGTTCAAGAGGCGTGAATAGGGTGAAGCTTATCCGTAAGAGGTCATCGGCAGCTCAGTCGGTGGGAAGCGATCAGGAAACATGGTAAGTTATGAGAAAGAGTTCGAGTGTGCGAGAAAGTACGACAGTAAGGGAAGAAGCGAGCATGTATTACATGCATAGGTGTGATCATTTCGTTTGTAAGAGTAGGTGCGAAGGAGTATCTTTTAGACCTCGAGTTGGAGTTTCTTTTGTGATTGAGGTGATTCCTCGTGGACTTGGAGATAAGTATGTGCGCTTGTTGTGTTGTGGCAGTGTGGCATGGTTGTTTCCGTAAGTATAGCGATAAGGACTATCTCGGCGCCGCTTGTTTGAGACCTAGAAGGAACATTCGACGAATGTTTCTAAGCGAGGAGAATGTTATACCGTAGTTCCGTGGTATGTATGCGAGGACGTGCGTGCGAGAACGACATTGAAATTGGAAAGGAAGAAAGAGGTGATTTTTCCACGGAAAAGTTTAGGTTTTGTGAAGGAAAAAGGTTCGTTAATGGGAATTGGATTCCCAGATTTGGTATTCAGACTTCTTGGAATATTAGAGAATTATGGAATTTTATTTTCGGAAATGGTCACGTGGGGCCCACGGGAGAAATTTACGATTTTGTGGGGCCCACTTTGTTTTCAAGATTTTGGCCATTATGGATATTTTCGGAAGATGAAATATTTTGGACGAGTAGGAGGGCGACACGTGTCACCCCCCTAGGTGGCTTGGCCGAATTTCACTTTGTGCACAACACCCGATTAGAGTCGTTTTTCGACGAAACGTTTTACTAAACTCGCGTAGGGTAAATTCCGGCTATGTCATTTCTTATTTTTGCGGATTTTTCCGAGAGACGAAACATTTTGGACCAACGGGAGGGCGACACTTGTCACCCTCCAATTGATGGATGTGGGACGGCATTAGGCCGAATTGGATGTCCAATTTTGTCTTGGAGTTGGTAGGATATTTTGTGTGCAAGTTGGCCAAGGACACTTGCCCTAATCTTGACCTTACACTTGCCTTGCACTTGGCATAATCTTGGCCATTGGTTGGCCATCCCTTGACCTATAAATACCCCTCTTGTGATGAAGAGTTCTTCATCCACAAATTACTTCCAAGTCTTGAAAAATCCTCTCCTCTCCCTTTGTGAGCATTTCGTCCAACACCTCCCCCCCCCCCTTTGAGTAAAGTTTGGCGAGGGCCCCCAGCCTAGCGAAACCTACCCCTCCCTTGGTAGAAATGTTGCCTTCTAGTATTGTTATAATGCCCAAATTACCCTAGCCCAAACCCCTTAGTACTTAGTTGAAGTTGAAGAACTTCTATGGTTCTCGAGCGCATTGGAGCGGGCGGAGTAGGAGCTAAACCTTGCTCAGGAGCGACTTTTATCTAGGATATTATTGGGCTTACCGAGGTAAATAACCTTATCCTCCTTTTGTAATTAGAATATACATACTGTAGAAGTATAGGAATAAGTATAAATACTTATAAGGATATTAAAGAATAGAATTGAACTGATATCACAGTAGAAGGGTTTAAAAGATGAATAATAGAACTGTACTTACATAGGACTGTTTTCACAGTAGACTGGAGTAGCTCACCGGGTAGGGAAGTGTTGCCCGAATGTCCATAGAATAGCGAACCCTCTGCTTATAGCTTTGTACAGTACAGTCTAGACGTTGATAGACGTATTTGACTGTTATAGGTCGATTCTCTGCGCGCGACATATTCAACTTGGCAGGTGGATTTCGCCGAGAAGATATGTGATTCTTCCTATCCTCTTGAGCATGATATTTTAAAGAATATGTATATAGTACGGTAGACGTACGTGTGTTAACTGAATAATAATTACGGCAATGTCTTCGGACTTAAGCCTGAATAATAATTACGGCAATGTCTTCGGACTTAAGCCTGAATAATAAGTACGACAATGTCTTTTGACTTAAGCCTGAATAAAAAGAATCTGAAGTAGTTCAAAAGAATTAAGAAACCTTTTTAAGAGTAACACTTGGTTTTAAAAGCTTAAGAGTTATACTAGCTTTATGGGAAGTTAGGTATAACGGCTTAAGAGTGATAAAAAGAATGATTTATTGATTTAAGAAAATAAGAGACTTGACTTAATTATACTAATGTGAAAAAGTGTGAAACCTCATTCGTGAGTAAATAGTATTTTGGTTTTCAAAAGGAATGATGTTTTACCGATCAGAATGAATGTCGAACAAACCACAAAGGTAGCTTAATAAAGGGAAATGTTTTGACTAAATAAAGTATTATTAAAACCAGAGAAACTTCCATCCGTAGGAGCTAAGATGAGACAAAATGATATTACATTTCCTAGATCATGGCTGCTGTAATAAGATTGTTATGAACAATAATAACCTACTCACACATAAGGTATATGTTTCTCAAATTGTTTTAAAGGATTAAAACTATGAACTACGAAACCTTTCGAAAATAAGAAACTTGAGTAATTGAAATTAGGCAAACTTGAGCGTTGGGAAAAGAATGTTGTTACTTGATTTTACAAAGAGAAGTGTTTTGATTTACTTCAAAAGATAATCACTCTATTTTTATACTACGGGTATTGTGTGACTTTTGTGAAAGAAACGGATCTTTTAAAAGAGTAATACATGAAGTACTTTGGGGCTAAAAACCCGAACTTGTTAACATAATGTAGAAAGTACCTTGTGTGAATAACTTGATTGTATTGATTTGTGATAGTCTTGTAATACTTTCTTGTTGACTTGATAAGTAAACATGTTAGGATGCTACGTGAGTTAGTATCTTGTGATGTTTGTGTAAAGGGGTTTTCCCTTGTTGTGCTTAGGTTGTTTAACGATAGCTGTTATGTTAATATTATATCACTCATGATTCGGGGTTGTCGCCTCCGTCTGGGTAGACTCAGTGCGGGTCTAGTGACCTATGATTCGAGAATACCTTATACAGTCCAGATGGCCTATGCGGAACTACGGGAGTTCCGTGTTAGTACGCGCCCTTGTGGTCACGCGGTGCTTTGTGGCTACGCGGACGGCGAGTCCAGACGCCGCCGGGAGTAGCTACCCTCGATGCGGGAATACCTCACGCGGGCCATTGGAGTGGCCCGTGCGAGCTACGAAGTTCCAGGGCTAGACGCGCGCATTAGATCATGCGGCGAGTGTCGGCTTTGATCATGTGATGCAAGACAGATCTCATGATACGATTTACCTTGTTTGTACCGTGGGTTTTAGTAGTCGGCTATGCCTTCGCACTTACCCCGCGGTTTTATGATGACTTTGAGGCGTGAGTCCCGACTTGACATGATCGCTTATTTATCAGAATTGTAGTTTTGGTTATCATACATGTCTCCGCTTTATATAGACTACTATGATTTCATTTACGTGATTTTGATTACATACTTGGTACTGTTGTCTCGACCTCCTCGGGCTGCGTTCATCCGCAGTAAAGGTACTCCTCGTTGATCCCCGCTCTTAGGATCACCGTTTCCGTTGGAAAAGCCCGCTTCTCCGAGGCTTAGCATTTTGTACGGCCCCTGCCGTTGTATATATTTGCATTCAGGGTATGGCGGGGCCTCGTCCCGCCATTGTTGTTTTAAACTCTTAGAGGTCTGAGACTGTTGTAAGGTTGGTATGTATCGCTCATTTTGGGGTATTTATATACATATATGCGAAAGACAACTTTTCCCTAAACCGTGTCTTAATTATACTATTTCATATCTTGGTTGTTTTATATTCACGATTTCTCTGATGTATGACTACTTGGGTGCCCGGGTAAGGCACCAGTCAGGGGCCCCGGAACGGGTCGTGACAGGTTGTTTATGACTATATAACATCTTTGACCTTAGAACTTGGAATTGGAAAAGGATTGAAAAAGACTTTGAATTGTTGGTTATGTAGTTGTCGAGAATGGCTTTAAATACGGAACTACTTTGTACGAATTGTGGGCGGAATTTTACACGTATTGTAAGGCGTGTAATCCCCTTTGGTTGGTTGTTGTTTTAAGCCTTAAAAGTGGCGTGTTGGTTATTGTATTCTGTTACACCCCGTAAGTCCAGGACATGTAAAGGAGAATGTACGTAAGGAATCAAGACCTGGAAATTGGTACGAAAGGAAGAATTGTTTTTCCGACGGAAAATCTTCCGAACGTCGGTAAGGAAAAATGTTCGTTGTTGAGAATTGGATTCTCAAAATGTATTATTTGAGGAATATGGGATTTTTTAACGTTATGGAAATTTATTTTTACGGATTTGGTCACGTGGGGCCCACCCGAGGAATTTACATTTTTGTGGGGCCCTCGAGGGTTACGGAATTTTATGGACGAATGAGAAGGCGACACGTGGCACTCCTTCCACATGGCTTGGTCGAATTGTGTAAGGGCAAAATGGTCATTGACCATGGTAGAAGATAAGTCTTCCAAAGCTTGATATTGTTGACAAGTCAACTTGTCCACCTAGGCTTGATCCAAGTGAAACTCATCCTAGCCTCACATTTGTTTAAGTCTTGACCCTCCATTGTGTTATATATACTAAGCTAGTGCAAGACTATCTCTTTAACACTTAGAAAAATTTCACACATTGTTGTTCCTCTTAGTGAAGCTCTCGGCTTAGGTGTATCTCCCACACAAAAATTTTGCAATTGTTGTCCATTAGCCACAAGACTTAAACCCAAGGTCCCTAAGGGTTTTATAGGGATATCTCAATAGAAAGATTTCGGAAAAACGACGTTTTCGTATTAGTCGCAAGGCGGAAACTTAAGGAGTTCTTCAACTTTGAAGTTGGAACTTGAAGATGGGTTCTTCATAGGCTTCTTAGGAGTGCTTGGAGTGGATTGGAACTTAAGGAAAGGAGCTAAGAATTTGCTATGGCGCGACTTGGAATCTTGGAACTTTTAAGGGCTTGGAAAGGTATAAATTTTGTCGTTTTAGCAATTAAGTTTACTTATTGATTGTAGCTATGGATATTAGCAAGCATGAGTTATCTTGTATTAAGTTTTATAAGTATATTCGCTATTGGAACCCTAATCTGAAAACTAGCATGTTTAGCCTTAAGATTACAATTCAAGTCGATTATTAGTTTAAGTCGTCGCATGTTGTATAAAGAAGGAAATTGTAGTTGTTGAAGTTGTTTATAACTATATAACATGTTAGACCTTAGAACTTGGATTTGGAAAAGGATTGGAAAAGACTTTGAATTGTGGTTGTAAGTTGGCCGAGAATGGCTAGTGAACATTAACTACTTCGTATGAATTGTGGGGCGGAATTTTACACGTATTGTAAGGCGTGTAATCCCCTTTGGTTTGGTTTTTGTTTTGAGCCTTAAATGTGGCGTGTTGGTTATTGTATTCGACCTTGAAAAAGGTGGCAAAGTGAGTAGAAACAAAGGAAGTGCTGCCCGATTTTCCGTAGAATTAGAGACCAAATACTTAGTATTATTCTACGTTAGAGACTAGAAGTTGATAGTCTTGTTGTGACCATTATTGGTTGACACTTCTACGTACGGCGTATTCGGCTTAGCTTGTGGATTTAGCCGAAAAGGTATGTGAACTATCTCCTCTTCTAGTATGATTCCTTGAGGTAAAGAAAGTACGTTCTACTCCTTAAATGATCTATTCCTTGGTTGTATTTGGATTGCCTAAAGTAGAATTTGTTCTATGTACTTCCTTGATTATACTTTGATGTTTAAATTGTAAGTTGTATAATCCATTGCCTTAGTGAAGTTTGGATTCTTAAAGAGTGGAAGTATTTTACGTAAAGTACATAGAGTCTTGAAAAAGAAGTGATTTCCAAATCTTTTGGCTAGTGCCTTAGTTCCAAAACCTAAAGGTCATTATAATGACTTTAGGAAAGTCAAAGGAGTGATTTACTTAATTGTTTTAAAAAGAGGAGAAATGACATGATTTAAAGAGAAGTAACTTGTTTTAAAAGGTGTGAGTTACTTGAGGTTTAAAAGTGGGAGGAACTTGATTTCTAAAAGAAAAGAGACTTAAGAATTTGAAGTGTTTTGGTTTAAAAGAAAGGCATGGTCTTGTCTTAAATTTGTTTAAAACATAAAGTGTTATAATAGCTTTATGGGAAGTTAGTTATAACGACTTTATGAAAACAAAAGAATGGTTTTATTATTGGATTTAAAATGGTAACTTGATTTTTGGGAAAAGAGAAGTAACTTGAGTTTAAAAGTATAAGTAACTTATTTTCAAATATCGAACTTTTCTTGATGAGAAAAATATAAGTGGCTTGGTTTTAAAAGGTAGGAGTACCTTGATCTTAAAAGAGTTAGTTACTTGGGTTTTAAAGGTATACTTGGCATCGTTTTAAAAAGTGTAAGCCACTTGGTTTAAAAAGTATAAAGTACTTGATTTAAACATGAACGTGTTTGGTACTACGGATAATAGTATCGAGTTGTTTTACGTAAAAAGAGATATTTTTGAATGGATTAATGTATGTAGTACTTTGGGGTTAAAACCCGGACTTTGACATAAAAAAATGAAAGTACCTTGAGTTGTGTGTGACTTGCCTATGTTTGCGTGTGATAGCCTTGTTGTGCAAGTGTTGTATCCTTATGTTACCGCGTCTCTCGATGGTGGGCCGGTCATGTTGTTCTTGATTGATGGACCTACTGACACGTTGGGTGGCCCACGGGTATGGTTCCATTAGGATTGTTGTTCCATGGACTAGCTCTCCATGAGGTTTTACTGATTCGGCCTTGGTATGTGGTGGTTGGCTTTCGTACTTGCCCCGTCTCGTGGCTGATTCGGCCTTGGTACCTGGTAGTTAGCCTTCGCACTTCGGTTTAGTGGCGAAGTCTCGTGACACGCCTTGGTACACGGTAGTTATCGCCGTACTTGCCCGATCATTTCGTGACACGGCGCTTTGTCACGACCAATCGGGGCGTGGATCGTGCCTTACCCCGCACCCAAGTAGCCATACATCAGTAATCACGGAATATAAAACAAGACATGAATAAAGTGAAGTGTAAAGCAGCTTATCCGAGAAAAGTTGTCTTCGGCATATATATATATAACAACTAGAAACGATTACATCCCTTTTACAATTACGCCACACAAGATACTACGGACCTCTAAGAATAATATGACAACAATGGCGGGACGGGTTCGCCATACCCCGAATGTAAGCACTTACAACGGCGGACTATACGTGATAAGCATCCGGAGAACCGGAGCTTCCCAACGCTGAACTTTGACCCTAAGAGCGAGGATCAACACTGGTGTACCTCTACCTGCGGCATGAACGCAACCCCCCGAAGGAGGTCAGTACAACAGATACCAAGTATGTGAAACTGAAAATACTGTAAATGAAATCATAGTAGTCTATATAAAGCAGGAGACATGTATGATAACCAAACTACGATTCCTGATAAATAGCGGCATGTCAAGTCGTGGACTCACGCCTCAAAGTCATCACTTAAATACAACTATGGGTCTCACGCCCACATCAATCATGCGTGGAATACCTTCCTCACCGCGATCTATGATATAAAAGCACCAAGGAACACACATGAACACGGTCCACTGTGTCATAATAAAACCGTCACGGGGTATGTATGAAGGCATAACCGACTACTAAAACCTACAGTACCAGAGTTCATAAATCGTATCATGAGATCTGTCTAGACCGCCACATGATCGGCCGCCACTCGCCGCAGTATCCAATGTGCGGCGTCTAGTCCGAACTTCCCGCGACTCGCATAGGCCACTCGATGGCCCGTGAGGTATTCTCGCGTCGGTAGCTACTCCCGGCAATGTCCCGGACTCGCGATCCGCATGGCCACATAGACGCGTGACCACAAGGCGCGCACACTAACGGAACTCTCGTAGCTCGCGTAGGTCCCCGGACCCGCATGAGGTATTCTCGAATCATGGTCCTGCATCACCGAGTCTACCGCGTCGGAGGCAGCTTAACCCCCAGAATCATGTCAAGAGGTGAGTGATGTAATACTAGCATAACGGCTTACCGTTAGACAACATAAGCACAACAAGGGAAACCCCTTTACACAAACATCACAAGACACTAACACATGTAGCATCCTAACATGTTTAATTATCAAATCAACAAGGAAGTATTACAAGGCTATCACAAACCAACACAATCAAGTTATTCACGCAAGGTACTTTCTACTTTATGATTAACAAGTTCGGGTTTTTATCCCCAAAGTACTTCATACATTAACTCTTTAAAAGATCTGTTTCTTTCACAAAAGTCACACAATACCCGTAGTATAAAAATAGAGTGACTATCTTCTTAAGTAAATCAAAACACTTCTCTTTGTAAAATCAAGTAACAACATTCTTTTCCAAACGTTCAAGTTTGCCTAATTTCAAATACTCAAGTTTCTCATTTTCGAAAAGTTTCGTAGTTAATAGTTTTAATCACTTAATGATATAATTCTCCTTTAAAACAATTTGAGAAACATATGCCTTATATGTGAGTAGGTTATTCTTGTTTATAACAATCTTATTAAAGGAGACATGATCTAGGAAATGTAATATGTTTTTGTCTCATCTTAGCTTCATGCAGATGGAGGTTTCACTTGGTTTTAATAATACTTAATTAGTCAAAACATTTCCCTTTATTAACGCGATGGTTCGTTCGATACTTATTCGATTCAAATCGGTAAAACATTATCCCTTTTAAAACCAAGTACTCATTACTCACGAATGATGTTTCACACTTTTTAACAAAATTCATATTAATAATTAAGTCAAGTCTCTTATCTTTTAAGATCAAGTCTCTTAACTTCTAAAATCAATAAACCATTCTTTTTATCTCTCTTAAGTCGTTATACCTAACTTCCCATAAAGCTAGTATAACTCTTAATCTTTTAAAACCAAGTATTACTCTTCTTTCAAAAAGGTTTCTTAATTCTTTTGAAATACTTCAAGATTCTTATTATTCAGGCTTAAGTCAAAAGACATTGCCGTAAAACTACGTTCAGTTAACACACGTACGTCTACCGTACTATATATATATATTCTTTTAAAATATCATGCTCAAGAGGATAGGAAGAATCACATACCTCGCGACGATTATCGACTATTAGCAAAACGCTCCACGGCTATAACCCGGCTAGCCTTGTCCACCTTTCAAGTAGAACATGCTACTTGCAGAACTTTCAACCTATAACGGTTATATAAGTCTATCAATAGCTAGACTACTCTGTAGAACATTCTAAGCAGTAGGTTCTCTATTCTACGGAAAATCGGGCAGCACTTCCCTACCCGTTAAGCTACACAAGTCTACTGTAAATACAGTCCTATGTAAGTACAGTTTAATCCTTCTTCTTTAATATTCTTCTGATGTGATTTCAGTTCAAGTCTTTTCTGTAATATCCTTCTATTACAGTTCAATTCTCTTCTATGAATCTTATATTCATTTCTATACTACTACAGTATGTAATTTCCAATTACAATAGAATGACAAGAGTATTTACCTCGATAAGCCCAAAATTATCCAAGTTCTAATGTCGATCCTGAGCAACGTTTAGCTCCTACTCTGGGCGCTCCAACCCGCTCCAAACAACCCTTAGAAGTTCTACGCAACTTCTTCTTAATACTTCAACCGGCTATGAAGATTTTCCTTAGGGTTTCATTTTGTATTGAAGGGAAGTATAATAGTATTTCAGGCTTTTAGTATAGGTGTAACCTTGGAATACTACAAAGTATTTGGGCAAGGTATTTTGGAATAGTAACAATACTTGGAGAATACTTTTCTAGCAAGGGGTGTATTCTACGAGAACAACTAGGCGAGGGGATACTTTCGGCGGGGAGGGTGCTCTCGGCCAGGGGCCTCACAAAGGGGAGGTAGGCTTGGACGAAACACTACACTAAGGAGAGGGCTCTCAAGACTTAGAAATTATTTTAGGATGAAGAAGTCTTCAACTAAGGGGTATTTATAGGACAACCATGGGCCAACATCAAGCCCCGTGGTGTGCCAGTGTAGGGGGCGGATTTACCCCTGTGTACCTTATCCATCTACCACACTATCACAAATATCCTACCTAACCCAAGACTTCAAATCGTCCCAATTGACGTACAAAGAACGTCGATATGAGGGTGACACATGTCACCCTCCCGTTGGTCCAAAATGTTTCATCTCTCGGAAAAATCCGCAAAAATTTGAAATGACATAGCCGTAATTTTCCCTTCGCAAGTCTTGTAAAACGTTTCGTCGAAAAACGATTCTTTTCGGGGGTTGTGAACAAAATTTCGAACCTTGCCTATCTTTAAGGCTCAAACTTCTCTACGTACGTCCTCACGTACATACTCTGGAAATACGGGGTATAACAGCCTTGGTACCTGGTAGTCGGCTTTCGTACTTGCCCCGTGTCAGCTTCGTGGTTTAGTTGTATGGTATTGTTAGTACGGCTTTGGTATATGGTAGTTGGATTTCATACTTGCCCCGGTCAGTTGATGATGCGGCTTTGGTATCTGGTAGTTAGCCTTCGTACTTGCTCCGTACGGTTTTATGACACATGTGGGACCTGGTGTCATGTGTACTCCTTGGTGTTGTTCTACCATAGACTGCTGGCAGTGAGGAAGGAATTCCACGGGCACGATTGATGTTGTGGGCGTGAGACCCATGGTTATATTTTGAGTGATGACTTGGAGGGCATGAGTCCCTGACTTGACGTGACTGCTTATATATTGTGAACTGTAGTTTGGTTATCATACATGTCTCCTGTTTTATATAGACTGTTATGGTTTCACTTACGATGCTTCATTTCACATACTTGGTACATTCTTCGGCGTCCTTGAAGTGAGTTCATCTGCGAGTTTAGGTACGCTGTTTGGTGATCGGCAGGTGTAGGACCCTGCTCAGAGTTTTGGATAGCTCCTTCTGTTCGGGAGTTATCTTTTTGGTATGAGTTCCTTCAGTACAGGCTTTTGTACATTTATGGGTACGGCGGGGCCTTGTCCCGTCATAGTTCAGTAACTCTTAGAGGTCTGTATTCATATGTGGGATTGGACTCATGTACGGTGTAGTGTCTTTTGTTTATGTATATATGGCAGGCTTGTCGGCTTTGCCCTTGCACGTATGTTGGTTTTTTTTGAAAAAAAAAGAGGTGTTATTTAATTTCTGCAGTTTTACTTAGTTGTTAAGGTAGAAGGGTGCCCAGGTAGGGCACGATCCGCAGGCTTGGGGTTCGGGCGTGACAGTGGTATCGAGCGATCGTCCTCGGAATGTCTACAGACCGTGTCTAGTAGAGTCTTGATTATCGGTGTGTTGCGCGCCACACCCATAAACAGGAGGCTACAGGACATTTAGGAGTTGGTTTCTATTCTTCTCACTCTAAGATCGTTCCATAGAGATGTGTTAGTAAGATAATTCCTCTCTGGCGTGATTTTGTGTTACAGTTATGCCTCCAAGGAGGGCAACAGCCGCCCAGAAGGGCAAAAGAGTAGCAAGAGCTACAAGTCAGACTCAGGGAGTTGTTAGGGCTCGTGCCCAGGGTATACCGGATGTTGTGCCGCAGTCGGCGAGTTCTTCTGCGCCAGGTTTTTAGGCCCCAGCACCAGAGCCTCCAGTTTCTCAGTTAAGAGAAGACTTTAGGGTCATGAAGGAAGCCATTATATTATTGACCAAGATAGCAGTGCTACAGTTTCATCAGCAGGAGGTTATTCGGCCAGTACAGACAGGTGTACAGGGGGTAGAGGGCCAGCGCGAAGATCTGCGTATGAGGTCTAGACCGGTTGGTTATCCCGGTGAGTTTTTGGACGAGCATCCTCAGCAGCGAGTGAGATATTCGTCCAGCCTACCCAGTACATACCCCCACAGTCCGCAGGTGGGAGTTTGGACCCCACAAGGTATTTAGGAGCCGGTCTAAGCTCCAGGGGTCGAGGTGCTCAGAGGAGCAGAGGATTTTCTCAGTCGAGGCCACTTTTTCCTCAGTGTTTCCGATGTAGTAAGCGTCATTTGGGGAAATGCCGTTATGACACAATTGCTTGTTTTTATTGTGGCCGTCCGGGCCATATTCGGAGGGTATGTCCTTTTAGAAAGAGCACCGGTGGGGTGGATCAGCCTATGTGGCCGATGGTTGATTCCCTTTCCTCCACAGTTGTGCGTTCCCCAGGGCAGGGTGTTCAGATGTCAGCCAGCCGTGGTAGAGGTCAGGGTGGAGTTTATAGTTCTGGCGGTCCTTCGAACCGCATAGATGACGTGACTACTGGGCAGGATCAGGAGGCGACATCACATAGGGTTACAGGTATATCTCGATTCTTTTGAATCATACGTGCATTGTTAGAATCAGATTTTGCCCTAGCGTATATGTTTTCCCTTTATTGCTAGAGTTGTAAAGTGATAGTACCCCAGAGGTAGGGATACCTTGATTAGTAAAGTGAGAAGTTAAGAATATTGACAAGAATGGTAAGTGAACTGAGACTATAGTTGTGTAGAGTTCACAAGTTGTAGTTGCCCCATAACAATGTAAGACCAATAGGGAAGATGGTACAGTAGGAATACTTTGGCTTATGTGACGAACCTCTAAGTGAATAGGGGATAGGGTAAGAAGTACCTTGAGATAAGAGAGAGATTTATTCCAGACTAAGAATGAGAAGTTAAGTGTGACGATGGGGCGGGTTATAGACTCATTTCGGGTCAACCGATAGTATGGAATGGGGTGATGTCAGTTAGAAATGGTCCCGTTATGTGATAGGGTCCCGAGAATGCCAGGCCCAAGTTTAGTTAATCGTTGTACGAGTTTGTGGACGCGTTCCACCGGAATCAGGTCGTAAGGACCGAGAAGAGCCTTAGCGGAAATTCAAGTAGCATATGGCCAAGTTTGGTTAGTAACTCCAAGGATTGGGAGCGAAACAATATTTGAGATGTTGACGTTTACTAAATAAGTTTAGAAACGAGAAAGAATGTTAAGTAAGGAAAGAAAGTAACCTCTAAAGATCTTGTTTGTGATAAGACTGTAACCTTCGAGTTTTGAAGGGTCGCGGACGGAAGGTCCATTGTTATGTTTACGTATGTTGTGGTGGCCATGTGTGGCATTGTAACGACCCGTTCCGGGGCCCGTTACTGGTGCCTTACCCTGGGCACCCTAGTGATACATACATCAGAGAAAATCAGCGGAACATAAAACATGAGACATTTAACAAGGGATATAATAAATACACAGGCCAACCAAAAACAGTTGCCTTCAGTATATACATAAAACCTGAACAGTTTAATCCTTTTACAACCCTGCCCACAACAGTACTACAGACCTCTAAGATATACAATGACTATGACGGGACAGGGCCCCGCCATACCCCTGAATGTACAAGAACCTACAACTCAGGGAACACCTACCAAAAGATAAGCCTCCGGAGAAACGGAGCTTCAAATGCTGAATCTGTGATCCATGAGCGAGGATCCACGATCGATGTACCTCTACTGCGGCGTGAACGCAGCCCCGGCGAGGTCAAGACAAAGTACCAAGTATGTGAATGCAAACATAAATGAAATCATACTAGTCTATATAAAGCAGAGACATGTATGATAACCAAACTACGATTCACAACATAAAGCGATCATCACTCCAATATATCTATGGGTCTCACGCCCAACATCAAGCGAGTTCGCATTATGGCGCGTGCCGGAATCTGCATCGGTGTAGACATGTCCATGATGCAACAATAATACCAATGTCCGGCCACATGCCCCGGAATGCACGCCGGTGTAGACATGTCCATGTGACCTCAATAACAAGACAATCCAAATGGAAGCATACCCGTGCGCTACGCATCGTGTCAGTATGTCCAAGGAAACAATAAGACAACATTCCAAATGGACGATACCCGCGGCGCTACGATCGTGTCGATATGTCCAAAGGAAACAATAGGACAGCGTTCCAAATGGACGATACGTGCGCTACGCGCCGTGTCGAGATGTCCAAAGCGGTTAACAACAATAATACTATCAACGAGAACGTGCGTGGAATTTCTCCAATCACCGCAAGACGCGTCCAAGTAAGTTCTCAACCAGTCAACCGACCCTCTATCGAAAGACGCGGTAACACAGAAACACAACGTTTGTACAATAAAGACTATCATCACAAGCATAGGCAAGTTTCACAACAACAAGCATAGGCAAGTTTCACAACAACAAGCATAGGCAAGTTTCACACAACTCAAAGTACTTTCATTTTATGCCATAGTCCGGGTTTTTAACCCAAAGTACTACATACGTTAAGTTCTTTTAAAGAGATCCATTACTTTTATAAAAGTCACCCGATACCGTAGTATTAGAATGACAAACCCACCTTCCTTTTCAAAATCAAGTAACAACATTCTTTCCTAAGTTCGGTTTGCCTAGTTTCATTACTCAAGCTTCTCATTTTCAAATGGTTTCATAGTTCCCAAACTTAATCACTTGATTCCTTTTTAGAACAATCGAGTAACATATGTCATATACGTGAGTAGTTTATTCTTGTTTATAACGATCTTATTACTGACCATGATCTAGAAAATGTAATATCATTTTGTCTCATCTTAGCTTCTATGCAGATGGAGGTTTCTTGGTTTTAATACAACACATCATTTATTCAATACATTTTCCTTTATTAACGCAGCGGTGGTGCTGCCGATACACATTCGATTCCCAAATCAAAAACATTATCCCTTTAAAACCAAGTACTCATTACTCACGAATGAGGTTTCACACAAACATCCACATTAGAACAAATAAGTTAAGTCTCTTATCTTATAAGATCAAGTCTCTTAACTTCTAACATCAAGAAACCATTTTCACTTACATAAGGTCGTTATAACTAACTTCCCATAAAGCTATTATAACACCCTATGTTTTAAACCAACCAAATCACTTAGCACGTATGCGTCTACCGCTACATAGTTCACAACAATCATGCTAGAAAAGATAGGAAGAGGTTCACATACCTCGCGACGAGTATCGACTAATAGCAAACGCTCAAACAATCGGCTACTCCTAAGCCAAGTGGATCATTCCACACGTAGCATTTCAACCTATAAGGCCACAAGCGCTTATTAACATCGTAGAACATTCTGAGAAAAATTCGCAAAGACCTCCCCAACAGCGTAAATCTCTCCTCTCTATCGGGCGGCTATCAAGCCAACCGAGGGGTTATACATCTAACCCGACGGTACAATTCTACTCACAGTACTACTACAAGTCTCATCAGATACGCCCTATGTAAAAAGCATTCGATTCTTGTGCTTAAGTCGAGGACATTGCCACAAGCTATGTTGATTATATATATAGCATACTTAAACTATATTTTCCTACAACATGTAATATCCAATTACAATAGGGGGACAAGATATTTACCTCGCTAAGCCCATAATTATCCAAATATAAAGTCGATCCTGGGCAATCGTTTAGCTCCAACTCGGCGCTCAACCCGCTCTAAACCACCCTTAGAAGTTCTAACCAACTTCTACACAACACTCCAACCGGGACTATGGAGATTTTCCTAGGGTTTCGGTTTTGCGTGTGGAAGTATAATAGTATTTACGGGCTTTCGTGATAGGTATAACCTTAGAATACAACAAGGTATACGGCTAAGGTAATTTGGGCATTATAACAATACTTTGAGAGTATTTCTATACCATAAAGGGGGTATTATACTGAAAGCAACTAGGCAGGGGGTACCACTAGCCTCAAAGGAGGGGGTGGCTACCACCGGCCTACCCACTGGGGAACTCTCGGCGAGGGCCTGCGAAAAGGGGAGGGGGAAGGCTCTCAAGACTTAGGCATTTTGGATGAAGAAGTTCATCAAAGGAGAGGGGTATTTATAGCACAAGCCAAGGCCAACCAATGGCCAAGATCTAGCCAAGTGCTACACAAGTGTAAGGCCAAGATCAAGCCAAGTGCACCCTAACCCTACTCCACAAATCCCTCACAAATATCTACACAAATATCTTCCACCACTTGCCCATTCAATCGTCCATGTACGCCCACTATGCCCACCAATGAGAGGTGCCAAGTGCCGCCTCTCGTTGGTCCAAAATGTTCCGCCTCTCGAAAAATCCGCAAAAATACTAAATGACATAGCCGAAATTCCCTACGAAAGTCGTGGAAAGCGCTTATTTAAAAACGACTCTAACCGGGTGTTGTGCACAAACATATTTCGGCCCAAAGGTGCCACATGGGGGTGACACGTGTCGCCCCCCGATTCGTCCAAAATATTTCGTCTTCCGAAAATATCCAAAACGGCCAAAATCTCAAAATCAAAGCGGGCTACAAAATCAGTAAATTTCTCCGTGGCCCCACGTGACCATTTCCGAAATAAAATTCCATAATTCTCTAATATTCCGGAAGTCCGAATACCAAACTGGGAATCCAATTCCCATTAACGAACCTTTTCCTTCACAAAACGGAAACTTTTCCGTGGAAAAATCGCCTCTTTCTTCCTTTCCAATCTTTACGCCAGATTCTCGTACGTACGTCCTCGCATACATACCCTGGGACTACGGGGTATAACATTCTTCCCCCCTTAGAAACATTCGTCCCGAATGTTCCTTCTAAGTCTCAAAACGAACACATGCCAGTATAGTCTTCACTACTATACTTACGAAACAATCCTGCCACAGCTGGCCACAGAAATACCCACGTAAAATACTTACATCCAAGTCCACGAGGAAACACCTCTAACATCACCACAAATAATACTACTTTTGTCACTTTGTCGCGAGCCTTGCTCCCACGACCCAACAAATGGTACCGGGCTGCATGCGATCACGTGTCGTCAGACACTAATTCTTACCATATTTCGACATCGCTTTAGTATCCAAAACCCGGTTACTATTCTAACGAGGTCATCATTAATCGGGAACATTCTCGATGGATCTTCGATACTTTCCTAACATAACAATACGAAAGACCGGACGCATCGCCTTCCTAAGTCGGACGGCAATTACTAACATATAGGCAACCCGCCTATTCTTCACATGAACTCAAAAGGCCCAAAGTGACGCTAAGTTCCTTCGTTTCAAAACTCGTCACACTTCACCGGTGGTACTTTCAAGAAGACCGACCGTCAACTCAACTCTAAGCGTCGCCGATTATCCGCACGATTCCTCCGAGCCGCCGTAACTTCTTCTAGACAAGCTTCACTATCCACATCACCGGAACAAGCTCAACCAACTATCTCAACCCCGCCAACATCGAACCAATCGACCGCAACTTGCATTTCTGCTTCTACGCGGCGCCACAAGACGACATCAGAACATCGAAATGGTAGCTTAAACACTTCAACCGAGACAACGATCTCTCGCAATTTCCCGAAATCAAAACACCGCCCGGGGCGAACGCGATACGAGACTCACCCGAAGTTCCTAGCCTGCTCGTACAAACTCCAGAAGAGAAAGCCTGTACCACTGGCTCCACGTCGTCATAAGGTGAAGGTAGGCACCTGCAACCTCACAACCTTTTCGGATAACATCAACACCGCCGAGGAACGACTCGACCAAGAACACGATAGGTTGCTTCATCGCCCGACCACCGGGTCGAACGCATCCACGAACTTGCACTGCGGCTAACTAAACACGGGCCTAACACCTCATGACCCTAACACAAAGAGGACCACCACAAACTGACCCCACCACTAAACCTACCGCTGGTTGACCCAAGACGTAGCCTCAACCCGACCCGGCAGCGCAAAATACCATCTCCCAAGGAACAATCTTACTAAACACGTTACGAAAACCTAGCGTCTTCTTAGCTCAACTACCTCTTTCATTTCATACTACATGTGACTTATCCCAAACACACCACGTGCACTATGCACTCCTATAAGGGTCGAACATAACACTACACCTTTCTCGAGATGGCCTTACCTCTAAGGTCTTTGCGTATAAAGCTCTAAGGCTCACACTTTCTCTATCCCCCAAAATCTTACTCGGTTAACCCACCATGATTCTAATCACAACTAACACACTGCTATCAGAACATAGCACTTAAGGTATACTCACCTTGAAAGTTACCAAAGGACCTTGCTGCTCTGGCCCTCTTCTGTTGTCCTTCGTTAACCCGTCGATCTCTACGCTTTCGCCTGCCGCGCATAAGCCCGCATACGTGCCATGCTCAAGCCTAATCAAGGATTACTCTTGCACAACCTTCTTAGGTAGTCATCAAGACTCGCGATACATCGGTATACTCTCGTAGCCAAATCCATAGCTAGTAACAAGGTTGTCTCTCGCAATCTATATTCTCGTTCCCGGCCGTGGGCGAACCGGTTCACATATCATGGCCGCAGTAGGAACTGCCGTCGCCATGCTTAAACTCTGCTGGGGCTAGTGACGTCGCAGAAATCCCCGAATGAAGCACTACCCTAGGTAATGATTTGGCCTGCCCTCGCCACCCTCTGAACTCTACTCGCAGCTCCCTCGGCTGCCTTGCCCTCCTGGGCCCGGGTTGCCCTACGCGGAGGCATAACGATAAGGGAAATAATTTCGTCAGAGGGTCCAACTTACAACACATCTCTAAGGCACGATCTCAGAGTGAGAAGAATAGTAACCAATCCTAAATATCCTATAGCCTCCTGATTATTGGTGTGGTGCACAACACACCGATAATCAAGACTTCCATCGATACGGTTCAGAGACACTTTCCGAGGATTAATCGCTCGATACCACTTTTGTAACGACCGATCCGGTTGCATCGTGCCTTACTGGGCACCCTAGTGATACATACATCGAGAAAATCAGCGAACATAAAACATGAGACATTTAACAAGGGATATAATAAATAAACAAAGCAACCAAAAACAGTTGCCTTCAAGATATACATAAAACACGAACGCTTTAATCTTTTACAACCCCGCCCACAACAAGATTACTGCACTTAAGATAAACAATGACTATGACGACAGTGGCCCCGCCATACCTGAATGTACAAGAACCTACAACTCGTGGAACACCTACTAAAAGATAAGCCTCGGAGAAACGGAGCTTCAAATGTGCCGAATCGTGATCCTATGAGCGAGGATCCACGATCGATGTACCTACTCGCATGATGAACGCGGCCTCAAGGAGGTCAAGACAAAGAGGTACTAAGTATGTGAAATCTGCATAACATCAGAAATGAAATCATACTAGTCTATATAAAGCAGAGACATGTATGATAACCAAACTACAGATTCACAACATAAAACGATCATCACTCTAATATATCTACGGGTCTCACGCCCACAACATCAAACAGTTCAGCATGGCCGCATGCCGAATCTTGATCGGTGTAGACATGTCCATGATGCAACAATAATACCAATGTCCCATGGCCACATGCCCCGACGTGATCGTGCAGATATGTCCATGTGACTCAATAACAAGACAAAGAATCCAAATGGAAGCATACGTGCGCTACGATCGTGTCGGTATGTCCAAAGGGAAACAATAAGACAACATTCCAAATGGACGATACCCGCAGCGCCACGATCGCGGTGATGTCCAAAGGGAAACAATAGGACAGCGTTCCAAATGGACGATACCCGCGGCGCCACGCATCGTGTCGATGTCCAAAGCGGTTAACAACAATAATACTATCAGAGAACGCATTCGCGGAATTTCTCGTCACCGCCGCAAGACGCCCAAGTAAGTTCTCAACTACCAACCGACCTTCATCGAAAGACGCAGAATACGTAAAACACAACGTTTGTACAATAAAGACTATCATCACAAGCATAGGCAAGTTTCACAACAACAAGCATAGGCAAGTTTCACAACAACAAGCATAGGCAAGTTTCACACAACTCAAAGTACTTTCATTTTATGCCATAGTCCGGGTTTTTAACCCCAAAGTACTACATACGTTAAGTTCTTTTAAAAGAGATCCATTACTTTTATAAAAGTCACCCGATGCAGTAGTATTAGAATGACAAACCCACCTTCCTTTTCAAAATCAAGAAACAACATTCTTTTCCTAAGTTCCAGTTTGCCTAGTTTCAATTACTCAAGCTTCTCATTTTCAAATGGTTTCATAGTTCCCAAACTTAATCACTTGATTCCTTTTTAGAACAATTGAGTAACATATGTCATATACGTGAGTAGTTTATTCTGTTTATAACGATCTTATTACGACCATGATCTAGAAAATGTAATATCATTTTGTCTCATCTTAGCTTCATGCAGATGGAGGTTTCTACCGGTTTTAATACAACACATCATTTATTCAATACATTTTCCTTTATTAACGCTGCATTGGTGCTGTCGATACACATTCGATTCCCAAATCAAGAAACATTATCCCTTTAAAACCAAGTACTCATTACTCACGAATGAGGTTTCACACAAACATCCACATTAGAACAAATAAGTTAAGTCTCTTATCTTATAAGATCAAGTCTCTTAACTTCTAACATCAGTAAACCATTTTCACTTACATAAGGTCGTTATAACTAACTTCCCATAAAGCTATTATAACACCCTATGTTTTAAACCAACCAAATCACTTAGCACATGTACGTCTACCGTACTACATAGTTCACAACAATCATGCTAGAAAAGATAGGAAGAGGTTCACATACCTCGCGACGAGTATCGACTAATAGCAAAACGCTCCAAACAGTCGGCTACTCCCTAAGCCAAGTGGATCATTCCACACGTAGCATTTCAACCTATAAGGCCACGAGGCGCTTATTAACATCGTAGAACATTCTACGTAAAAATTCGCAAAGACCTCCCGCAACAACAGAAATCTCCTCCTCTATCGGGCCGGCCATCAAGCCAACCAGGGGGTTATACATCTAACCCGAACGGTACAATTCTACTCCACAAGATTACTACACAAGTCTCATCAGAATACACCCTATGTAAAAACAGTTCAGTTCTTCAGGCTTAAGTCCAAGGACATTGCCACAAGCTATGTTCAGTTATATATATAGCATACTTAAACTATATTTTCCTACAACATGTAATATCCAATTACAATAGGGGGACAAGATATTTACCTCGCTAAGCCCATAATTATCCAAATATAAAGTCGATCCTGGGCAATCGTTTAGCTCCAACTCCGAGCGCTCCAACCCGCTCTAAACCACCCTTAGAAGTTCTAACCAACTTCTACACAACACTCCAACGGACTATGGAGATTGTCCTGTGGTTTCGGTTTTCATGACCGACGGAAGTATAATAGTATTTACGGCTTTTCAGATAGGTATAACCTTAGAATACAACAAGGTATACTAAGGTAATTTGGGCATTATAACAATACTGGAGAGTATTTCTATACCATAAAAGGGGGGTATTATACGAAAGCAACTAGGCTAGGGCCGGGTACCCCACGGCTAGCACCTCAAAGGAGGGGGGGTGGCTACCCCTCGGCCTACCCCACTAGGGGGGGAACTCTCGGCCAAGGGGCCTCGCGGTGGGAGTGGAAGGCTCTCAAGACTTAGGCATTTTGGATGAAGAAGTTCATCAAAGGAGAGGGGTATTTATAGCACAAGCCAAGGCCAACCAATGGCCAAGATCTAGCCAAGTGCTACACAAGTGTAAGGCCAAGATCAAGCCAAGTGCACCCTAACCCTACTCCACAAATCCCTCACAAATATCTACACAAATATCTTCCACCACTTGCCCATTCAATCGTCCATGTGCCGCCCACTATGCCCACCAATGAGAGGTGCGTGCCGCCTCTCGTTGGTCCAAAATGTTCCGTCTCTAAAAATCCGCAAAAATACTAAATGACATAGCGGAAATTCCCTACGAAAGTCGTGGAAAACGCTTTCGTCGAAAAACGACTCTAACCGGTTGTGCACAAACATATTTCGGCCCAAAGGTGCCACATGGGGGTGACACGTGTCGCCCCCCGATTCGTCCAAAATATTTCGTCTTCCGAAAATATCCAAAACGGCCAAAATCTCAAAATCAAAGCGGGCCCCACAAAACCGTAAATTTCTCCCGTGGGCCCCACGTGACCATTTCCGGAAATAAAATTCCATAATTCTCTAATATTCCAGGAAGTCCGAATACCAAATCTGGGAATCCAATTCCCATTAACGAACCTTTTTCCTTCACAAAAACCGGAAACTTTTCCGTGGAAAAATCGCCTCTTTCTTCCTTTCCAATCTTTCGCCAGATTCTGACGACGCCCTCGCATACATACCTCGGGACTACGGGGTATACGAGCATCGTTGGTCTTGTGCTTTTTGGTTGATAGGCATAGTATAGAGTATGCCGAGTTTGTATATCTTGGCAACCGACTAAGAACATTCGGGGACGAATGTTTCTAAGGGGGGAAGAATGTTACACCCCGTAAGTCCAGGACATGTAAAGGAAAATGTACATAAGGAATCAAGACCTGGAAATTGGTACGAAAGGAAGAATTGTTTTTCCGATGGAAAATCTTCCAACGCTTGTAAGGAAAAATGTTCGTTGTTGAGAATTGGATTCTCAAAATGTATTATTTGAGGAATATGGGATTTTTTAACGTTATGGAAATTTATTTTTACGGATTTGGTCACGTGGGGCCCACCCGAGGAATTTTACATTTTTGTGGGGCCCTCGAGGGTTACGGAATTTTATGGACGAATGAGAAGGCGACACGTGGCACTCCTTCCACATGGCTTGGTCGAATTGTGTAAGGGCAAAATGGTCATTGACCATGGTAGAAGATAAGTCTTCCAAAGCTTGATATTGTTGACAAGTCAACTTGTCCACCTAGGCTTGATCCAAGTGAAACTCATCCTAGCCTCACATTTGTTTAAGTCTTGACCCTCCATTGTGTTATATATACTAAGCTAGTGCAAGACTATCTCTTTAACACTTAGAAAAATTTTACACATTGTTGTTCCTCTTAGTGAAGCTCTCGGCTTAGGTGTATCTCCCACACAAAAATTTTGCAATTGTTGTCCATTAGCCACAACACTTAAACCCAAGGTCCCTAAGGGTTTTATAGGGATATCTCAATAGAAAGATTTCGGAAAAATGACATTTTCGTATTAGTCGCAAGGCGAAAACTTAAGGAGTTCTTCAACTTTGAAGTTGGAACTTGAAGATGGGTTCTTCATAGGCTTCTTTGGAGTGCTTGGAGCGGATTGGAACTTAAGGAAAGGAGCTAAGAATTTGCTATGGCGCGACTTGGAATCTTGGAACTTTTAAGGGCTTGGAAAGGTATAAATTTTGTCGTTTTAGCAATTAAGTTTACTTATTGATTGTAGATATGGATATTAGCAAGCATGAGTTATCTTGTATTAAGTTTGATAAGTATATTCTCTATTGGAACCCTAATCCGAAAACTAGCATGTTTAGCCTTAAGATTACAATTCAAGTCGATTATTAGTTTAAGTCGTCGCATGTTGTATAAAGAAGGAAATTGTAGTTGTTGAAGTTGTTTATAACTATATAACATGTTAGACCTTAGAACTTGGATTTGGAAAAGGATTGGAAAAGACTTTGAATTGTGGTTGTAAGTTGGCCGAGAATGGCTAGTGAACATTAACTACTTCGTATGAATTGTGGTGCGGAATTTTACACTTATTGTAAGGTGTGTAATCCCATTTGGTTTGGTTGTTGTTTTGAGCCTTAAATGTGGCGTGTTGGTTATTGTATTCGACCTTGAAAAAGGTGGCAAAGTGAGTAGAAACAAATGAAGTGCTGCCAGATTTTCCGTAGAATTAGAGACCAAATACTTAGTATTATTCTACGTTAGAGACTAGAAGTTGATAGTCTTGTTGTGACCATTATAGGTTGACACTTCTACGTACGGCGATTCGGCAGCTTGTGGATTTAGCCGAAAAGGTATGTGAACTATCTCCTTCTAGCATGATTCCTCGAGGTAAAGAAAGTACGCTCTACTCCTTAAATGATCTATTCCTCGTTGTATTTGGATTGCCTAAAGTAGAATTTGTTCTATGTACTTCCTTGATTATACTTTGATGTTTAAATTGTAAGTTGTATAATCCATTGCCTTAGTGAAGTTTGGATTCTTAAAGAGTGGAAGTATTTTACGTAAAGTACATAGAGTCTTGAAAAGGAAGTGATTTCCAAATCTTTTGGCTAGTGCCTTAGTTCCAAAACCTAAAGGTCATTATAATGACTTTAGGAAAGTCAAAGGAGTGATTTACTTAATTGTTTTAAAAAGAGGAGAAATGACATGATTTAAAGAGAAGTAACTTGTTTTAAAAGGTGTGAGTTACTTGAGGTTTAAAAGTGGGAGGAACTTGATTTCTAAAAGAAAAGAGACTTAAGAATTTGAAGTGTTTTGGTTTAAAAGAAAGGCATGGTCTTGTCTTAAATTTGTTTAAAACATAAAGTGTTATAATAGCTTTATGGGAAGTTAGTTATAACGACTTTATGAAAACAAAAGAATGGTTTTATTATTGGATTTAAAATGGTAACTTGATTTTGGGAAAAGAGAAGTAACTTGAGTTTAAAAGTATAAGTAACTTATTTTCAAATATCGAACTTTTCTTATGAGAAAAATATAAGTGGCTTGGTTTTAAAAGGTAGAGTACCTTGATCTTAAAAGAGTTAGTTACTTGGGTTTTAAAGGTATACTTGGCATCGTTTTAAAAAGTGTAAGCCACTTGGTTTAAAAAGTATAAAGTACTTGATTTAAACATGAACGTGTTTTGTACTACGGATAATAGTATCGAGTTGTTTTACGTAAAAAGAGATCTTTTTGAAAGGATTAATGTATGTAGTACTTTGGGGTTAAAACCCGGACTTTGACATAAAAAAATGAAAGTACCTTGAGTTGTGTGTGACTTGCCTATGTTTGCGTGTGATAGCCTTGTTATGCAAGTGTTGTATCCTTATGTTACCGCGTCTCTCGATGGAGGGCCGGTCATGTTGTTCTTGATTGATGGACCTACTGACACGTTGGGTGGCCCACGGGTATGGTTCCATTAGGATTGTTGTTCCATGGACTAGCTCTCCATGAGGTTTTACTGATTCGGCCTTGGTATGTGGTGGTTGGCTTTCGTACTTGCCCCGTCTCGTGGCTGATTCGGCCTTGGTACCTGGTAGTTAGCCTACGCACTTGCCCTGCTCGGTTTAGTGCGACGGTCTCGTGACACGCGTACTGGTAGTTAGCTCAGACTTGCCCCGGCCAGCACGTGACACCGCTGGTACCGGTAGTCGGCTTCAGACTTGCCCCGTGTCAGCTTCGTGGTTTAGTTGTATGGTATTGTTAGTACGGCTTTGGTATCGGTAGTTGGCTTCGTACTTGCCGGCCGATTGATGATGCGCTTTGGTATCCGGTAGTTAGCCTTGACTTGCTCAGACGGATTATGATACGCGTGGACTCGATGTCATGGTACTCGGTGTTGTTCTACCATAGACCGCGGTGAGGAAGGAATTCCACGGGCACGATTGATATTGTGGGCGTAAGACCCATGGTTATATTTTGAGTGATGACTTGGAGGGCATGAGTCCTTGACTTGACGTGACTGCTTATATATTGTGAAATGTAGTTTGGTTATCATGCATGTCTCCTGTTTTATATAGACTGTTATGGTTTCACTTACGCATTTCATCGCTTTCACATACTTGGTACATTCTTCGCATCGACTCCTTCGGGCCGCTCATGCCGCAGGTTTAGGTACGATGTTTGGTGATCGGCAGGTGTAGGACCCTGCTCAGAGTTTTGGATAGCTCCTTCTGTTCTGGAGTTATCTTTTTGGTATGAGTTCCTTCAGTACAGGCTTTTGTACATTTATGGGTACGGCGGGGCCTTGTCCCGTCATAGTTCAGTAACTCTTAGAGGTCTGTATTCATATGTGGGATTGGACTCATGTACGGTGTAGTGTCTTTTGTTTATGTATATATGGCAGCCTTGTCGGCTTTGCCCTTGCACGTACGTTGGTTTTAAAAAAAAAAAAAAAAAAAAAAGGTGTTATTTAATTTCTGCAGTTTTACTTAGTTGTTAAGGTAGAAGGGTGCCTGGGTAGGCACTACCACGCCCGGTTGGGCGTGACATATTCGCCTTGAAAAAGGTGGCAAAGTGAGTAGAAACAAAGGAAGTCTTGCTGATTTTCCGTAGAATTAGAGACCGATACTTAGTATTATTCTACGTTAGAGACTAGAAGTTGATAGTCATGTTGTGACCATTATAGGTTGACACTTCTACGCGCGTATTCGCTTAGCTTGTGGATTTAGCCGAAAAGGTATGTGAACTATGTCACGACCGAACCGGCCCGTGATCGTGCCTTACCCTGCACCCTAGTGATACAACATCGAGAAAACCAGTGGAAATAAAAACTTAAACATACAATTAGATATGGATCAAGATAAAGAAAATAGGCCAACCAAAGCGGTTGCCTTTCAAAGATATATATATATATATATATATCGACCTTTGACGATTATAATCCTTACAACCCCGCCCACAACAAAGCTACAGACTTAAGATTTTTACAACAACTATGACGGGACAGGGCCCCGCCATACCCCTGAATGTACAAGAACCTACAGACTCAGGGTAACATACCAAAAGATAAGCATCCGAAGGAATGGAGCTTCCCAATACGCTGAAATGTGATCCTATAAGCGGGAATCGACAGCCGATGTACCTCTACCTGCGGCATGAACGCAACCCCGGGCGAGGTCGATAACAGTACCAAGTATATGAAATCAAAAATATCAGTAAATGAAATCATAACAGTCTATATAAAGCAGGAGACATGTATGATAACCAAACTACAGTTCACCATAAATAAGCAGTCATGTAAGTCAGGGACTCACGCCCTCAGAGTCATCACTCAAATATAACTATGGGTCTCACGCCCGCAACATCAATCATGCCCGTGGAATACCTTCCTCACTGCCGGCAGTCTATGATATAATAACACCACAGAGTACACATGAACACCAAGTCTGTACTAACAATACTATACAACCAAACCACGAAGCTGACACGGGGCAAGTACGAAAGCCGACTACCAGATACAAGGCGGTCACGAGCTGACCGACAAGTACGAGGGCTAACTACCGGTACCGCGTCAGATCACGAGACTTCGCTACTACTCGAACGGGCAAGTCGAGGGCTAACTACTGGTACAAGGCCGAATCACCACGAGACGGGGCAAGTACGAAAGCCACCACCGATACCAAGGCCGAACAAGAAACCTCATGGAGAGCTAGTCCATGGAATAACACTATCAGCGAGCGCACTGCGGAATTCTCCGTCACCGCGCACGCCCAAGTAAGTTCTCAACAAGTCAACCGCCTCCATCGAGACGCGATAGTATAGAAACACAATTCTTGCACAACAAAGGCTATCACAATAAGCATAGACAAGTTTCACAACAACAAGCATAGGCAAGTTATACACAATGAAGGTACTTTCATTTTATGTCAAAGTCCGGTTTTAACCTAAAGTACTACGTCGTTAAATTCCTTTTAAAGATCCATTTCTTTTACAAAGGTCACCCGATATTCGTAGTATAAAAATAGAGTGACTAACATTGTTAAGTAAACTAAAACACTTCCTTTGTAAAATCAAGTAACAACATTATTTTCCAAATGTTCAAGTTTGCCTAATTTCAAATGCTCAAGTTTCTCATTTTCGAAAAGGTTTCGTAGTTCATAGTTTTAATCCTTTAAAACAATTTGAGAAACATATGTCTTATGTGTGAGTAGGTTATTCTTGTTCATAACAATCTTATTAAAGCAGCCATGATCTAGGAAATGTAATATCATTTTGTCTCATCTTAGCTTCATGCAGATGGAGGTTTCTACCGTTTTAATAATACTTAATTATTCAATACATTTCCCTTCATTAGCGCTGATGGTTTGTTCGATACTTATTCGATTTCAAATCAAGAAACATTATTCCTTTTAAAACCAAGTACTCATACTCACGAATGAAGTTTCACACTTTTTAACAAAATTCATATTAATTCAATTAAGTCAAGTCTCTTATCTTTTAAGATCAAGTCTCTTAACCTCTTAAAATCAATAAACCATTTTTTTTATCTCTCTTAAGTCGTTATACCTAACTTCCCATAAAGTTAGTATAACTCTTAAGCTTTCAAACCAAGTATTATTCTTCTTTCAAAAAGGATTCTTAATTCTTTTGAAATACTTCAAGATTCCTATTATTCAGGATTAAGTCAAAAGACATTGCCGTAAAACTACATTCAGTTAACACACGCACGTCTACCGTACTATATATATATTCTTTTAAAATACTTCCAGATTCTTATTATTCGGGCTTAAGTCAAAAGACATTGCCGTAAAACTACATTCAGTTAACACACGTACGTCTACCGTACTATATATATATTCTTTTAAAATACTTCCAGATTCTTATTATTCAACCTTAAGTCAAAAGACATTGCCACACGTACGTCTACCGTACTATATATATATACCTTTAAAAAATATCATGCTCAAGAGTATAGGAAGAATCACATACCTCGCGACGATTATCGACTATTAGAAAAACGCTCCACGGCTAAAACCCGGCTAGCCTTGTCCACCTTCCAAGTAGTACATGCTACTCGCAGAACATTCAACCTATAAAGGTTATACCAGTCTATCAAAGTCTAGACTACACTGTAGAATATTCTTCTGACGCGATTTCAGTTCAATTCTTTTCTGTAATATCCTTCTATTACAGTTCAATACTCTTCTATGAATCTTATATTCATTTCAATACAACTACAGTATGTAATTTCCAATTACACTAGAAGGATAGGATTATTTACCTCGGTAAGCCCAAAATTATCCAAGATTAAATGTCGATCCTGAGCGACGTTCAGCTCCTACTCTGGGCCCTCCAACCCGCTTCAAACAACCCTTAGAAGTTCTAACCAACTTCTACTCAAATACTTCAACCATCTATGAAGATTTCCTTAGGGTTTCGTTTAGTGGCTAAAGGAAGTATAATAGTATTTCTGGGCTTTTAGTATAGGTATAACCTTGGAATACTACAATGTATTAGGCCAAGGTATTTTGGATTTATACAACAATACTTGGAGAAGTATTTTTCTACCAAGGGAGGGGTATTTCACGAAAACAACAAGGCAAGGGGAGGGGGAGATACTTTCGGCCCAGGCTTCAAAGGGGGGGGGGGACCTTGGACGATTTCAACACTTAAGGGAGAGGGATTTTTGAGGCTTGGAAAATGGTTTGTGGATGAAGATTTTGTCTTGCATTGGAAGGGTATTTATAGGACATTCAATGGCCAAGATCAAGCCAAGTGGTAGGCAAGTGTAGGGTGGGGATTTGGACATGTGTTTGTGGGTCCCACTTGCTCATCAACTACAAAAAATATCCTACCAACTACTTGACAAAATAGCCAAGGCAAAACGTGACCCTTTTCGTCCCATTGTTTCCGCCCACTTGAGGGTGACACTTGTCACCCTCTCGTTGGTCTAAAATATTTCATCTCTCGGAAAAATCCGCAAAAATAATAATTGACATAGCCGTATTTTTCCCTTCGCAAAGTCCGGAAAACGTTTCGTCGGAAAATGACTCTTTTCGCTAGTTGTGCACAAATTTCGCCACTTTGCCTACTTAAGGCTTAAACTTTTGTACGTACGCCCTCACGTACATACTCTGGAAATACGGGGTATAACATTCTCCCCTCCTTAGAAACATTCGTCCCGAATGTTCCTTCTCAAGACGGATAACGCTAAAGTTCCTCTAACAAGTTGCCAACGCCACACCTGGCCACAAAACAACTTACGCGAAAATACTTAACCCAAGTCCATGAGAAATCATCCCTACTTCACAAAAGCTTCCACCCCGGTCTAAAGGATACCCCCTTCGCATCTTCACTTCACAACAAAATGATCGTTTCTATTCTCTTAGCACATGTTCACCTCTTTCCTTACTCGCCGTACTGTTCTTGAACACTTGAACTCTTTCTAGTACACGTACCATACTTCAGTCATCGCTTCAGTTTCTACAACCTCTGGAGTCACTACCTCCAAACTTGGTCATCTTTCTAGCCTCGATCTCCTTTAAGGCCATTCCCGGTCTTCACGAACCGCTTCTGGTCGATCATATCCACGAACTCATATGATGGTCATCTAAACTTGGGCCTAGCACCCTCGTGACCCTACCACCTGGCGGGACCACCTCGAACTGACCCAACCCCAAACCGGGCTACGGGTTGACCCGCAACATGGCCCCAACCCGACCCACTTAACGCATCAAGCTCTTGTTTCCCGATCCGGAACAATCTTACCTATACAGGTCATGAAAGCTACCACTTCCATTTTACACAACTCACAGAATTATCCCACAATACATTTATACGCAAACCAAGTATTTCGACAAAGACTAACCGTAAAATCTTTTATTCAAGTCGGCCTTATATCTAAGGTCTCAACGTGTAATATTCTAAGGTTCATACCTTCCCTGACCCCACACTTATTCTTTCAACTATCCATGTCTCTAAACCACAATACACACAAAGTATCTCATGCATAGCACTCAACATACAATCATCGTATCACGCATGCAAAACTCTAGAGGTTAAGGATATACTGAAAAGATAGGCGGTTCAAAGGACCGCTAAATCGGGAACTTCCACCGCGACCTCTGCCGTGGCACGCCGGTATGAAAATCTGCCTAGCCATGGAAGGTGAAGAACCCGCAGCCCGATCTCGTAATGCGTGCTTTCCTACCATGCTACCCGTCTGGACTTCTCGCCAGATGGCCTGTTGGCGCAAGAATAACAATCTCCCAAGTTAGTACGACACTCTCCCTTATGAAGTTTTCCACAACGCCACACCGAGACAAGGCGACTCATCCGCGAGCACTCCTACTCCTCGAAAATCTGAAACGGGGAGCCCGACCGCCTCCTAAATATCCGAAGGTCCCGGTGTGGAGGACCACTCAGACCGGCAGAGGTACATAACTAGTATCTCGAGGCGGTCCACCTCGAAAGTTATCAAAGGACTCGCTGTTCTCGCCCTTCTCGCTGTTCTTGGTCATTCCGCCGACCTCTCCGCCTCACATCCAAGTGCATAAGCTGCGTGCGGCAATGTCCATGCCCGTTGAAGAGCTACACTGAACAAGCCTATGCCAAGTAGTCATCGAGCCGGTGGCGTGGCGGTGCACTCGCCCTCCATATCGCTACTAACGCGGGACATCAACCAATGAGTCGAACTCCACATTGTACTCGAACTGCACGCCCGCTCGCTCAATACCAAAAATCTGCCCGAGCCTCTCGCCCGCGAGGTAAGAAATGTGCAAGAAATGCCTCGAGAACTCGTTCCATACGGGAAGTGCATGCTCTCCCGACAGCTCGCGAATCAAACTAGTCGATTGCAAGATCACGCATCCGATGCGAACCCAAGACTCTCGACTCGGTCTCGAAGCCTTGATCACTCTACGATCGTCAGAATCGCTTGATGAACTCCTGCGGATCATCCTCGTGCCTCGACCAGAACTCGCGGGCTACAACTCGAAAGTCCCGTAGCCTCAAACTATCCGATCTCGGGTGACCCACGGTGCTATCGAACTGCCGGCCCAAATTATCTCATGTTCGCCACGATCTGGCGATGAATCGGGCCATCTCTTTGTAACCCATCTCTCTCGCTCCGGTGTGGGGCGAGGCTCGTGTATCGTGGTCTCGTGAGCCACCGCTGCGACTCTAAACTCGCTGGGCCGGGCGTCGCAAAACTCGCCGTCTGAAGCACAATCTGTGATCGACGCTCGCGCTCGTACTCTCTCAGTATCTCACTAGCGCCTCAATTGCCGTTGCCTTGCCCATCTGGGCTGGTCGCTGCTTGGCGAGGCATAATGGTAAAACGAGATCGTCGGAGGGTCCAACTTACAACACAACTCTAAGGCACGATCTCGGAATAAGAAGAAGGAAACTAATCCTAAATGTCCTATAGCCTCACGATTATAGATGTGGTGCACAACACATCGATAATCAAGACTCTACCAGACACGTCGTAGACACTTTCCGAGGATTAATCGCTCGATACCACTTTTGTCACGACCAACCGGGCAGTGATCGTGCCTTACCGGGCACCCTAGTGATACAACATCAGAGAAAACCAGCGGAAATAAAAACTTAAACATACAATTAGATATGGATCAAGATAAAGAAAATAGGCCAACCAAAGCGGTTGCCTTTCAAAGATATATATATATATATATATCGACCTTTGAACGTTATAATCCTTACAACCCTCGCCCACAACAAAGCTGCACCTCTAAGATTTTTACAACAACTATGACGGACAGGGCCCCGCCATACCCCGAATGTACAAGAACCTCTGGACTGTGGTAACATACCAAAAGATAAGCCTCCAAGGAACGGAGCTTCCAATACGCTGAAATGTGATCCTATGGCGGGAATCGAGTAGATGTACCTACACTGCGGATGAACGCAACCCCGGGCGAGGTCAAGATAACAGTACCAAGTATATGAAACTAAAAATATCAGAATGAAATCATAGCGATCTATATAAAGCAGAGACATGTATGATAACCAAACTACGATTCACCATAAATAGCGATCATGTAAGTCGTGGACTCACGGCATGTAGTCATCACTCAAATATAACTATGGGTCTCACGCCCGCAACATCAATCATGCCCGTGGAATACCTTCCTCACTGCCGACAGTTTATGATATACCAACACCACAGAGTACACATGAACACCAAGTGCGTAACAATACTATACAACCAAACCACGAAGGCGACACGGCAAGTCTGAAAGCCGACTACGGATACCAAGGCGGTCACGAGTGGCCGGCAAGTACGAGGCTAACTACCGGTACCAAGGTCGATCACGAGACTTCGTCACTACACCGAGCGGGCAAGTGCGAGGGCTAACTACAGTACCAAGGCCGAATCAGCCACGAGACGGGGCAAGTACGAAAGCCGACCACCAGATACCAAGGCCGAACAGTAAAACCTCATGGAGAGCTAGTCCATGGAATAACACTATCAACATGAGCGTACCCGTGGAATTCTCCGTCACTGCCGGCACGTCCAAGTAAGTTCTCAACAAGTCAACCGGCCCTCCATCGAGACGCCAGAGTATAGAAACACAATTCTTGCACAACAAAGGCTATCACAATAACCATAGACAAGTTTCACAACAACAAGCATAGGCAAGTTATACACAACTCAAGGTACTTTCATTTTATGTCAAAGTCCGGGTTTTAACCCTAAAGTACTACGTACGTTAAATTCATTTTTAAAGATCCATTTATTTTACAAAGGTCACCCGATATTCGTAGTATAAAAATAGAGTGACTAACATTGTTAAGTAAACCAAAACACTTCCCTTTGTAAAATCAAGTAACAACATTATTTTCCAAACGTTCAAGTTTGCCTAATTTCAAATGCTCAAGTTTCTCATTTTCGAAAAGGTTTCGTAGTTCATAGTTTTAATCCTTTAAATCAATTTGAGAAACATATGTCTTATGTGTGAGTAGGTTATTCTTGTTCATAACAATCTTATTAAAGCAGCCATGATCTAGGAAATGTAATATCATTTTGTCTCATCTTAGCTTCATGCAGATGGAGGTTTCTCGGTTTTTTTAATACTTAATTATTCAATACATTTCCTTCATTAAGCGCCATGATGGTTTGTTCGATACTTATTCGATTTCAAATCAAGAAACATTATTCCTTTTAAAACCAAGTACTCATACTCACGAATGAAGTTTCACACTTTTTAACAAAATTCATATTAATTCAATTAAGTCAAGTCTATTATCTTTTAAGATCAAGTCTCTTAACCTCTTAAAATCAATAAACCATTCTTTTTATCTCTCTTAAGTCGTTATACCTAACTTCCCATAAAGTTAGTATAACTCTTAAGCTTTCAAACCAAGTATTATTCTTCTTTCAAAAAGGATTCTTAATTCTTTTGAAATACTTCAAGATTCCTATTATTCAGGATTAAGTCAAAAGACATTGCCAGAAACTACATTCGATTAACACACGACGTCACCGTACTATATATATATTCTTTTAAAATACTTCCAGATTCTTATTATTCGGGCTTAAGTCAAAGACATTCAGTAAAACTACATTCGATTAACACACGACGCGTCACCGTACTATTTATATATTCTTTTAAAATACTTCCAGATTCTTATTATTCAGCCTTAAGTCAAAAGACATTGCCACACGTACATCTACCGTACTATATATATATACCTTTAAAAAATATCATGCTCAAGAGTATAGGAAGAATCACATACCTCGCGACGATTATCGACTATTAGCAAAACGCTCCACGGCTAAAACCCGGCTAGCCTTGTCCACCTTCCAAGTAGTACATGCTACTCGCAGAACATTCAACCTATAAAGGTTATACCAGTCTATCAAAGTCTAGACTACACTGTAGAATATTCTTCTGACGCGATTTCAGTTCAATTCTTTTCAGTAATATCCTTCTATTACAGTTCAATACTCTTCTATGAATCTTATATTCATTTCAATACAACTACAGTATGTAATTTCCAATTACACTAGAAGGATAGGATTATTTACCTCGGTAAGCCCAAAATTATCCAAGATTAAATGTCGATCCTGAGCGACGTTTAGCTCCTACTCTGGGCGCTCCAACCCGCTCCAAACAACCCTTAGAAGTTCTAACCAACTTCTACTCAAATACTTCAACCATCTATGAAGATTTCCTTAGGGTTTTGTTTAGTGGCTAAAGGAAGTATAATAGTATTTCTGGGCTTTTAGTATAGGTATAACCTTGGAATACTACAAGGTATTAGGCCAAGGTATTTTGGATTTATACAACAATACTTGGAGAAGTATTTTTCTACCAAGGGAGGGGTATTTCACGAAAACAACAAGGCAAAGGGAGGGGGAGATACTTTGCCCAGCAAAGGGGGTGGCTTGGACGATTTCAACACTTAAGGGAGAGGGATTTTTGAGGCTTGGAAAATGGTTTGTGGATGAAGATTTAGTCTTGCATTGGAAGGGTATTTATAGGACATTCAATGGCCAAGATCAAGCCAAGTGGTAGGCAAGTGTAGGGTGGGGATTTGGACATGTGTTTGTGGGTCCCACTTGCTCATCAACTACACAAAATATCCTACCAACTACTTGACAAAATAGCCAAGGCAAAATGTGACCCTTTTGGTCCCATTGTTTCCGCCCACTTGAGGGTGACACTTGTCACCCTCTCGTTGGTCCAAAATATTTCATCTCTCGGAAAAATCCGCAAAAATAATAATTGACATAGCCGTATTTTTCCCTTCGCAAAGTCCGGAAAATGTTTCGTCGGAAAACGACTCTTTTCGCTAGTTGTGCACAAATTTCGCCACTTTGCCTACTTAAGGCTTAAACTTTTGTATGTACGCCCTCACTTACATACTCTGGAAATACGGGGTATAACAAACTATCTCCTCTTCTAGCATGATTCCTTAAGATAAAGAAAGTATGTCCTGCTCATTAAATGATCCATTCCTTGGTTGTATTTGGATTGCCTAAAATAGAATTTGTTCTATGTACTTCCTTGATTGTACTTTGATGTTTAAATTGTAAGTTGTATAATCCATTTCCTTAGTGAAGTTGGATTCTTATAAGTGAAAGTATTTTTCTTAAAGTACATAGAGTCTTGAAAAGGAAGGGGTTTCCAAATCTTTTGGCTAGTGCCTTAGTTCCAAAACCTAAGGGTTGTTATAATGACTTTAGGGGAGTCAAAGGAGTGATTTACTTAATTGTTTTAAGAGAGGATAAATGACATGATTTAAGAGAAGTAACTTGTTTTAAAGGTGTGAGTTACTTGAGGTTTAAAAGTAGAAGAAACTTGTTTTCTAAATATTAAGAGACTTGAAGTATTTTGGAAAGTTAAGAACTTGATTTGTAAGTATGTGATACTTGGTTTTAAGTATAAGTCTTTTGGTTATAAAAAGGAATGAATATGTCTAAAACCATAAAGGGTTATAACGACTTTATGGGAAGTTGGTTATAACGACTTTATGGAAGGTTAAGAAAGTTGTCTATTTTGATTATTAGGCATAAGTTGCCTAGTTTGTGAAAATTTGAAGTTACTTGATTCCAAGCATTGAAATGAGTTTTCTAAAAGTGTAGTAACTCACTTTGAAAAATAGACACACCTTGATACTACGGGTGTTAGTATCTTGGGGTTTTACATAAAAATGAGTCTTTTGAAAAGAAAGCACGTACGTAGTACTTTGACTTGTTTAATTGAGAATTATTCTATGTGTGCCTTGATAAGTACTTTGCTTTAATTGAGAATTATTCTATGTGTGCCTTGATAAGTACTTTGGCCTATTTAATTGATAATTATTCTGTGTGTGCCTTGATAAGTACTTTGGCTTGTTTAATTGAGAATTATTCTATGCGTGCCTTGATAAGTACTTTGGCTTGTTTAATTGAGAATTGCCAATCTGTGCTGGTGATAGCATTTGAGTACAAGTATTATGTTTTATTACGTTCGCGACTCTCGGTTGGAGGGTGTTGCCTTGTTGTAAGTTTACTTGGGCGTCACGGCGGTGAGGTGGGATTACGGGTATGCTTCCATTATTTGTGTTACCCCATGGTCATGCTTATACGATGTGGGATTTGGGCATGCGACCGAGGATACTCCTTGGACATGCTTATCGATGTAGGATTAGGGGCATGTGACCGGGGCGGGTTAGATTCCCATATTTTTGTATTACCCATGGTCATGCTTATACGATGTGGGATTAGGGCATGTGACCGGAGGCGGGTTTGATTCGGTTGTTTGTGTTACCCGTGGTCATGCTTATACGATGTGGGATTAGAGGCATGCGACCACGAGGATACTCCTTGGACATGTTTATACGATGTGGGATTAGGCGTGTGACCGGGGCGGGTTAGATTTCGGTTGTTTGTATTACCCATGGTCATGCTTATACGATGTGGGATTAGGTATGCGACCACGAGGATATTGTTATATCATGAATTGGCGGTGAGAAAGGATTCCACGGGCATGGTTGATATTATGGCGTGAGACCCATAGTTATATTGAGTAGTGACTTTGAGGCATGCGTCCACGACTTGATATGGCTTATGTATTGTGTCTTGTAGGTTGGCTATCATACATGTCTCTGTTTTGTTTAGACTGTTATGATTTCATTCACAGATACTAACATTTCACATACTTGGTACATTCTTCTTGACCTCCTTGGGGCTGCGTTATAGCGAGTTTAGGTACGCGAGTTGGTGATCTGCGGGTGGAGGACCCTGCTCAGAGTTTTTGGATAGCTCCTTCTGTTCGGGAGTTTTATCTTTTTGGTATAAGTTCTTTGATCTGAGCTTTTATGCGATTATGGATGCGGCGGGGCCTTGTCGTCATAGTTGATATAACTCTTGAGGTGCGTATTCATATGTGGGATTGGACTCATATGCGATTATAGTGTCTTTTGTTTATGTATATTATGGCAGCCTTGTCGGCTTTGCCCTTGTACGTATGTTGGTTTTGAAAAAAAAAATGATGAGGTGTTATTTAATTTCCGCAGTTTACTTAGTTGTTAAGATAGAAGGGTGCCCAGGTGGGGCACCTGTCACGGGCCCGGGGTTCGGGGCGTGACAGAGTGGTATCAAAGCAGTCAGTCCTCGGAATGTATACATACCGTGTCTAGTAGAGTCTTGATTATCGGTGTGTTGCGCGCCACACCCATAAACTGGAGGCTACAGGACATTTAGGAGTTGTTTTCTATTCTTCTCACTCTAAGATCGTGCCATAGAGCTGTGTTAGTAAGATAATTCCTCTCTGAAGTAATTTTGTGTTCTGATTATGCCTCGAGGAGAGACGATCGCCGAAGGGCAAAGGAGTAGCGAGAGCTACTAGTCGGACTCGGATAGTTGATAGGGCTCGTGCCCGGGGTATCTGGATTTTGTCTGCATGATCGGCGAGTTCTTACATGCGGTTTTGAGGCCCCGACACGGAGCCTCTAGTTTCTCGATTAGGAGAAGACTATAGGGTCGTGAGGAAGCGATTATGTTATTGACCAAGATAAGCGGTGCTACAATTTCATCGTGGGGAGGTTATTCGGCGATGCAGACGGTGTCTGGAGGGTAGAGGCAACGCGGAGATCGGCGTAAGAGGGCTAGACCGTTTGGTTATCCGGTGAGTTTTTGGACAGTGCCTCGTGAGTGAGATATCGTCGACCTACCCAGTACATACCCCCGCAGCTCAGTTGCCTAGTTTAAGAAAGTTGTCTATTTTGATTATTAGGCATAAGTTGCCTAGTTTGTGAAAATTTGAAGTTACTTGATTCCAAGCTTTGAAATGAGTTTTCTAAAAGTGTAGTAACTCACTTTGAAAAATAGACACACCTTGATACTACGGGTGTTAGTATCATGGGGTTTTACATAAAAATGAGTCTTTTGAAAAGAATGCACGTACGTAGTACTTTGGCTTGTTTAATTGAGAATTATTCTATGTGTGCCTTGATAAGTAATTTGGCCTGTTTAATTGAGAATTATTCTATGTGTGCCTTGATAAGTACTTTGGCCTGTTTAATTGAGAATTATTCTATGTGTGCCTTGATAAGTACTTTGGCTTGTTTAATTGAGAATTATTCTATGTGTGCCTTGATAAGTACTTTGGCTTGTTTAATTGAGAATTGCCAATATGTGCTGGTGATAGCATTTGAGTACAAGTATTATGTTTTATTACGTTGCCGCGACTCTCGGTTGGAGAATTGTTTGCCTTGTTGTAAGTTTACTTGGGCGTCACAAGCGGTGATGTGGGATTCCACGGGTATGCTTCCATTATTTGTGTTACCCCATGGTCATGCTTATACGATGTGGGATTCCGGGGCATGCGACCACGAGGGATACTCCTTGGACATGCTTATACGATGTGGGATTCCGGGGCATGTGACCAGGAGGCGGGTTAGATTCCCGGATTTGTTTGTATTACCCCATGGTCATGCTTATACGATGTGGGATTCCGGGGCTTGTGACCAGGAGCGGGTTAGATTCCCGGATTTGTTTGTATTACCCCATGGTCATGCTTATACGATGTGGAATTCCGGGGCATGCGACCACGTGGGATATTGTTATATCATGGACTGCCGGCAGTGAGAAAGGATTCCACGGGCATGGTTGATATTATGGGCGTGAGACCCATAGTTATATTGAGTAGTGACTTTGAGGGCATGCGTCCCTGACTTGATATGACTTCTTATGTATTGTGTACTGTAGGTTGGCTATTATACATGTCTCCTGTTTTGTTTAGACTGTTATGATTTCATTCTGATGCTGCATTTCACATACTTGGTACATTCTTCCGTCTTGACCTCGCCGAGGCTGCGTTCAATCTGCTGAGTTTAGGTCTGTGTTTGGTGATCTGCAGTGTAGGACCTGCTCGAGTTTTGGATAGCTCCTTACATTGGGAGTTTTATCTTTTTGGTATAAGTTCTTTCGATGCAGGCTTTTGTGCGATTATGGATGCGCGGGGCCTTGTCCGTCATAGTTGATATAACTCTTGAAGTGCAGTATTCATATGTGGGATTGGACTCATGTACATTATAGTGTCTTTTGTTTATGTATATTATGGCAGCCTTGTCGGCTTTGCCCTTGTACGTATGTTGGTTTTGGAAAAAAAAATGATGAGGTGTTATTTAATTTCCGCAGTTTACTTAGTTGTTAAGATAGAAGGGTGCCCAGGTAGGGCACCAGTCACGGGCCCGGGGTTCGGGGCGTGACATCCGCGTCCCTCCATAAAGGGACGACAACTTGTTTCAAGGATACCATGGGTTAGCTCCCCATGGGGGTGAGTGGTACACTCTCACGGCGGGTCGGTATTTGACTCGGGCGGGTTAAATTCCCAGATATATATAAGCCATGTATTAGCTATCCGTGATGCGAGTATCGTGTACCGATGAGTCATTGCGGGTCCTCACGACCTAAGAGGGTGAAATAGTCCCTTGCGGGTGAAATAGTCCTATGATAGGTTGCAGTATAACACAGATTGTGGTTTACCCTGGCACTGGCACGGCCTTCATGTTTTGAAATGGTATTGATTTCATTAATGAAAGGGTGCACTGTGGTTATGAATTAAAGTGGAACAGTAATTCTCATTGTTAAAGTCATAACTTAAAAGATAAAAAAGATTGCATTACTCTCATGATTGTAAGGTTCAGTGTGCTTACTGATGTTGTATTATATCATGGACTGTCGGCAGTGAGGAAGGATTCCACGGGCATGATTGATATTATGGGCGTGAGACCCATGGTTATATTTGAGTAATGACTTTGAGGGCATGCGTCCCTGACTTGATATGAATGCTTATGTATTGTGTACTGTAGGTTGGCTATCATACATGTCTCCTGTTTTGTTTAGACTGTTATGATTTCATTCTGGTACTTCATTTCATATACTTGGTACATTCTTCGTCTGACCTCCTTGGGGTTGCGTTCATCTTGCAGTTTAGGTACGCGATTTGGTGATCTGCAGTGTAGGACCACCCGAGTTTTGGATAGCTCCTACATTGAGAATTTATCTTTTTGGTATAGATCCTTCAGTACAGGCTTTTGTACAGATATGGGTACGGCGGGGCCTTGTCCCGTCATAGTTCAGTAAAACTCTTAGAGGTTTGTATTCATATTGTCACGACCCGTTTGGGCAGTGGTAGTGCTCTGGGGCACCCAGTAGTCATACATCGAGTAACCGAGAATGTAAAACAAGGCAGAAGCAGTTTATAAAATAGGACACGATTTATATGAAACGTCGCCTTTGGCATATATAAATAAACATGGTTGTGATTTACATCCCAAATGCAACATGACTACAGACCTCTAAGGAAAATATACAACTATGGCGGGACGGGGCCCGCCATACCCCTATACAAAACTATCTACAACGGGAGATCATACCCAAAGTAGAGCCTCAGGAGAAGATGGAGCTCGACACCAACGAAAGATCCTAAGGATGCGGATCTAGCACCTGCTTGCCTTTACCTGCGGCATGAACGCAGCCCCCCGAAGGAGGTCAGTACAACAGGTACCAAGTATGTGAAACTATAAAGTACTTAAATGGAATCAAAGTATTTAAAACCTTTTCACAAATACAATCAGTTCAATTGCACATAGTGCCACATCACAAACAACAGCAGTAATAGGAAAAGCGCATGCAGTGTCTATTCTAGGCGCGAATGATCGAGCAGGCGATCGCCCATAGTATCGTGCGTGCCTAGTCACGGACTTCCGCGGCCCGCATAGGTCACACGGACCGCGTGAGGTATTCCTCGCATCGGGGCAGCTAACCCCGGCATCCGCCTAGGCTCGCATAGCCTCAAAAGACCGCGTAGTCTCAGCAGACCGCATAGGAATCCCCGCGTCGGGCTAAACACCGGAATGATCAATCACGGAGCATACCGCTGCTCGCATAGTCTCACGGACGCGTAGGGCGTATAGACCGCGTCAGAGGCAAGCCCTCGGTATAACGATCGAGGGTAGGTGATACAATAACGATACAGCGGACTTACCGGTTAGCAACGTAAGCCTGGTAAGAATGACCCGCTTACGGCGTTTCAAGACACTAACCCAGGTAGCATCATAATATGTCTACTTATCAAACAAATCTTACTACACTTAACAGAAATCAATATAAGGCTTTTATAAACAAACAAGTAAACAATTCCTTTTTATCCTTCTTAAGTTGTTATACCTAACTTCCCATAAAGCTAGTATAACTCTTAAGCTTTTGTTTTAAAAACCAAATATTTATCTTACATTAAAAAATGATTGATAGTTCTTTTGAAATGCATCGAGATTCTTATTATTAGGGCTTAAGTCAAAGACATTGCGTAGTTATTATTCGGGCTTAAGTCAAGCGACATTGCCGTAGTTATTATTCGATTAACACGTATGCGTCTACCGTACTATATATATGTGTTAAAATATCATGCTTAGGAAGAATCACATACCTTGAAAACCTCCTGCCAAGTTGAATATGCGCGCATGAAGAATCGACTATAATAGTCACAGACATCTATCAAAGTCTAGACTACTGCGAAAAGTCATTCTAAGCGGAGGGTTCACAATTCTACGGAAAGTCGGCACAACCCTACCCGGTGAGCTATATAAGTCTCTTGTGAAAACGATCCTTTGTGAAGTCTGATTCAATTCTATTCCATAATATTCTTCTAAGTATTTAATACTTATTCTTATACTACTACGGTATGTATTCTCTAATTCAAAGAGGTTAGGATTAGTTACCTCGGTAAGCCCATAATATCCTAGATAAAGTCGCGCTGAGCAAGGTTTAGCTCCTAAGTTATGCGCTCAGTGGCTCGAGAAACCTTAGAAGTTCTTCACAACTTCTACAAAGGACTAAGGGATTTGGGCTAGGGTATTTTGGGCATTATAACAATACTAGAAGACAACTTTTCTACCAAGGGAGGGTAGATTTCGGCTAGGCTAGGGGTAGGCCTCGGCCAAACTCACTCGAAGGGGAAGGTGTTGGACGAAAGGCTTAAGGGAGAGGAGAGGATTTTCAAGACTTGGAAGTAATTTGTGGATGAAGAACTCTTCATCTTTAAGGGGTATTTATAGCTCAAGCCATGGCCAACCAATGGCCAAGATGAAGACAAGTGCAAGGCAAGTGTAGGGTGAAGATTTACTACACACAAATATCCTACCAACTCCTTGACTTTGTGCAAGGCACAAAAAACATGCCAAGCTTAGCCAATTCGTCCAAAGGGACGTTTTAAGTCCACCCAGTGGAGGGTGACAAGTGTTGGCCTCCGTTGGTCCAAAATGTTTCGTCTCTCGGAAAAATCATAAAATACTAAATGACATAGCGGAATTTTCCTACGAAAGCGTGGAAGCGTTTCGTCGGAAAGCGATTCTTTTAGCGAGTTGTGTACAATTTTCGAACTTGGCTAACTTTAAGGCTAAACTTTTAGACGTCGTCCTCACGTACATACTCGGAAATCTGAGGTATAACATTCTCCCCTCAGAAACATTCGTCGAATGTTCCTTACCAAAACGATTATCGATAAAGCTTAAGCGGTTGCAAATGCCACACACGCGGCCATAGAACAACACTTAGGCATATATGGTAATGGAAATTTACAAGTAGGAAAGTGAATTACGGAGGTGTGGGGAATAGGTGAGATACTTACGCCTCGTCCTCCTCGCCGGCTTCCCACGTCATCTCCTCACGAGCTCGTTCGCCACGGAACTTTGTGGAAGCCACGTCCTTGGTCGCGAGCGCTAACGACGATCGACTATCGCTATGGGAATCTCCTCATCGATAACCCGTGATCACACTGGACATCGTCAATCGGGTGTACCTAGATGGATCCGATACATCTCGCCAACATAGATACGTGAAAAACCGGATGCGCGCCTCCGGATCGGACGGCAGATCCAACGTAGGCAACCTTGCCTACCTGCGGACAATGCGAAGCGGCCCGATGTACGCTTGGTGAGTTTCCTTCTTCCGAATCTCATCACACCGCCATGGGTGACATTTTAGGAAAACCCAATCATGAACCTCGAACTCAAGATGCCGGCGACGATGATCTGCATCGATACATGCGACTCGGTATCGATAGCGCTCTCGGATAAGCCGCCTTATCCATTTGCTGCAAATCTGGTCCCACTACCGCACCTCGCCCACATCGAACCAACCTATAGGCGATCTGCACTTCCTCTCATACAAGGCCTCATAAGGCGCCATCGAATCTGGAGTGGTAGCTATTATTATCATGAAACTCAAGAGGCAAATGATCCTCCCAACTACCTGAAGTCAATAACACGGGCTCGCGACATATCCTCAAGAGTGCGGATAGTGCGCTCTGCTGTCCGTGCATGCGTGGACGAAATGCGATGCTCGGGCTCACTGCGTCCTAAACCCCTGGAAGGACCTCAGGAAGTTAGCGTAAAGCGGCTCCTCTTTGCGATATGATCGAAATAGGGACTCCATGCGATCGGCGATCTCTCGGATGTAAAGTCGGCATAATCCTCGGTAGAAAAAGTCGTCGGACGGGAAGAAAGTGGGCTGATTTAAATCGACCGTCGACGATAACCCATATAGAATCATGTCTCCTCCGAGTGCGAGGTAATCCTGTGATGAAGTCCATGTTGATTACCTCCACTTCCGGTCGGGATCTCTATCGCTGTAACAAACCACGGGCCTGCGGTGCTCTACCTTCACTGCGACAACACGGGCGAGCTACGAACTCGCAGCGTCCTCTTCAAGCCATCCCACCAATACGGATCTAAGGTCGTGGTACATCTTGGTCGACCACGGATGGATAAGTGCTTGTTGTGTGCTTCCCCAAGAACCTCTTGCGAAGTCACGAAACATGGGACACACAACTGCCCTCAAACCTTAGCACCCCATCGGTGCTACCTCAAAGGACCGCGCCTCACGAAGAGGCGTATCACGATATCGAATCAAAGTGGATCCTCGAATTGCCTCTTCGCCTCGCCGGCGATGGAAGACTCGGCAACCTCACGAACTCTAACCCCGCTGCTATCGAGAATCAATCAAGCGGACACCAAGGCTCGCTAAGCGGTGCAAATCACGAACCATGTCCCTTCTCTCTAGCGCACATCGATAGGCTCCCATCGACCTACGACTAAGAGCATACGCCACAACATTGGCCTTCCCGGGTGGTACGGGATATCAACATCGTAATCCTTAAGCAACTCTAACCACCGTCTCGCCGTAAGTTCAGCTCCTCCGGTGAAGATATACTTGAGGCTCTTGTGGTGTATAAATATCCACGTGAACCCCATACAAATAGTGCCTCGGATCTTCAAAGCGTGAATCACGGTATGACTCTAAATCATGGGTGGGGTAGTTCTCTGCGTGTTTTTGGTGTCGGGATGCATATGCTATAACCCTGCCATCCGCATCAACACACATCCCAACCCGATGCTGGCGCATCACAATACGGCGTAACCATCGGACCCTCCGGAAGAGTAAGAAGCGAGGCGGTTGTCGGTCTCTTTCAGCAGCTGGAAACCACGCCACAAGCATCGATCGCGAAACTTGCTGCCCGAGTCAGCCTAGTCAATGGTGCAGAGATAGAAGCAAACTTCTCTACGAACCGCCGATAATAACCTGCAAGGCCCAGAAAACTGCGAACCTCTGTCGGAGTAGTAGGTCTAGGCCAAGTCCTGACTGCCTCGATCTTGGCCGTATCCACTCGAATGCCATCAGCCCCGACAATATGCCCAAGAAAAGCCACCGAAGCTAACCAAAACTCACATTTGGAAAACTTGGCGTATAACTGCTGGTCCCGGAGAACTGTCAGCCACGATCAAATGCTCGCGTACTCGCTCGGCGAGAATAAACCAAGATATCATCAATGAACACTATCACAAATGTGTCCAAAAATGGTTTGAACACTCGGTTCATCAAATCCATGAATACCGCCGGAGCATTGGTCAACCCAAAAGACATGACCCTGAACTCATAATGCCCGTACCGGGTCCGGAATGCAGTCCTAGGGACATCCACCTCTCTGACACGAACCTGATGATAGCCCGATCGCAGATCAATCTTGGAGAAACATCTCGCGCCCTGCAACTGGTCGAACAAATCATCAATCCTGGGAAGGGGGTATCTGTTCTTAATGGTCACCTTGTTCAGCTGCCTGTAGTCAACACACATGCGCAGCGTCCCGTCCTTCTTCTTCACGAACAATACCGGCGCCCCCCAGGGAGAAACACTAGGTCTGATAAAACCCTTCTCCAGCAAATCTCTCAGCTGGTCCTTCAGCTCTCTCAACTCGGCAGGTGCCATTCTGTATGGCGGAATGGAAATAGGCCGAGTGTCTGGCAACACATCTATACAAAACTCGATCTCCCTCTCAGGATGGGATACGGGAGGTCGTGCGGAAACACGCCGGGAATTCTCGACCACTGGATCGAAAATCTGGTACCGCAGCCTCAGTATCAAACACCCGAACGAGATGGTAGATATACCCCTTCTGCACCATCTTCCTAGCCTTGAGGTAGGAAATAAACCTACCTTTCGGCGATACCGTGCTCCCTTCCCACTCAACAACCGGCTCCTCAGGAAACTGGAACCGTACTACTCTCTCTCTGCAGTCTACATTGGCGTAGCAAGAAGCTAGCCAATCCATCCCCATGATCACGTCGAAGTCAATCATCTCCAACTCTATCAAGTCGGCAAGGGTCTGACGACTGTAAATGGTCACAGGACAAGCTCTATATACCCGCCGAGCTACCACCGAATCACCCACCGGCGTAGCTACCTCGAAAGGGTCTATGGACTCAGGCTCTATCCCTATCCTACTAGCAACAAGGGAGATATATGGGAGTAGAACCGGATCTATCAAAGCATACACATCAAACCCCGATAAGGTACTGTGACGACATCGGTGAGGCCTCACGATCTGTCGGTGGACAAAGCATAAATGCGGTTACGAGGACCGCTAGAATCGGGACCGCGCCACGACCTCTGCGCGACCGCTGGTCCATGAGTACCTTGCCCTCCGGGGCGAGTAACTGTCGGGGATGAAGAAGCGGCAACAGACCCTGTAGACTGGGCCCTACTACCAGCGCCGCCCCCGGTCGGACAAACTCTCGCGAAATGACCCTGCTGGCCACAAGTATAGCGAGCTCGAGTCTGACTCCCGAATGGTATCTACTACAGCGGGCTGAAAGCGGACCTCGAGCAGTTAGCACCCCGCTACCGAAATCTGAAGTCCCGGGGCCCCGACGCCCGCGCCTCGGTTGTACCGAAAATGAGGTAGGGCGCTCTGCGCGGTGTGGTGCAAATCTGGACCTGCGATGCCGCCCACCACGAGAACCACCAAAAGAACCGGCCATCTTCGCCTTCTTGCATCGATATCGCTCTGCCCGTGGTCTCTACGCTCCTCGCATCCTAGTGCATGAGCTGCATCGGGTTATGTCCATGCTGGTGAAGGACACACCCGCACAAGACTTCGGCCATGTAATCATCTAGCCCGATGACATAGCGATGCACGGTCCTCCATATTCGCTACGGTCACGAGGACATATCGAGCCAAAGAATCAAACTCGACATTGTACTCCCACATGCGTCCTCCTGTCGGCAACAAGAATCTATCAGCTCGTGCCCTCGCATCTGCGGAGGCAAGAAGTGTGTGAAAAGCCTCGAAAACTCATCTCATATGCTTTGGAAGTCATGCTCTCCCGAAAGCTCGTAGAATCAAGCCAATCGATTGCGGTATCACGCGCGGCCGATGCGAACCGAATATCACGACTCGGTCTCTGAAGCCTTGATCACCCGTGATCCTCTGCGGTGACGGATGAACTCCTGCGGATCATCCTCGGCCTCGACCCGTAAAACTCGGCGGGCTACAACTAAGGAAATCCGTAGTCTCAAACTATTCGCCTCGGGTGCACCTGTCTGTGGGCCCGAGCCGAGCCGATCGAACCGCGTCAGCCTATCCTCGTATCGCCACAACTCTGGTCAAAAGTGGGCCATCTCGCGTACCATAACTCCTCCGCCACAGGATGTGGGACAGGAGGTGTGGGTATTGTGGTCTCTGCTGGGGCCGGCGGCGTCATAGAACTCGCCGTCTCGGTATAGACTGGGCCTGAGCCCTCGTGACTCTGGGTGTCTCGCTAGCGCCTCCTCGTTGCCTTGCCGCTACGGGCAGGTTGCCTTACATGGAGGCATAAGCATGGAAAGGAATACGTTAGAGGTCCAACCTATAACACGACTCTAAAGCACGATCTCGGAATGAGAATAATGAAACCAATCCTAAATATCCTATAGCCTCACGATTATTGGTGTGGTGCACAACACACCGATAATCAAGACTCTACTAGATACGGTCTGTAGACACTTTCCAAAGATTAACTGCTCTGATACCACTTTTGTCACGACTGCTCGGGGCGTGGTCGTGCCTTAGGGCACCCAAGTAGTCATACATCGAGTAACTAGCGGAATGTAAAACAAGACAGAAGCGATTTATAAAATAGGACACGATTTATATGAGAAAACGTCGCCTTCGGCATATATAAATAAACATGGTTGTGATTACATCCCAAACTCGCACAACATGACTACATGCACCTAAGGAAAATATACAACTATGGCGGGACGGGGCCCGCCATACCACCGATACAAAACTATCTACAAAAGGGAGATCATACACAAAAGTATAGAATCAGGAGAAGATTGAGCTCCTTAAACCAACTCAAAGATCCTAAGGATGCGGATCTAGCACCTGCTTGCCTTTACCTGCGGCATGAACGCAGCCCCCCGAAGGAGGTCAGTACAATAAGTACCAAGTATGTGAAACTATAAAGTACTTAAATGGAATCAAAGTATTTAAAACCTTTTCACAAATACAATCAGTTCAATTGCACATAGTGCCACATCACAAACAATGATAGTAATAGGAAAAGCGTAGCAGTCTATTCTAGGCGCGAATGATCGAAGCAAGGCCAATCGCCCATAGTATCATTCTGCGTGCCTAGTCTGGACTTCCGCGACCGCATAGAGTCACACGAGCCGCATGAGGTATTCCTCGCATCGGGGCAGCGACCCGGCATCCGCCTAGGCTCCCGCGGCCGCATAACCTCAAAAGACCGCGTAGTCTCGACCGCATAGGAATCCCGCGTCGGGCTAAACACCGGAATGATCAATCACGGAGCATATCGCTGCTCGCATAGTCTCATGAACCGCGTAGGCCGTATAGACCCGCATCGAGGGGCAAGCCACCGGTATAACGATCAAGGGTAGGTGATACAATAACGATACAACGGACTTACGGTTAGCAACGTAAGCCAAGAATGACCCCCTTTACAGCATTTCAAGACACTAACCCGGTAGCATCATAATATGTCTACTTATCAAACAAATCTTACTACATAACAAATCAATATAAGGCTTTTATAAACAAACAAGCAGTTCCTTTTTATCCTTCTTAAGTTGTTATACCTAACTTCCCATAAAGCTAGTATAACTCTTAAGCTTTTGTTTTAAAACCAAATATTTATCTTACATTAAAAAAATGATTGATAGTTCTTTTGAAATGCATCGTGATTCTTATTATTAGGGCTTAAGTCAAAAGACATTGCGTAGTTATTATTCAGGCTTAAGTCAAACGACATTGCCGTAGTTATTATTCGATTAACACGTATCGTCTACCGTACTATATATATGTGTTAAAATATCATGCTTAGGAAGAATCACATACCTTCTGAAAACCTCCCGCCAAGTTGAATATGCCGCGCAGAGAATCGACTATAATAGTCACAGACATCTAGCAAAGTCTAGACTACTCTGAAAAGTCATTATAAACAGTGGGTTAACAATTCTACGCAAAGTCGGGCAGAACAACCCTACCCGGTGAGCTATATAAGTCTCCTGTGAACACAGTCCTTTGTGAAATCTGATTCAATTCTATTAGTAATATTCTTCTAAGTATTTAATACTTATTCTTATACTACTACGTATGTATTCTCTAATTCAAAGAGGTTAGGATTAGTTACCTCGGTAAGCCCAATAATATCCTAGATAAAGTCGCTGAGCAAGGTTTAGCTCACAAGTTATGCGCTCAGTAGCTCGAGAAACCTTAGAAGTTCTTCACAACTTCTACAAAGGACTAAGGGATTTGGGCTAGGGTATTTTGGGCATTATAACAATACTAGAAGACAACTTTTCTACCAAGGGAGGGGGGGTAGATTTCGGCTAGGCTAGGGGTAGGCCTCGCCAAGCTCACTAAAGGGGGTGTTGGACGAAAAAGGCTACAAGGGAAAGGAGAGGATTTTCAAGACTTGGAAAGGAATTTGTGGATGAAGAACTCTTCATCTTAAGGGGGTATTTATAGCTCAAGCCATGGCCAACCAATGGCCAAGATGAAGACAAGTGCAAGGCAAGTGTAGGGTGAAGATTTACTACACACAAATATCCTACCAACTCCTTGACTTTGTGCAAGGCACAAAAAACGTGCCAAGCTTAGCCAATTCGTCCAAATGGACGTTTTAAGTCCACCAATTGGAGGGTGACAAGTGTTGCCCTCCCGTTGGTCCAAAATGTTTCGTCTCTCGGAAAAATCCGCAAAAATACTAAATGACATAGCCGGAATTTTCCCTACGAAAGCTGTGGAAACGTTTCGTCGGAAAACGATTCTTTTAGCGAGTTGTGTACAATTTTCGAACTTGGCCTAACTTTAAGGCTAAACTTTTGTACGTACGTCCTCACATACATACTCCGGAAATACGGGGTATAACACATATGTGGGATTGGACTCATGTACAGTGTAGTGTCTTTTAATTTTGTATATTATATGGCAGCCTTGTCGGCTTTGCCCTTGCACGTATGTTGGTTTTAAAAAAAAAAAGAGGTGTTATTTAAATTCCGCAGTTTACTTATGTTGTTAAGGTAGAAGGGTGCCCAGGTAGGGCACGATCCACGAGCCCGGTTGGGCGTGAGTGGTATCGAAGCGATCGATCCTCGGAATGTTCTGACCGAATCTAGTAGAGTCTTGATTATCGGTGTGTTGCGCGCCACATCCATAAACAGAGGCTACAGGACATTTAGGAGTTGGTTTCTATTCTTCTCACTCGAGATCGTGCCATAGAAGTGTGTTAGTAAGATAATTCCTCTCGGCGTATTTTTGTGTTCTGGTATGCCTCGAGAGAACAGTGATGCCTGAAGGGCAAAGGAGTAGCGAGAGCTACGGTCGGACTCGAGAGAGTTCATAGGGCTTATGCCTAGGGTATCTGGATGTTGTGCATGATCGGCGAGTTAACCTGCGCTGAGTTTTGAGGCCCCAAGACGAGCCTCGATTTCTCGATTAGGAGAAGACTATAGAGTCATGAGGAAGCGATTATGTTATTGAACAAGATAGAGGTGCTCTGATTTCATCGCCAGGAGGTTATTCGGCCGATGCAGCAGTGTACAGGGTAGAGGGCCAGCGGAGAGATCGGCGTAAGAGAAATTTAGGCCAGGTTGGTTATCCGGTGAGTGTTTGAACGGCGACCTCGGTGAGTAAGATATTCTTCGACCTACCAGGTACATACCCCGCGGCTCACATGTTACACCGTAAGTCGGGACATTTAAAGAGAGAATGCGTAAGGAATCAAGACTTGGAAATTGGTACGAAAGGAAGAATTGTTTTTCCGGAAAATCTTAGAAACGTCGGAAAGGAAAAATGTTTGTTGTTGAGAATTGAATTCTCGAAATGCATTATTTGAAGAGTATGGAACTTATTAACATTATGGAAATTTATTTTACGGATTTGGTCATGTGGGGCCCACCCGAGGAATTTTACATTTTTGTGGGGCCCACGAGGGTTACGGAATTTTATGGACGAATAAGAGGGCAACACGTGGCACCCCCACATATGGTCTTGGACGTTTATAGTAAGGGTAAAAGGGTCATTGACCATCAAGGAAGATAAGTCTTCAAAGCTTGAGATTGTTGACCAAGTCAACTTGTCCACTTGGCTATTATCCAAGTGTCTTTCATCCTAGCCACTCAAGTGTTGCAATCTTGACCCTCCATTGTGTTTTATATACCCAACTAGTAGCAAGACAAAGTCTTCCAACACTTAGAGAAAAATCACACATTGTTGTTCTTCACTAGTAGCTCTCGGGTTCACCCTCAAGTCCACACAAAAAAATTTATAGTTTTGATCCATTATTCACAAGACTTAAACCCAATGTCCCTAAGGGTATTGTAAGGATATCTCAATAGAAAGATTTTGGAAAAACGACGTTTTCACGTTAGTCGCAAGGCGAAAACCTAAGTCGTTTTCACAAGTTTGGATTGGAAATTGAAGAGAAGTTGGTTGTGAACTTCTAGGGGCTTCAAATAGAGGATTGGAGCGTAAAGGAAAGGAGCTAAGAATTGCTAAGGAGCGACTTTGAATCTTGGAATTTTTAAGGGCTTGTAAAGGTATAAATTTTGTCGTTTTAGCAATTAAGGTTTACTTATTGTTGTAGCTATGGATATTAGCAAGCATGAGTTATATATTATGTAGTTGGATAAGTGTATTGGCTATTGGAACCCTAATCCGAAAACTATCATGTTTAGCCTTAAGATTACAATTCAAGTTGATTATTAGTTTAAGTCGTCGCATGTTGTATAAGAAGGAAATTGTAGTTGTTGAAGTTGTTTATGACTATATAACATGTTAGACCTTAGAACTTGGAATTGGAAAAGTATTGGAAAAGACTTTGAATTGTTGGTTATGTTGTTGGCCGAGAATGGCTTGGATTTTAAACTACTTGGTATTAATTGTGGGGCGGAATTTTACACGTATTGTAAGGCGTGTAATCCCCTTTGTTTGGTTGTTGTTTTGAGCCTTAAATGTGGCATGTTAGTTATTGTATTCGTCCTTGAAAAAGGTGGCAAAGTATGTAGAAACAAAGGAGGTGCTGCCCGATTTTCCGTAGAATAAGAGACCGTATACTTAGTATTATTCTACGTTAGAAACTAGAAATTGATAGTCATGTTGTGACCTTTATAGGTTGACAATTCTACGTACGGCGTATTCGGCTTATCTTGTGGATTTTAGCCGAAAAAGTATGTGAACTATCTCCTCTTCTAGCATGATTCCTTAAGATAAAGAAAGTATGTCCTACTCCTTAAATGATCCATTCCTTGGTTGAAATTGGATTGCCTAAAATAGAATTTGTTCTATGTACTCCCTTGATTGTACTTTGATGTTTAAATTGTAAGTTGTATAATCCATTTCCTTAGTGAAGTTTGGATTCTTAAAAGTGAAAGTATTTTACTTAAAGTACATAGAGTCTTGAAAAGGAAGTGGTTTCCAAATCTTTTGGCTAGTGCCTTAGTTCCAAAACCTAAGGGTCGTTATAATGACTTTAGGGGAGTCAAAGGAGTGATTTACTTAATTGATTTAAAAGAGGAGAAATGACATGATTTAAAGAGATGTAACTTGTTTTAAAGGTGTGAGTTACTTGGGATTTAAAAGTATAAGCTACTTGATTTATATAGATTTAGAGACTTGAAGTATTTTGAAAGTTAAGAAACTGGATTTGAAAGTTTGTGATACTTGGTCTTAAGTATAAGTCTATTGGTTATAAAAGGAATGGATATGTCTAAAACCATAAAGGGTTATAACGGCTTTATGGGAAGTTGGTTATAACGGCTTTATGGAAGGTTAAGAAAGTTGTCTATTTTTATTTAATGGGTATAATGTCTCGACCCGACCCCTGGCCCGTGACTGGTGTCTTACCCGGGCACCCAAGTAGACATACATCAGAGTAACCAGCGGAATATAAAACAAGACATGAAATAATATGAAGTGAAAGCAGTTTATCGAGAAGAGCTACAGATCGGCATATATATAAAAACTTGAGCAGTTACAACCCTTTTACAAACCCTGTCCACAACAGTACTACAGACCTCTAACAATGTTATAACAACAATGGCGGGACAGGGCCCTGCCATACCCCTGAATGTAAGTACCTACAACTACAGGGGACTATACCAAAGATAAGCCTCCGGAGACACGGAGCTTCCCAAAACGTTGAGCTGTGACCACATGAGCGAGGATCAACAAGCGGTGTACCTCACTGCGGCATGAACGCGGCCAAGGAGGTCGATAACAACGGTACCAAGTATGTGGCCGAAAATCGTAAATGAAATCATAATAGTCTATATAAAACAGAAGACATATATGATAACCAATTCCCGATACACAACATGTAGCGATGTATCAAGTCGGGGACTCACGCCATGAAGTCATCACTCAATATAACCATGGGTCTCATGCCCACAATATCAATCATGCGGTGAATTCCTTCCTCACCGGCGATCCATGATATAAAAGCACCAAGGAATACACATGAACACCAGGTCCCACCTGTGTCAAAATAAAACCGTACGGGGTAAGTACGAAGGCATAGCCGACTACTAAAACCCACAGTACCAACAATGCTATAAAACTGTATCACGAGGTCTTTCTAGACCGCGCCACATGATCGGCGGCCACTCGCCTCGGTATCAATGCGCGTCTAATCTGACTCCGCGATCCGCATAGGCCACCTAGGCGCGTGAGGTATTCCCCGCATCGAGGGTAGCTACTCCTCGGCATCGTCCTGGACTCTCGTAGCCCGCATGGCCACATAGACCGCATGAGGTATTCCTCGCACACTAACCTGGAACTCTCGTAGCTCCGCATAGGTCCCCTGGACCCGCATGAGGCATCCCTCGCATCGGGGGGCAGCTTAACCCCCGGTATAACATGTCAAGAGGTGAGTGGTACAATACTAACATAACGGCTTATCGTTAAACAACATAAGCACAACAAGGGAACCCCCTTTACACAAACGTTACAAGATACTAACACACGTAGCATCATAACATGTTTACTTATCAAACCAACAAGAAAGTATTACAAGGCTATCACAAACCAACATAGTCAAGTTATTCACACAAGGTACTTTCTATTTTATGTTAACAAGTTCGGGTTTTTATCCCCAAAGTACTTCATATATTAACTATTTAAAAAGATTTGTTTCTTTCACAAAAAGTCACACGATACCCGTAGTATCAAAATAGAGTGACTATCTTTTAAAGTAAACCAAAGCAATTTCCCTACCTTCTTTTTGAACCAACTTAAGACAAAAGCATGCCTTCCTTTTTAAATGAAAACACTTCAATTTTTCAAGTCTTTATCTTTTATAAAACAAGTCCTTACTTTGAAATTTTAAGAAAATCAAAACTTGTTTATTAATGATCTTATTAAAGCAGCCATGATCTAGGAAATGTAATACAATTTTGTCTTATCTTAACTTCTATGCAGATGGAGGTTTCTACTGGTTTTAATAATAATTAATTAGTCAATACATTTTCCTTTATTAGCTACTGATGGTTTGTTCGATGTTCTTTCCTTTAGAAATCAATACAAGGCTTACATAAACAATTAAGTAAACCGTTCCTTTTATCTCTCTTAAGTCGTTACACCTAACTTCCCATAAAGCTAGTATAACTCTTAAGCTTTTAAAACCAAGTATCACTCTTCTTTCAAAAACGATTCATAACTCTTTTGAAATACTTCAAGATTCTTATTATTTAAAACTCAAGTCAAAAGACATCGAAGTAAAACCACGTTCAGTTAACACACGTACGTCTACTGTACTATATATATTCTTTTAAAATATCATGCTCAAAAGGATAGGAAGAATCACATACCTCCTCGGCGAAATCCACCTGCCAAGTCGAATATGTCGCGCGCAGAGTATCAACCTCGATAAGCCCAAAATTATCCAAGTTTTAATGTCGATCCTGAGCAACGTTTAGCTCCTACTCCGTGCGCTCCAACCCGGTCCAAGAAACCCTTATACGATCCTAACCAACTCCTCTTTAAGAACCAACCTAAACAAGTGAAGAACACTAAGGTTCTTGTCCTCACAACTCTCGGCCAAGGTGAGGCTTTAGGGGCTAGGGTGTGAAATCTTTTCTAACTTTTGGTTAACAATCTTCCTAATACACTAAGGAAGAACACTTAAGAGTTTAGGAATTTGGACAAAGTTTGGTTAAGGGAGAGGGGTGTTTCGGACGAAGGCTTTCAAGGAAGGGGGAGGGGAAGTTTGGACGAGAACTTCAACTAAAGGGGGAGAGGGATTTTGAGACTTGGAAATTGTTCAAGTGATGAAGAAGTCTTGATATCAAGGGGGGGTATTTATAGAACACTCAAGGGTCAAGATTCAAGCAAATGGATGGTGTAGATTAGGACATGTGCTACCTTATCTATCTACTACATAAATATCTTCAAGACTTTGACCAAACATTTTTGGCCTTTAAAACACAAAAAACGTGCCAAACATTTCCCCACCTAAACCGTCCACTTGAGTGTGACACATGTCGCCCTCTCATTGGTCCAAAATATTCATTTTCCGAAAATATCTGTAATGCCAAAAATCCGAAAATAAAGTGGGCCTCACAAAACCGTAAATTCTCTCGTGGGCCCCACGTGACCAATTCCGGAAATTAAAATTTCAATATTTCTAAAATATTCCAAAAAGTCCGAATACCAAATCTGGGAATCAAATTCCCATTAACGAACCTTTTTACTTCACAAAAACCGGAAACTTTTCCGTCGAAAAATCACATCTTTCTTCCTTTCCAAAATTACTGTCGTATTCTCGTACGTACGTCCTCACATACATACTCTGGAACTACGGGGTGTAACACATAAGTTGCCTAGATTGTGAAAATTTGAATTTACTTGATTTCAAGCTTTGAAATGAGTTTTCTAAAAGTGTAGTAACTTACTTTGAAAAATAGACACACCTTGATACTACGGGTGTTAGTATCTTGGTGTTTTACATTAAAAGGAGTCTTTTGAAAAGAATGTACGTACGTAGTACTTTGGCTTGTTTAATTGAGAATTATTCTATGTGTGCCTTGATAAGTACTTTGGCTTGTTTAATTGAGAATTGCCTATGTGTGCTGGTGATAGCTTTTGAGTGCAAGTATTATGTTTTATTATGTTGTCGCGACTCTCGGTTGGAGGGTCGGCTGTCTTGTTGTAAGTTTACTTGGACGTACCGACAGTGTTGTGGGATTCCACGGGTATGCTTCCATTATTTGTGTTACTCCTTGGACATGCTTATACGATGTGGGATTCCGGGGCATGTGACCAGGAGGCGGGTTAGATTCCCGGATTTGTTTGTGTTACCCTATGGTCATGCTTATACGATGTGGGATTCCGGGGCATGCGACCACGTGGGATATTTTTATGGATTAGCCCTCCATGAGATTTAGTGACGCAGGTTGGATCTGGTAGTTAGCTTTCGTACATGCCCCGCTCAGTTGATGACGCATGATGGATCTGGTAGTTGGCTTTCGTACTTGCCCCGTCGGTGCTATTACGATTTAGTACTGTGAACTCCGGTAGATAGCTTGCGCACTTGCCCCGGTCATATCTCGTGACGACAGGTTGGATCTGGTAGTTAGCTTTCGTACATGCCCCCGTCAGTTGATGACGCAGGTTGGATTTGGTAGTTGGCTTTCGTACTTTCCCCCGTCAGTTTTATTATACAGGTTGGATCTGGTAGTTAGCTTTCGTACTTGCCCCGCTCAGTTGATGACGCAGGATGGATCTGGTAGTTGGCTTTCGTACTTGCCCCCGTCAGTGCTATTACGCGATTTGTACGATAGACTCGGTAGATAACGCGACTTGCCCGGCCATATCTCGTGACGACAGTTGGATCTCAGTAGTTAGCTTCGTACTTGCCGTCGATTGATGCGAGTTGGATCGTAGTTGGCTTCGTACTTGCCCCATCAGTTTATAATCTGAGTTGGATTCGGTGGTTCGTTTTCCTACTTGGCGTCTGACGCTTTGTCACGACCCGTTCGGGGCCGTGGAGTGCCTTACCCGGCACCCAGTAGTCATACATCGAGAAATCGGAAAATAAAACTACCAAAATATGAAACAATATAAATAAGACACGGTTTAGGAAAAAGTTGCCTTCGGCATATATGTATATAAGTACCCCAAAATGAACGATTACATCCCAACCTTACAGGTCTGCAGGACCTCAGAGTTTAAAACAACAATGGAGGGCAGGGCCGCCCATACCACGAATACAAATATCTACAACGACAGGGACCATACCAAAATGCTAAGCTTAGGAGAAGCGGAGCTTTCCCAACGCCAAACGGTGATCCTAAGAACGGGGATCAACGGTAGGAGTACCTTTACTGCGGCATGAACGGCCCCGAATGAGTCGATAACAGTACCAAGTATGTGGCGAAAATCGTAAATGAAATCATAGTAGTCTATATAAAGCGGGAGACATGTATGATAACCAAAACTACGATTCTGAAATAAACAATCATGTCAAGTCGAGGACTCACGCCCTCAAAGTCATCATAAAACCGTGCGGGATAAATGCGAGGCATAGCCGACTACTAAAACCCCGATCTAACAAGGTCGTAAATCAGTATCATGAGATCTGTCTGAAGCCGTCACATGATCAAAGGCGGCCACTCGCGCATGATATCTAATGTGCGCGTCTAGCCACGGAACTTTCCGTAGCTCGCACGGGCCACTCAATGGCCCGCGTGAGGTATTCCCGCATCGGTAGCTACTCCGGCAGCGTCTGGACTCGTCGTCCGCGTAGCCACAAAGACCGCGTGACCACAAGGGCGCGTACTAACACGGAACTCCCGTAGCTCGCATAGGCCATCTGGACTGCATAAGGTATTCTCGAATCATAGGTCACTAGACCACTTTGAGTCTACCCGCGTGGAGGCGGCTTAACCGGAATCATGAGTGATATAATATCAACATGACGGTTTATCGTTAAACAACCTAAGCACAATAAGGAAAACCCTACATACAAACATCACGGATACTAACTCACGTAGCATCCTAACACGTTTACTTATCAAGTCAACAAGAAAGTATTACAAGACTATCACAAATCAATACAATCAAGTTATTCACACAAGGTCCTTTCTACATTATGCTAACAAGTTCGGGTTTTAGCCCCAAAGTACTTTATGTATTACTCTTTTAAAAGATCCGTTTCTTTCACAAAAGTCACACAATACCCGTAGTATAAAAATAAAGTGATTATCTTTTGAAGTAAATCAACACATTTCTCTTTGAAAAATCAAGTAACAACATTCTTTTCCCAACGCTTAAGTTTGCCTAATTTCAATTACTCAAGTTTCTCATTTTCGAAAGGTTTCGTAGTTCATAGCTTTAATCCTTTAAAACAATTTGAGAAACATATACCCTAAGTGTGAGTAGATTATTATTATTCGTTACAATCTTATTACAGCGGCCATGATCTAGTAAATGTAATATCATTTTGTCTCATCTTAGCTCCTATGCAGATGGAAGTTTCTACTGGTTTTAATAATACTTTATTAGTCAAAATAATTCCCTTTATTAGCGCTGATGTGGTTTGTTCGACATTTATTCTGATCGGTAAAACATCATTCCTTTTGAAAACCAAAAATACTATTTACTCACGAATGAGGTTTCACACTTTTTAACAAAATTCATATTAGTATAATAAGTCAAGTCTCTTATTTCCTTAAATCAATAAATCGTTCTTTTTATCACTCCTAAGCCGTTATACCTAACTTCCCATAAAGCTAGTATAACTCTTAAGCTTTTAAAACCAAGTGTTACTCTTCTTTAAAAAGGTTTCTTAATTCTTTGAACTACTTGACTTTCTTTTATTAGGGCTTAAGTCAAGACATTGCCGTAATTATTATTCGGGTTTAAGTCAGAAGACATTGCGTAATTATTATTCAGGCTTAAGTCCGAAGACATTGCCGTAATTATTATTCAGTTAACACACGTACGTCTACCGTACTATATACATATTTATTTAAAATATCATGCTCAAGAGGATAGCAAGAATCAAATACCATCTCGTGAAATCCCCGCCAAGTTGAATATGTCGTGAGAGAATCGACCTATAATGATCAAATCGTCTATCAACGCCCGTCGGTATCTTGTACAAAGCTTTAAGCAGAGGGTTCGTTATTCTATGGACATTTGGGCAGCACTTCCCTACCCGGTGGGCTACTCAAGTTCATCGTGAAAACAGTCATGTAAATCTGATTCTATTATTCATCTTTTAAACCCTTCATCTGTGATATGATTCAATTCTATTCTTTAATATCCTTCTAAGTATTTAATACTTACTCCTATACTTCTACAGTATATATATTCTAATTACAAAAGGAGGATAAGGTTATTTACCTCGGTAAGCCCAATAATATCCTAGATAAAAGTCGCGCCTGAGCAAGGTTTAGCTCCTAAGTTGTGCGCTCCGGTAGCTCCAAGAAAACCTTAGAAGTTCTTCACAACTACTAAGGACTAAGGGATTTGGGCTAGGGTAATTTGGGCATTATAACAATACTAGAAGGCAACTTTTCTACCAAGGGAGGGGGTAATGTTTGGCTAGGCTAGCTTTAGAGGGGGTTTCTCTCGGCTAGGGCTTCTCAAAGGGAGGGTGTGTTTGGACGAAAACAACAAGAGGAGGGAGGGATTTGAGACCGAGAACGAGTGCTCACTTTAGGATGAAATAACTCTTCAACAAGGGGGGTATTTATAGGTCAAGGGATGGCCAACCAATGGCCAAGATTATGCCAAGTGCAAGGCAAGTGTAGGGTGAGGATTTAGGCAAGTGTCCTTGGCCAACTTGCACACAAAATATCCTACCAACTCCAAGACAAAATAAGCCAACCCAATCGGCCCTATTGCGTGTGACATCCACCTGAGAGGGTGACAAGTGTCGCCCTCGTTGATCAACGTGTTGCGTCTCTCGGAAAAATCCGCAAAAATTAGAAATGACATAGCGAATTTATCCTACGCGAGTTGTGTAAACGTTTTAAAAAACGACTCTAAACGGGTGTTGTGTACAAAGTGGAATTCGTCCAAGCCAACTAGGGGGGGGGGGTGACACGTGTCGCCCTCCTACTCGTCCAAAATATTTCATCTTCCGGAAATATCCACAATGGCCAAAATCTCGAAAACAAATTGGGCCCCACAAAAACCGTAAATTTTCCCCCGTGGGCCCCACGTGACCATTTCCGAAAATAAAATTCCATAATTCTCTAATATTCCAAGAAGTCTGAATACCAAATCTGGGAATCCAATTCCCATTAACGAACCTTTTTCCTTCACAAAAACCGGAAACTTTTCCGTGGAAAAATCACCTCTTTCTTCCTTTCCAATTTCAATGTCGTATTCCCGTACGTACGTCCTCGTATACATACCCTGAAACTACGGGGTATAACATTCTCCCCTCCTTAGAAACATTCGTCCCGAATGTTCCTTCTAGGTCTCAAGCAGAAGCGAGTATAGTCCTTCGCTATACTTACGGAAACAACCATGCCACACCTGGCCACCACACAACAAGCGCACATACTCATCTCCAAGTCCACGAGGAATCACCTCTATCACGAAAGTTCCTACTAGAGGTCTAAAAAGATACTTCCTTCGCACCTACTCTTTACAAACGAAATGATCACACCTATGCCTGTAATACATGCCCGCTTCTTCCCATACCACTTTTGTCACTTTGCCTTACTCGTCGTACCCTTCTCGTACACTCGAACTCTTCCTTATCACTTACCATGTTTCTGCATCGCTTCCCACCGACTGAGCTGCCATAACCTCTTCCGGATAAGCTCCACCTATCCACTATTTTGCCCCACAACAAGTACGAACCAACTATGCGCACCTTGCTTACATCGAATCAATCGATCGGCAATCTTACACTAGCGCTTATAAAAGGCTCCAAGCGGTGATACGAATCGAAATGGTAGCTATAATATATACTCAACAAGAGGCGAAGAGTTCTTACGCCTACTCGAAATCCAACCACTTGCAGGGTGAATGCGACGAGATTCACCGAGTTCCTAACCTTGCTCGGTAACTCTTCCGAGAAAAAAGCAGTAGTAGCTTGGACTCCCGTCGACCATAAGGTGAAGGTAGGCACCGTGCAGCCTTACAACCTTCTTGAAATAATCATCTCAGAACTTACTACCGAGTACGGTTTGACTAAAAGATAAGGCGGTGACCTCATCGGCCCGACTACGATCGAACGCATCCACGAACTCGCAATGGTTAACTAAACTGGGCCTAACACCTCGTGATCACGACACAAAGCGGGACCACCACAAACTGACCCCATCACCAAACAGTATGCGGTCAACCCGCAACACGGCCTCAACCCGACCTGGCGCGCGCCAAACACTAGCTCCCGATCCTAACAATCTCACCAATCACGTTACGAAAACCTAGCGGCCTTCTAAGCTCAACTACCCTCTTTCGTTTCACAACACTCAAGGATTCATCCCACAAAAAATATCTCACGTATACTATGCACCTCGATAAGGGTCAAACACGAAATAATTCTTTTACCAAAGATGGCCTCGCCTCTAAGGTCTCTACGTATAATATTCTAAGGCTCCCACTCTCTCTATCCCCAATCTTACTGGTTAACTAAAAATAATTCTAATCACACTAACACCATGTTAACCAAAAACAATACTTTAAGATATTCGCATCTTACTATACATATAAATCTCTAAAGGGTTAAGGATATACTTGTATCTACGCTAAGACTTTCCCTAGGTCGTCTAGTCAATCCCACCTGCTTTGGGCCATAGGGGAAGGTGATGAACTATCCATCGACCCGAAAAGTGAGTCCTACATCCCGCCAACTCGGTTGGACAATTTCTCGCAAAATGGCCCTGCTGGCCGCAAACAAAACAAGCTGTCGCAGAAGCACGACACTCTCCACGATGACATCGACCACAACGGCCACACCGAGGTGGGGGTGGCCTCCCCTGGCTAACACCCCCTCCTCTCCGAACCATTGCATCCACAACTGATCTGGTAGGCTGAGTCTTCCTACTTGCATCCTTCCTCATAGAACATTACCTCGCCATATGGCCCTGACGGCCGCAATAAAAACAAGCACCAGTAAAAAGACGGCACTTCCCGGATGGCGCGCCGCATCTGTGAACACCGAGGAAAATCGAACTGTGGAGGACACTGCATCGGCGGAGGCGCATGTCTAATCTGCTGCAGGCGATTCGCCTCGAGTTACCAAATGATCTCGCCAAACGGGCCTCTTCTGATCTTGTTTAATCTGCCGATCTCTACCTCTCTCGGCATCACGCACATAATCACGACGCAAGCCTGGCTCGCCACGATGAAGAGCTACTCCTCACAACCCTTCTTTAGATAAGCATCAATATCCTTGGTATACGGTACATAAAATACTCTTTGCTGCCAAGTCCTTGCTAATGTGAGGCGTCTCCTTCCAATCCATATTTTCGCTCCAGTCGTGGTACGAAGGTCCAGATGTCATGGCCGCAGAGGGAACTGCTGCCGCTCGCTAAACTCGCTGCTGTTGGCGACGCCTCGGAACTCCCGCATGAAGCATCACCCGGGTGATGATTGGGCTGTGCCTTCTAAATCTCTCAGATTTACTCGCAGCTCATTGGTGCCTTGCCCTTCTGGGCGAGTTACTGGCGTGGAGGCATAATCGGTAAAGGAAAGGAATACGTTAGAGGTCCAACTTATAACACACTCTAAAGCACGATCTCGAGTGAGAAGAATGGAAACCAATCCTAAATATCCTATAGCCTCACGATTATTGGTGTGGTGCACAACACACCGATAATCAAGACTACTAGATACGGTCTGAGACACTTTCCGAGGATTAATCGCCTGATACCACTTTTGTCACGACCGTTCGGGGCGTGATCGTGCCTTACCCGGCACCCAGTAGTCATACATCGAGAAATCAGCGGAAAATAAAACCACCAAAATATGAAACAGTATAAATAAGACACAGTTTCTGGGAAAAAGTTGCCTTTCGGCATATATGTATATAAGTACCCCAAAATGAACAGTTACATCCCAACCTTACAACAGTCTACAGACCTTAAGAGTTTAAAACAACAATGGAGGACAAGGCCCGCCATACCACGAATACAAATATCTACAACGACAGGGGACCATACCAAAATGCTAAGCTTCCGGAGAAACGGAGCTTTCCCAACGCTGAAACGGTGATCCTAAGAACGGGGATCAACAGTAGGAGTACCTTTACCTGCGGCATGAACGCAGCCCCCCGAAGGAGGTCAGTACAACAGGTACCAAGTATGTGAAACTGAAAATACTGTAAATGAAATCATAGTAGTCTATATAAAGCAGGAGACATGTATGATAACCAAAACTACAGTTCACAAGAAATAAACAGTCATGTCAAGTCAGGGACTCACGCCCTCAAAGTCATCATAAAACCGTACGGGGTAAGTACGAGGGCATAGCCGACTACTAAAAAACCCGACAAACAAGGTCAGAATCGTATCATGAGATCCGTCTGCATCGCCACATGATCAAAGCCGCCACTCGCCGCGATGATCTAATCTGCGCGTCTAGCCCCGAACTTTCCGTAGCCCGCACGGGCCACCCAATGGCCCGCATGAGGTATTCCCGCATCGAGGGTAGCTACTCCCGGCGGCGTCTGGACTCGTCGTCCGCATGGCCTGAAGACCGCATGACCACAAGGGCGCATACTAACCTCGAACTCCGTAGCTCGCGATAGGCCATCTGAGACTGCATAAGGTATTCTCGAATCATAGGTCACCGCACCACCGAGTCTACCCGCGTCGGAGGCGGCTTAACCGGAATCACGAGTGATATAATATCAACATGGCGCTTTATCGTTAAACAACCTAAGCACAATAAGGAAAACCTCTATACAAACATCACGAATACTAACTCACGTAGCATCCTAACACGTTTACTTATCAAGTCAACAAGAAAGTATTACAAGACTATCACAAATCAATACAATCAAGTTATTCACACAAGGTACTTTCTACATTATGCTAACAAGTTGGGTTTTAGCCCCAAAGTACTTTATGTATTACTCTTTTAAAAGATCCGTTTCTTTCACAAAAGTCACACAATACCCGTAGTATAAAAATAGATCGATTATCTTTTGAAGTAAATCAACACATTTCTCTTTGAAAAATCAAGTAACAACATTCTTTTCCCAATGCTTAAGTTTGCCTAATTTCAATTACTCAAGTTTCTCATTTTCGAAAGGTTTCGTAGTTCATAGCTTTAATCCTTTAAAACAATTTGAGAAACATATACCCTAAGTGTGAGTAGATTATTATTATTCGTTACAATCTTATTACAGCGGCCATGATCTAGTAAATGTAATATCATTTTGTCTCATCTTAGCTCCTATGCAGATGGAAGTTTCTACTGGTTTTAATAATACTTTATTAGTCAAAATAATTCCCTTTATTAGCGCTGATGTGGTTTGTTCGACATTTATTACGATCGGAAACATCATTCCTTTTGAAAACCAAAAATACTATTTACTCACGAATGAGGTTTCACACTTTTTAACAAAATTCATATTAGTATAATAAGTCAAGTCTCTTATTTCCTTAAATCAATAAATCGTTCTTTTTATCACTCCTAAGCCGTTATACCTAACTTCCCATAAAGCTAGTATAACTCTTAAGCTTTTAAAACCAAGTGTTACTCTTCTTTAAAAAAGGTTTCTTAATTCTTTTGAACTACTTCAGCTTCTTTTTATTCAGGCTTAAGTCAGAAGACATTGCCGTAATTATTATTCAGGCTTAAGTCCGAAGACATTGCCGTAATTATTATTCAGGCTTAAGTCCGAAGACATTGCCGTAATTATTATTCAGTTAACACACGTACGTCTACCGTACTATATACATATTTATTTAAAATATCATGCTCAAGAGTATAGGAAGAATCACATACCTTCTCGCAAATCCCCGCCAGTTGAATATGTCGCGCGCAGAATCGACCTATAATACCAAATACGTCTATCAACATCCAGACTGTACTGTACAAAGCTCTAAGAAGAGGGTTCGTTATTCTATGGACATTTGGGCAGCACTTCCCTACCCGGTGAGCTACTCAAGTCTACTGTGAAAACAGTCCTATGTAAGTACAGTTCTATTATTCATCTTTTAAACCCTTCTACTGTGATAACAGTTCAATTCTATTCTTTAATATCCTTCTAAGTATTTAATACTTACTCCTATACTTCTACAGTATATATATTCTAATTACAAAAGGAGGATAAGGTTATTTACCTCGGTAAGCCCAATAATATCCTAGATAAAAGTCTCACTTTGAGCAAGGTTTAGCTCCTAAGTTGTGCGCTCCGGTAGCTCCAAGAAAACCTTAGAAGTTCTTCACAACTTCTACTAAGGACTAAGGGATTTGGGCTAGGGTAATTTGGGCATTATAACAATACTAGAAGACAACTTTTCTACCAAGGGAGGGGGGGTAGTGTTTCGGCTAGGCTAGCTTTAGAGGGGGGGGTTGCTCTCGGCTAGGGCTTCTCAAAGGGGAGGGGTGTGTTTGGACGAAAACAACAAGAGGGAGAGGGAGGGATTTGAGACTTAGAAAGATTGCTCAATTTAGGATGAAATAACTCTTCAACAAGGGGGGGTATTTATAGGTCAAGGGATGACCAACCAATGGCCAAGATTATGCCAAGTGCAAGGCAAGTGTAGGGTGAGGATTTAGGCAAGTGTCCTTGGCCAACTTGCACACAAAATATCCTACCAACTCCAAGACAAAAATAAGCCAACCCAATCGCCCTATTATAGTGTGACATCCACCAATGAGAGGGTGACAAGTGTCGCCTCTCGTTGGTCCAACGTGTTGCGTCTCTCGGAAAAATCCGCAAAAATTAGAAATGACATAGCGGAATTTATCCTACGCGAGTTGTGTAAAGCGTTTCGCGAAAACGACTCTAAAGCGGGTGTTGTGTACAAAGTGGAATTCGCCCAAGCCAACTAGGGGGTGACACGTGTCTCCCCTACTCGTCAAAATATTTCATCTTCGGAAATATCCACAATGGCCAAAATCTCAAAACAAAGTGGGCCTACAAAACCGTAAATTTTCCCCGTGGGCCCACGTGACCATTTCCAAAATAAAATTCCATAATTCTCTAATATTCCAAGAAGTCCGAATACCAAATCTGGGAATCCAATTCCCATTAACGAACCTTTTTCCTTCACAAAAACCGGAAACTTTTCCGTGGATAAATCACCTCTTTCTTCCTTTCCAATTTCAATGTCGTATTCCCGTACGTACGTCCTCGTATACATACCCTGAAACTACGGGGTATAACAAGTTTTTAGGACACAGGTGGGACTTGGTGTTCATGTATGCCTATTGGTGTTATATTATATCATGGATCGGTGAGCCGAAGGATTCCACGCATGATTGATATTACGGGCGCGAGACCACGTGGTTATATTTTAGTAATGACTTTGAGGGCACGCGCCCGAATTGATATGATCGCTATGTATTGTGTATTGTAGGTTGGCTATCATACATGTCTCTGCTTTGTTTAGATCATATGATTTCATTACATTACTTCATTTCACATACTTGGTACATTCTTCGTCATCGACCTCCTTTTCGGGCCGCGTTCATGCCGCAGTTTAGGTACGCAGCTTTGGTGATCTACAGTGTAGGACCGCTCGAGTTTCGATAGCTCCTTTGTTCAGAGTTTATCTTTTGGTATAGTTCCTTCGATGCAGTGCTTTGTACGGTTATGGTACGCGGGGCCTTGTCGTCATATTTCATAAAACTCTTAAGTCCGTATTCATATGTGGGATTGAACTCATGACATGTAGTGTCTTTTATTATGTATATTATGGCAGCCTTTGTCGCTTTTCCCTCACGTATGTTGGTTTTGAAAAAATGAGGTGTTATTTAATTTCCAGCTTACTTAGTTGTTAAGGTAGAAGGGTGCCTGTAGGCACTACCACAGCCCGGGTTGGGCGTGACATCACAGTGGAGATTGGACCCACAAGGTATTTAGAGCCGGTCCGAGCTCCAGAGTCGTGGTTCTCGGAGGAGCAGAGGATTTTCTGGCCGAGGCCACCTATTCTCGCTGTTTCCGATATAGTAATCGTAATACGGGAAATGCCGCCACGGCAGTGTTTGTTTTTGTTGTGGCCGTCCGGCCATATACGAGAGGTGTGTCCTTTTAGAAAGAACACCGGTGAGGTGGCTCAGCCTATGAGGCCGATGGTTGATTCCCTTTCCTCTACAAATGTGTTCCCGGGGAAGCGGTGTTCGGATGTCACCAACGTAGAGGTCGAGTGGAGTTTATAGTTCGCGGTCCTTCAACCGCACAGAGGACGTGATCATCGACAGATCAGGAGGCGACATCGCATGGGGTTACAGGTATATGTCGATTATTTTGAATCATACGTGCATTGTTAGATTCAGATTTTGCCCTAGCTTATATGTTTTCCCTTTGTTGCTAGCAGTTGTAAGTCATAGTACCCCCAGCGGCAGGAATACTTTGATTAGTAAAGTGAATAGTTAATAATATTGACAAGAATGATAAAGTGAACTGAGACTATAGTTGTGTAGAGTTCACAAGTTGTAGTTACCCCATAATAAGTGTAAGACCGATAGGGAAGAATGTATAGTAGAAATACTTCGACCTATGTGACAAACCTCTAGTGAATAGGGGGATAGGGTGAGAAGTACCTAGAGATAAGAGAGATTTATTTCAGACTGAAAATGAGAAGTTAAGTATGACGATGAGTCGGGTTATGGACTCATTTCGGGTAAACCGGTAGTATGGAATGGGGTGATGTCAGTTGATAATGGTCCCGCTATGTGATAGGGTCACGAGGATGCAAGGCCCAAGTCTAGTTAATCGTTGTACGAGTTTGTGGACGCGTTCCACCAGAATCAGGTCGTAAGGGCCGAGAAAGGCCTTAACGGAAATTCAAGTAGCATAATGGCCAAGTTTGGATAGTAACTCCAAGGATCGGAGAACAGAAACAATACGCAAAATTTTGTACGTATGCTAAATAAGTTTAGAAGTACGAGAAAGTATGACAAGTAAGAAAATAAACGAACCTCTAAGGATCCCGTGTTTGAGAAGACGGTAGCCTTCGAGTGTTGTGAGAAGGGACCACAGACGGAAGGTCTATTGATATGTTTACGTAGGTTATGTGGTGGCCATGTGTGGCATCGTTAGTCTTGTGGAGTATGGATTGATAGACATAGTAAAGAGACTGTGCCGGAGTTTGTATAGCTTGACAATCGACTAAGAACATTCGGGGACGAATGTTTCTAAGGGGGGAAGAATGTTACACCCCGTAAGTCCAGGACATGTATAAGAGAATAGACGCGAGAACACAAGACTTGAAAATTGGTACGAAAGAAAGAATTGTTTTTCCGACGGAAAATCTTCCGAACGCCTAAGGGAAAATGTTCGTTGATGAGAATTGGATTCTCAAAATGCATTATTTGATGAATATGGAACTTAATAACATTATGGAAATTTATTTTTACGGATTTGGTCACGTGGGGCCCACCTGAGGAATTTTACGTTTTGTGGGGCCCAAGAGGGTTACAGAATTTTATGGACGAATGAGAGGGCGACACATGGCACCTCCCCCCACATGGTCTTGGATGAAATTATGAAAGGGTAGTATGGTCATTGACCATGGTAGATGAACAAGTCTTGCTAGCTTGAGATTGTTGACTTGTCAACTTGTCCACTTGGCTTAACATTAATTATTCTTCATCCTAGCCCACAAGTGTTTTAATCTAAGCCCTCCATTGTGTTTTATATACAACACTAGTGCAAGACAAGGTCTCCAACACTTAGGGAAAAAAATCACAACATTCTTGTGCAAGAAAATTGCTCTCGGCTTTGTCACTTTTTCAACACAAAAATTTTGTAGTTTTGATCCATTATTCACAAGACTTAAACCCAAGGTCCCTAAGGGTATTGTAAGGATATCTCAATAGAAAGATTTCGGAAAAACGGCGTTTTCACGTTAGTCGCAAGGCGAAAACCTAAGGCATTTTCAAAGGTTTTGATTGGAGATGGAAGAGAAGTTGGTTGTGAACTTCTAAGGGCTTCAAATAGAAGATTGGAGCGTAAATGAAAGGAACTAAGAATTGCTAAGGAGCGACTTTGAATCTTGGAAATTTTAAGGGCTTGTAAATGTATAAATCTTATCGTTTTAGCAATTAAAGTTTACTTATCATTTTAGTTATGGATATTAGCAAGCATGAGGTATTTAGTATGAAGTTTGATATGTGTATTGACTATTGGAACCCTAATCCGAAAACTAGCATGTTTAGCCTTAAGATTACAATTCGTTGATTATTAGTTTAAGTCGTCACATGTTATATAAAGAAGAAATTATAGTGGTTAAAGTTGCCTATGACTATATAACATGTTAGACCTAAGAACTTGGATTGAAAAAGAATTGGAAAGGACTTGTGTTGTGTTATTGTTGGCCGAGAATGGCTTGTGAGTATTAAACTACTTGGTATGAATTGTGGGGCGGAATTTTACACGTATTGTAAGGCGTGTAATCCCCTTTGGTTGGTTTTTGTTTTGAGCCTTAAATGTGGCGTGTTGGTTATTGAATTCGTCCTTGAAAAAGGTGGCAAAGTATGTAGAAACAAAGGAAGTGCTACCCAATTTTCCGTAGAATAAGAGACCGTGTACTTAGTATTATTCTACGTTAGAAACTAGAAGTCGATAGTCATGTGGCCATTATAGGTTGACACTTCTACGTGCGGCGTATTCGACTTAGCTTGTGGATTAAGCCGAAAAGGTATGTGAACTATCTCTTCTTCTAGCATGATTCCTTAAGATAAAGAAAGTATGTCCTACTCCTTAAATGATCCATTCCTTGGTTGTCCTACAAAAGTTTAAGCCTTAAAGTTAGGCATAGGACGAAATTTGTGCACAACCCACGAAACGAATTGTTTTCCGACGAAACGTTTTCCAAAACTTCATAAGGAAAATTACGCTATGTCATTTATAATTTTTATGGATTTTTCCGAGAGATGAAATATTTTGGATCAACGAGGTGACACTTGTCACCCTCAAGTGGACGGAAAAGAGGGCTTGGTTGGCACGATTTTAAGGCCTAAACTAAGGGTCAATGTCATGAGTGATTTACGAGTAGGTGGTGCACTTGTGCAAATCCCCACCTCCACTTGCCCTCCACTTGCCTTCATCTTGACTCCTTGAAAGTCCTATAAATACCCCCTTGAGTTGAAGACTTCTTCATCCACAAATCATCTTTCAAGTCTTAAAACTCCTTCCTCTAGAGAGCTTTCGCCCAAGCCTCACTTTCCCTCTCTGAGAGAGCTTAGCCGAAACACCCTTCTCCCCTTTCCTAGTAGTCTCGGCAAAGCCCTCCTCTTGGTAGAAATACTCTCCAAGTATTGTTACTATCCCCAAAATACCTTAGCTAATCCCTTTTAGTATTTCCAAAGTTACCTCTATACGTAGAGTCCTAAATACTACCTTGTATTCCTATAGTCACTAAACGAAACCCTAAGAGAAACTTCATAGTTGGTTGAAGTAGAAAGTAGAAGTTGTGTAGAACTTCTAAGGGTTTCGGAGTGGATTGAGCGCATGATTAGAGCTAAACCTTGCTCAGATCGACTTATATCTTGGATAATATTGGCTTATCGAGGTAAATAATCTTATCCTTCTATTGTAATTGAGAATACATATCGTAGAAGTTGTCACGACCAACCCGGCCCGTGGATCGTGCCTTACCCCGCACCCTAGTGATACAACATCGAGAAAATCAGGAAATAAAAACATGAACATGAATTAAGAGAAAAGATAAATAAACAAAGCAACCAAAACAGCTTGCCTTCATCATATATACATAAATACCCTAACAGCTTATCCTTTTTACAAACCCCGCCCACAACAAAGGCATGCACTTAAGATTTTTACAATAAGAATGACGGACAGTGGCCCCGCCATACCTCGAATGTATAAGAATCTCATGACTGTGGTAACATACCAAAAGATAAGCCTCCAAGGAACGAGCTTCCCAACACGCTGAAATGTGATCCTATAAGCTGGATCGACCGATGTACCTTTTACTCATGCAGATGAACGCACTTCGGCGAGGTCAAGACAACAGTACCAAGTATGTGAAATCAGAAATATCAGAAATGAAATCATAATAGTCTATATAAATGAGACATGTATGATAACCAAACTACGCTTCACAACATAAAAGCAACATGTCAAGTCGTGACCCACGCCTCAAAGTCATCCTCACGCCCGTGGAACTTCTTCCTCACCGCGGCAGCCTAGGTACAAATCATGTGATACGATATCGTGTCTCGCCCATCTTATGGACCCAAAATAGAAACGCATGGAATATATCTCCTGCTCATCCTACGAACCTGTAGTCGAGTGAAATACATTCCTGATGAACCCAGTAATCAAGTGAAATACATTCTGATGAACTGATGAACCTAATCAAGTGAAATACATTCCTGATGAACCGGTAGTCGAGTAGAACACAAGATTTGCACAACAAGGCTATCACACGTAACATGGTCAAGTTTCATAACAACAAGCATAAGAAAGTTACACACGACTCAAGGTACTTTCATTTTATGTCAAAGTCCGGATTTTAACCCTAAAGTACTACGTACGTTAAATTCCTTTTAAAGATCCATTTCTTTACGAAGGTCACCCGATACCCGTAGTATAAAAATAGAGTGACTAACATTGTTAAGTAAACCAAAATGCTTTCCTTTGTAAAATCAAGTAACAACCTTATTTTCCAAACGTTCAAGTTTGCCTAATTTCAAAAGCTCAAGTTTCTCATTTTAGAAAAGGTTTCGTAGTTCATAGTTGTAAATCCTTTAAAACATAATTCTCCTTTAAACGCTTGAGAAACATATGTCTTATACGTGAGTAGGTTATTCTTGTTTATAATTAATCTTATTAAACCATGATCTAGAAATGTAATATCATTTTGTCTTATCTTAGCTTCTATGCAGATGGAGGTTTCTACCGGTTTTAATACCATACTTCATTATTCAATACATTTTCCTTTATTTACGCCGCAGTTGGTTTGTCGATACTCATTCGATTCAAATCAAGAAACATTATTCCTCTTAAAACCAAGTACTCATTACTCACGAATGAGTTTTCACACTTTTAACAAAATTCCTATTAATACCATTAAGTCAAGTCTCTTATCTTCTAAAAATCAAGAAACCATTCTTTTATCACTCTTAAGACGTTATACCTAACTTCCCATAAAGCTAGTACAACTCTTATGTTTTCAAAGCCAAGTATTACTACACATCAAATTCGTTATAAGTCAAATCGCTACTCTTTGAAACCACAAAGCATTTTCTTACCTACATAAAGTCGTTATAACCAACTACCCATAAAGCCGTTATAACACTTTATGTTTCAAACCAATCAAATACATTAAACACATGTACGCTCACCGCACTACATAGTTATACACATATCATTCTAGAACAGATAGGAAGAGGTTCACATACCGCGACGACATCGACTAATAGCAAAACGCCCAAGTACTCAAACCGCTTGGCCACACTCTCACCAAGCGATCACTCCACACGTAGTACTACAACCTATGAGGCCACAAAGCGCCTATTAATATCTTTAGATCTCGACGAGAATATTCTACGTAAAAATTCAAAGATTTCCCGCAATGTCAGAAATCTCCTCTCTATCGAGGCCGCCACCAAGCCAACTGGTGGGTTAACACGCCTAACCTGACGTACAATTCTACTACACAAGAATGTTACACAAGTCCATCGTAATACACCCATGTAATTACATCGCTTCTTTCTTTAAATTCAGCTTAAGTCGCAAGACATTGCCGTAAGTATTATTCAGCTTAAGTCAAAAGACATTGCCGCACAACTATGTTCAGTTCTATATATAGTATACTTAACTATATACTCCTACCACATGTAATTTCCAATTACAAATGTAAGGTCAAGAATGTTTACCTCGATAAGCCCAAAATTATCCGAGTTTATATGTCGATCCCGAGCAAGGTTTAGCTCCTACTCCGCGGCGCCCGACCCGCCTCCAACCAACCCTTAGAAGTTCTAACCAACTTCTACTTATAACTTCAACTACTGTGAAGATTTACTTAGTGGTTTCGCTTAGTGATCGAGGAAGTATAATAGTATTTTCTGGCTTGTAAAAGTGTAACTGGGAAAACTACAAGGTATTTGGGCCAAGGTATTTGGGCATTATAACAATACTGAGAGTATTTCTATACCACAAAAGGGGTATTTATACGAGACAACTAGGCTAGTGGGTACCCTAAGAAAACACCACAGCGGAGGGAGTGGCTCTCGCCATGGCTCTCAAAGGGGGAGGCAAGTGGTGGATGAAAGCTCAAGGAGAGGGAGTATTTTGAGACTTAGTTAGATTGCTCAAGTTTTGACGAAGAAAGTCTTCAACTGTAGGGTATTTATAGTCAAGTGAAGGCCAACCAATGGCCAAGATCCATCCAAGTGTTAGGCAAGTGTAAGGCTAAGATTAAGCCAAGTACACCTTATCCATCTACCACCAAAATCTCCTCCTAACCCTTGACTAAAAGCCAAGGCCAAATCGCCCAAGAGGACGCCTCAAGTGCTCCAATTGTAGGGTGACAAGGTCGCCTCTCGCTGGTCCAAAATGTTTCGCCTCTCTAAAAATCCGCAAAAATTATAAATGACATAGCCGGAATTTTCCTACGAAAGTCGTGGAAACGCTTTCATTAAAAACGACTTTAATCGGGTGTTGTGTACAAATTTCGAAACTAGCCAACTTTAAGGCTCAAATTATAATACGACGCTACCACGCATATACTGAAATACTGGTATAACATTCTCCTCCTTAGAAACATTCGTCCCAATGTTCCTTCTCAAGACTGATAACGATAAAGTTCTTCTAATAAGTTGCCAACGCCACAATCGCCACTTAAACAACACATGCACGCAAATACTTATATCCAAGTCCACGAGGAAACACTCTAACATTACAAACTTTTGTCACTTTGCCGAGGTTCTAGTGTCACTCCGCGACTCCAACCAATGGTACCGGATCGCATGCGATTCCCGAGGTCTAAAATATACATCCTTCGTGACCTTCTCCCTTTACAAGAAATGATCATATCTATGCTCGCAATACATGCTCGCTCTACCCTTACTCGTCAGACTTTCTCGAACTTTTGAACTCTTCCAAAGATAATGCATCACACTTCGCCATCGCCAGCTTCTCCAAACCTCGAGTCACCACCTCCAACTTGGTTATCTTACTAGCCTCAATCTTCCTTAAGGCCACTTCCGCCTTCACGATCCGCCTGTGTCGAACATATCCACGAACTCATACGACGGTCATCTAAACTGGGCCTAGCACCCTCGTGACTCTACCACCGGCGTGACCACCCAGAGCCGACCCCACCTCATTCCGGCCACGGTTGACACGCAACACGCCCTCAACCCGAGCCTCACGCCGACTCTCTCGCTTCTCGATCCTAACAACCTTGTTAAATCACATCGCGAAAGATACCACTTTCATTTACCCAACCTGCAGACTTATCACACAATATATTCTAGGCATAAAATGCACTGACAAGGATCACTCGCAAAATCTTGTACTCAAGACGGCCTTTACATCTAAGGTCTCAACCGTAATATTCTAAGGTTCATCATTTTCACCCCAGCTTACCCTTTTTCCCAACCAGTGTCCCTAAATCACATTTTAGCACAAAGCTATCCGAACATAGCACACAATAATAAGGTCATCAATCATGCATACAAATCTCTGTAGGGTTAAGGATATACCGCTACCGCTCCACTCTAATCATAAGTCCGCAGGCGCATAATCGTAGGGGCGCTTAACCCGCCATCGATCCGCAGAGTCGCGCTAAGCCGCCGGCATTCTCTCCTATAAGCACGCTTCGTCACATGGCTCGACGGCCGCAGTGAAACAAGCACCGAAAAGACGACATTTCCCGATGATGTTTGCCACATCGCACACCGGCGGGACATGAATCTCGCCGGCTAGCACTCACGTAAACTCGCGGAACTAAGCCCCGAGCTCACCAGCCCCGAATACCCCGAACGACCAAGATCGCGGAGGACCACTGCATCGCGGAGGTACATAACTAGATCGGCCGAGGCGGTCCGCCCAAAGTTACCAAAGGACCTCGCTGCTCGCCTCTTCACGATCTCTGGCCATTCCGCCGACCTCTCCGTGCCTCACATCCTAGTGCATGAAGCTTGACGCGGCAATGTCCATGCCCGCCAAGAGCTACACCTGCATAAGCCTCGCTAAGTAATCGCCCAGCCGTGACGTAGCTGTACTGGCCCTCCATATCCGCTACTACAAATGGAACATACCGAGCTAATGAGTCGAACTCCACATCATACTTTCTAACCGCCCGGCCCCGCCTCAACGTCAAAAATATGTCGCCCGAGCCCTCCTCATCCGCGAGGCAAGAAATGTGCAAGAAATGCCTCGAGAACTCGTCCCAAATCTGGAAGTGCATGCTCTTCCCGACAGCCTCACGAATCAAACTACCAATCGCAGATTACGCACTGACGCGTAACCCAATACCACCGACTCGCTCGAGGCTCGATCACTCACGATCCGTCAGAGTCGCTTGATAAACTCCCGAGGGTCGCCTCGCCTCGATCCATGTAACACCGGAGGGCTACAACTCGTGAAGTCTCGTAGCCTCAAACCGCTCGCCGGGGTGAACTACGGCGCCGCTGGCCGGAATCCGTGATCCAAATTATCTCATATTCGCCACGACTCGCCAAGAATCGCCATCTCCTTGTACTTATCTCATCTCGCTTCCAGCCGCGGGACTGAGGCTCGTGTATCAGAGTCTCAGCAGCCACCGCCGCGCTCAACTCGCTGGCCGGGCGGCGCGAAACCCGCTGCCTAAGCACTGCTCGTGCATCGATCGCTCGCGCTCGCATTCTCTCAGATCTCACTAACAGCCTCGATCGCTTTGCCTATCCGGGCTCGCTGCCTTACGCGAGGCATAATCGTAAAGGAAAGGAATACGCCGAGGGTCCAATTTATCACACACTCTAAGGCACGATCTCGTAATGAGAAGAATGGAAACTAATCCTAAATGCTCGCAGCCTCCCGACATAGACGTGGCGCACAACACACCGATAATCAAGACTTACTAGACACGGTCAGAGACACTTTCCGAGGACTAATCGCTTCGATACCACTTTTGTCACGACCAACTCGGCCTGGATCGTGCCTTACCCCGCACCCTAGTGATACAACATCGAGAAAATCATAAATAAAAACATGAATATGAATTAAGAGAAAAGATAAATAAACAAAGCAACCAAAACAGCTTGCCTTCATCATATATACATAAATACCCAACGCTTATCCTTTTACAAACCCCGCCACAACAAAGTACATGCACTCTAAGATTTTTACAACAAGAATGACGGACAGTGGCCCGCCATACCTCGAATGTATAAGAATCTACTGCACTGTGGTAACATACCAAAAGATAAGCCTCCAAGGAACTGAGCTTCCCAACACGCTGAAATGTGATCCTATAAGCGGATCGATAACATGTACCTTTTACTCGCAGATGAACGCACTTCAAGGCGAGGTCAAGATAACAGTACCAAGTATGTGAAATCAGAAATATCAGAAATGAAATCATAATAGTCTATATAAAGCGGAGACATGTATGATAACCAAACTACGCTCACAACATAAAAGCGCCATGTCAAGTCGTGACCCACGCCTCAAAGTCATCCTCACGCCCGTGGAACTTCTTCCTCACCGCCAGCCTAGGTACAAATCATGTGATACGATAATGTGTCTCGCCCATCTTATGGACCCAAAATAGAAACGCATGGAATACATTCTGCTCATCCCACGAACCTAGAGTCGAGTGAAATACATTCTGACGAACCTAATCAAGTGAAATACATTCCTGATGAACCAGAATCGTGAAATACATTCCCTGATGAACCGTAATCAAGTGAAATACATTCCTGATTTAACCTAATCGTGAAATACATTCCTGATGAACCTGTGAATCAAGTGAAATACATTCTGATGAACCTAGTCGAGTAGAACACAAGATTTGCACAACAAGGCTATCACACGAACATGGTCAAGTTTCATAACAACAAGCATAAGAAAGTTACACACGACTCAAGGTACTTTCATTTTATGTCAAAGTCCTGATTTTAACTCCAAAGTACGTGACGTTAAATTCCTTTTAAAGATCCATTTCTTTTACGAAGGTCACCCGATACCCGTAGTATAAAAATAGAGTGACTAACATTGTTAAGTAAACCAAAATGCTTTCCTTTGTAAAATCAAGTAACAACCTTATTTTCCAAACGCTCAAGTTTGCCTAATTTCAAAAGCTCAAGTTTCTCATTTTAGAAAAGGTTTCAGTAGTTCATAGTTGTAAATCCTTTAAAACATAATTCTCCTTTAAACGCTTTGAGAAACATATGTCTTATACGTGAGTAGTTATTCTTGTTTATAATTAATCTTATTAAGCAACCATGATCTAGAAATGTAATATCATTTTGTCTTATCTTAGCTTCTATGCAGACGGAGGTTTCACCGGTTTTAATACCATACTTCATTATTCAATACATTTTCCTTTATTTACGCCGCAGTTGGTTTGTCGATACTCATTCCGATTTCAAATCAAGAAACATTATTCCTCTTAAAACCAAGTACTCATTACTCACGAACGAGTTTTCACACTTTTAACAAAATTCCTATTAATACCATTAAGTCAAGTCTCTTATCTTCTAAAAATCAAGAAACCATTCTTTTATCACTCTTAAGACGTTATACCTAACTTCCCATAAAGCTAGTACAACTCTTATGTTTTCAAAGCCAAGTATTACTACACATCAAATTCGTTATAAGTCAACCGCTTACCCTTTGAAACCACAAAGCATTTTCTTACCTACATAAAGTCGTTATAACTAACTACCCATAAAGCCGTTATAACACTTTATGTTTCAAACCAATCAAATACATTAAACACACGTACGCCTACCGTGACTACATAGTTATACACATATCATTCTAGAACAGATAGGAAGAGGTTCACATACCTCGCGACGATTATCGACTAATAGCAAAACGCCCAAGTACTCAAACCGCTGGCCACACTCTCGCCAAGCAGATCACCCACACGTAGTACTACAACCTATAGAGGCCACAAAGCGCCTATTAATATATTTAGATCCCGACGTAGAATATTCTACGTAAAATTCAAGAAGACTCTCCTCCCCGCAACAACAGAAATCTCCTCCTCTATCGAGGCCGCTACCAAGCCAACCGTGGGGTTAACACGCCTAACCTGACGTACAATTCTACTACACAAGAATGTTACACAAGTTCATCAGAATACACCCCATGTAATTACGTCAGCTTTCTTTAAATTCAGCTTAAGTCGCAAGACATTGCTGTAAGTATTATTCAGCTTAAGTCAAAAGACATTGCCGGACAAGTCGGTTCTGTTCTATATCGAGTAGACTTAACTATATACTCCTACCACATGTAATTTCCAATGACAAATGTATGTCAAGAATGTTTACCTCGATAAGCCCAAAATTATCCGAGTTTATACGTCGATCCCGAGCAAGGTTTAGCTCCTACTCCGCGCCCGACCCGCTCCAACCAACCCTTAGAAGTTCTAACCAACTTCTACTTATAACTTCAACTACGGTGAAGATTTACTTAGGGTTTCGCTTTTTGTGATCGAGGGAAGTATAATAGTATTTTCTGGCTTGTAAAAGTGTAACCTCGGGAAAACTACAAGGTATTTGGGCCAAGGTATTTGGGCATTATAACAATACTGGAGAGTATTTCTATACCACAAAAGTGGGTATTTATACGAGACAACTAGGCTAGGGGGTACCTACCAAAAACACCACAAAGGGAGGGAGGGTTTCGCCATGGCTCTCAAAGGGGGAGGGTGGTGGACGAAAGCTCATGGAGAGGGAGTATTTTGAGACTTAGTTAGATTGCTCAAGTTTTTGGACGAAGAAAGTCTTCAACTAGAGGGTATTTATAGGTCAAGTGAAGGCCAACCAATGGCCAAGATCCATCCAAGTGTTAGCAAGTGTAAGGCTAAGATTAAGCCAAGTACACCTTATCCATCTACCACCAAAATATCCTACCTAACCCTCGACTAAAAGCCAAGGCCAAATCGCCCAAGAGGACGCCTGCTCCAATTAGAGGTGACAAGTGTCGCCTCTCGCTGGTCCAAAATGTTTCGCCTCTGAAAATCCGCAAAAATTATAAATGACATAGCCGGAATTTTCCCTACGAAAGTCGTGGAAACGCTTTCGAAAAACGACTTTAATCGGGCGTTGTGTACAAATTTCGAAACTAGCCAACTTTAAGGCTCAAATTATAATACGACACACGCGCCACGCATATACTGAAATACGGTATAATGTATATAGAAATAAGTATAAAATACATGTATGGGTATTACGTAAGAGAATTGAATCAGAAATACATCGTAAGAATATTAAAGAAGATTGAATTGTACTTACATAGATCAGATTTACAAGAGACTTGTATAGTTTACCGCAGGGAAGTGCTGCCCGATTTTCCGTAGAATAGAGAACCCTCTCGCTTAGTTTAATCCTACAGAGTAGTCTAGACGCTGATAGACGATTTGACTATTATAGTTGATACTCGCGACATATTCGACTGGTGTGGATTTCGCCTAGAATGTTTGTGATTATTCCTTTAATCTTAATCATGATATTTTAAAATATATATATAGTAGACAGACGACGGTGTTAATCGAACATGGTTTTACTTGACGTCTTTTGACTTGAGTCTAAATAATAAGAATCTTGAAGTATTTCAAAAGAATTATGAATCATTTTTGAAAGAAGAGTAATACTTGGTTTTTTAAACAAAAGCTTAAGAGTTATACTAGCTTTATGGGAAGTTAGGTATAACGACTTAAGAAAGATAAAAGAAACGGTTTACTTATGTATTTATAAAAGACTTGTATTGATTTCTGGAAAGTACAATAAGATGGTTTGTTGAGTAGACATATTGTGATGCTATGTGTTAGTATCCCGTAACGCTTCAGGTAAAAAGGTTATTCTTGTTTGTGCTTATGTTGTTTAACGATAAGCCATTATGTTTGTCACGACCCATTCCGGGGCCCGTGACTGGTGCCTTACCGGGGCACCCAAGTAGTCATACATCAGAGTAATCAGCGGAAATATAAAACAAGACATGAAACATTTTATAAAATAAGACATACGCTTTATGTGAGAAAACATCGCTTTTCGCATATATATATAAACACGGTTTAGAAGCTACATCCGACATCGCATAACATGACTACGCACTCTAAGGAAATATATAACTATGGCGACAGTTCCCGCCATACCCCCGATCAGACAAAACTATCTACAACAGGAGATCATACCTAAAAGTAGAGCTCTCCTAAAAGACGGAGCTCCCGACACCAACGCAGAGATCCTAAGAACGTGGATCTAAAGACTGCCGCCTTACCGGCATGAACGCAGCTCGGGCGAGGTCAAGATAACAGTACTAAGTATATGAAATCAGAAATACTTAAATGAAAACATATCATGTTAAAATCGCTTTTACAAGATGTATGAAACAACCATGGACCGCACATAAGGCTACATCATAAACAAGAGCAACAATGTAAATCAGAATGTGTCTTTTCTAGGCCGCGAATGATCAAGCAAGGCCAATTGCCCGTAGTATCACCATGCAAGGCTAATCTCGACTCCCGTGAGTCCGCATAGGCCACTCACATAGGCCCGCATAGGTACATAACCCCGCATCGAGGGTAGCTACTCCTGCATCGCCCCGACTCGTAGTCCGCATGGCCACATATACCGCATGAGGTATAACCCCGCATCACTAACCTCGAACTCCCGTAGTTCCGCATAGGTCCCTTGGACCCGCATGAGGTATTCTCAATCATGGTCCTGCATCACCGAGTCTACCCCGCATCGGAGGGCATTTTAACCCCTGCATATGTCAAGAGGCGAGTGATATTATACTAACATAACAGCTTATTGTTAAACAACATAAGCACAACAAGAATACTCTCTTATACAAACGTTACAAGACACTAACACGCATAGCATCATATCATGTCTACTTTATCAAACCATCTTATTATTCTTTTCACAAGTCAATATAAGTCCGTATAAATACATAGGCAACCTGCTTTTTTATCATGCTTGTGGTTATACCTAACTTCCCATAAAGCTAGTATAACTCTTAAGCTTTTGTTTTAAAAACCAATTAGTTCTCTTCTCATAAAAATGATTCAAGATTTCTTTGAAATGCTTTCGATCTTTATTATTCGTGCTTAAGCCAGGCATTGCCGTAGTATTATTCGTGCTTAAGTGAGGCATCGCCGTAAGTATTATTCGCTTAACATACGACGCCTCACCGCACTACATATATACTTTAAATTATCATGCTTTAGGAAGAATCACATACCTTCTCAAATAAAACCACCGCCAAGTTGAATATGTCGCTACAGAGAATCAAATTTATAATAGTCGACACGCCTATCAACGCTCGACTACTTTGTAAACAGCTTCAAACAGAGGGTTCTATATCCTACGGAAAATTAGGCAAAGACTTCCCTACCCGTGAGCTACTCAAGTTCATCGTGAAAACAAATTCTATGTAAGTACAATTTGATTAATCTTCTTTAAACCCTTCATCGTGATAATACCAATTCTATTCGTGATATTCTTCTAAGTATTTATACTTATTCTTATACTACTACAAAGATGTATTCTCTAATTCAAAAGAGGGTTAGGATTAGTTACCCTGTAAGCCCAATAATATCCTAGATAAAGTCATACTGAGCAAGGTTTAGCTCCTAAGTTGTACGCTCCAGAGTCTAAGAAACCTTAGAAGTTCTTCACAACTTCTACTAAGGACTATGGATTTGGGCTAGGTATTTGGGCATTATAACAATACTAGAAGACAACTTTTCTACCAAGGAGTGGGGTAGATTTGCCAGGCTAGGGAGGGTTGCCTCGCCAAGCTCACTAAAAAGGGGGTGCTGGACGAAAAGGCTACAAGTGGAAAGGAGAGGATTTTCAAGACTTGAAAGGAATTTGTGGACGAAGAACTCTTCATCTTAAGGGGTATTTATAGGTCAAGACATGGCCAACCAAGGGCCAAGATTTAGCCAAGTGCTAGAAAGTGTAAGGTCAAGATTAGGCAAGTGTCCTTGGCCAACTTGCACACAAAATATCCTACCTAATCCTTGACTTGTGCAAAGGCACAAAAACGTGCACTTCATTGTCCAATTCGGCCCAATGGAAGATTTCAAGTCCACCAATTGGAGGGTGCCAAGTGTCGCCTCCCGTTGGTCCAAAATGTTTCGCTTCTAAAAATCCACAAAATTAGAAATGGCATAGCCGGAATTTGCCCTACGAAAGCCGTGGAAACGCTTTCGGAAAAAACTATTCGCTTTGTGAGTTGTGCCCAAGAAAACGCTTTGTGCCTAAACTTTAAGGCTAGACTTTCAGACGTATTCCTCACGCATACTGAAATACTGGCATAACATTCTCTCTCCTTAGAAACATTCGTCCCAATGTTCCTTCCCAAGACAAGCTTAACGATAAGGTCCTTCATAACTTAAACAATGCAAATGCCACACACGCCACAAAACAACACTTAGGCATAAACGATAATGAAAATTTACAAGTAGGAAAGTGAATTACCCGGAGGCGCGGGGAATAGGTGAGGATACTTCGCCTCATGTCCTCCTCGCCTTCCCACGCCATCTCCTCCTCGAGCTCGCTCCGCCACAAGACTTTGACAAGCCACGCCCTTCGCCCTCGTGACGCTTAACTCGACGATCGACTATCGCCACGGGAACCTCCTCATACGATAACCCCTGGCCACCGACATCATCAATCGGTGCACCCTAGATGGATCCCCGATACATCTCCTCAAAGATATATACGTGAAAATCGATGCACCGCCTCCAGACGGACGGCAGATCCAACTCATAGGCAACCTTGCCTACCCTACGACAATCAAACGCCCAATGTACTCGGGCCGAAGTTTCCTTCTTCCCGAATCTCATCACACCCTTCATGGGTGACACCTTCAGAAAACCCAATCATCAATCGCGAACTCTGATGCCGACGACGATGATTCGTGATACGATTCGCCGACTCGAAGCCAATACGCTTGGATAAGCTTCACCTTATCCATCGCCGCTGCACCAAATCGTCCCACTAGCCGCACTCGCCCACATCGAACCAACCTATAGGCGATTCGCACTTCCTCCCATACAAGGCGAGCCATATGAATAATGAGTGGTAGCTATTATTGTACGCGAACTCACCAGAGGCAAATGATCCTCCCAGCCTACTCGGTCGATAACACAGCTCGCAAAGATATCCTCAAGAGTCCGATAAGGCGCCTGGCCCGTCTGCTCTGCGGATGGAATGCAAGATTTGCTCACCGCGCCCCTAAACTCTCTCGAAAGACTTCCGGTTAGCCAGAATCGGGCTCTCGTCTGATATGATCGAAATAGACTCCATGCACCGACGACTTCTGATGTAAAGTCCGCATAATCTCACCAAAAGTCGCCCCGACGGAAGAAAGTGGGCTGATTTCACACCGCCGACGATAACCCATATAGAATCATGTCTCCTCCGAGCGCGAGGTAATCCCGTGATGAAGTCCATGTTGATTACCTCCCACTTCCGTGTCCGATCTCAATCGTCAGAATAAACCACCGTGCCTCCGTGCTCTACCTTCACCGCCGACAACACGCATCGAGCTACGAACTCGCAACGCCCTCTTCAAGCCATCCCACCAATACACGTATCTACGGCCGTGGTACATCTTGGTCGACTTCGACGGATAGAGTAACGCCGCGCAGGTGCTTCCCCAAGAACTCCGCCAAGTCCTCAAACATCCGGAACACACAACCGCCTCAAACCTTAGCACCCCATCAAAGTACCTCAAAAGGACCTTTGCCTCACGTAAGAGTCAGATCACGATATCGAATCAAAGCCGATCTCGAATCGCCGCTTCTTCACCTCTCGACGATGGAAGACGCAACCTCACGAACTCTAACCCCACCGCTATCGTAATCAATCAAACGACACCAAGGCTCGCTAATCGTGCAAATCACTAACCATGTCCTCCTCTCTAGCCGCACATCCGATAGGCTCCCATCGACCTACGACTAAGAGCATTCGCCACAACATCGGGCTTCCTGTGGTACAGTTATCAACATCGTAATCCTTAAGCAACTCTAACCACCGCCTCGCTGTAATTTCACTCCTCCGCCGAAGATATACCGAGGCTCTGTGGTCCGTAAAAATATCCACGTGAACCCCATACAAATAGTGCCTCCGCATCTTCAAAGCGCGAATCACACCGCTAACTCCAAATCACGCGGGTAGTTCCTCTCGCAGTTTCATCACCGCCGACGCATATGTTATAACCCCGCCATGCCGCATCAACACACATCCCAACCCGACGCCCGACGATCACAATACACGACATAACCATCCTGCACTCCGAAGAGTAAGAACGGGCGCGGCCGCCGCCTCTTTTCAAAGAATCGAAACCCCGCCACAAGCATCACCATCAAACTCGCTTCCTTCTCGAGTCACTTAGTCAACGGTGCAGATAGAAGCAAACTTCCACGAACCGCCGATAATATCCTCGCAAGGCCCGTAAAATCGCGAACCTCGCCGAGTAAGAGTTCAGGCCAAGTCTCGATCGCCGATCTTAGTCGATCCACTAATGCCATCACCCGGCTAATATGCCCAAGAAACGCCATCAAGTCAACCAAAACTCACATTTGGAAAACTTGGCGCATAATCGCTGGTCTCGAGAATCACAAGACAGCCTCAAATGCTCCGCATGCCTCGCTTCCGAGCGAGAATAAACCAAGATATCATCAATGAACACTATCACAACGCGTTCAAAATGGTTTGAACACTCGCTCATCAAATCCATGAATACCACCGAGCATCGTCAACCTAAAAGACACGACCAACTCATAATGCCCGCATCGTCCCGAATGCACCCTGGGACATCCACCTCTCTCGACTCGCACCACGATAGCCCGACCGCAGATCAATCTCGAGAAGATTCGCACTCGCAATCGTCGAACAAATCATCAATCTCGGAAGGGTATTCGTTTTAATGGTCACCTTGTTCACCGCTCAGATCAACACATGCAGGCCCCGCCCTTCTTCTTTTCACGAACAATACCGCGCCTGCGGAGAAACACTAGGCCCGATGAAGCCCTTTCTCCAAAGAAATCTCTGCCGATCTCTTCAACTCTCTCAACCCGGCAAAGCCATTCGTATGGCGAATGGAAATAGCCGAGTGTCCGCAATATGTCAATACAAAACTCAATCTCTCTCGTGAGGGATACCCGAGGTCGCTCGAAATACGCTCGGGAACTCTTCACCATCGAATCGACGGAAAATCTGTACAGCCTTTAGTATCAAACACCAACGACGGTAGATATACCTTTCGCACTATCTTCCTAGCCTCGAGGTAGGAAATAAACCTACCTCTCGATACCGTGTTCCTCCCACTCAACAACCGGCCTCAGAAACCGAACCGCATTACTTTTTCTCGCAGCTTACATTGGCATAGCAAAAGCTAGCCAATCCATCCCCATGATCACGCCGGTCAATCATCTCCAACTTATCAAGCCAGTGGTCCGCCGATCGTAAATGGTCACAGACAAGCTCTATATACCCGCCGAGCTACCACCGAATCACCCATCGGCGTAGCTACCTCGGTGGTCTATGGACTCGTGCTCTATCCCTATCCTACTAGCAACAAGGGAGATATATGACAGAGTAGAACCCGATCTATCAAAGCATACACATCAAACCTAAATCGATAAGGTACCGTTGATTTACATCGCGAGGCCTCGATCCCGCCGACAAAGCATAAATGCGTTCGAGGACCGCTAGAATCGACCGCGCCACGACCGCCGCGACTGCCGGTCCACGAGTACCTTGCCTCCGTGGCGAGTAGTCGTCGGGGAAGAAGACCCGCGAAAGAACTCGTAGGCGACTTACCATCAAGATCGCCTCGGTCGACAGCCGCATAGTGACCGCCGCCACAATCAAACAAGCTCGTAGCACCACAACTCCCGGCGGGATCTACCGACGCCACACCGGCGGGATGGTCCCGATCGCCGCACTGCCGCCGACGCCTCAAGTCCCGGGCCTCGTCCGCCGAATGTCTCGCCGCGGCGAGGACGGCAGAGTGCTCGAGCCGGCCGTGGTGCACTAGATCGCCGCCGAGGCCGCCACCACGATAGCCACCAAAAGACCTCGCCGCCCCGCCTTCTCGCCGCTTATCAACCCGCCGATCTCTACGCCTCACATCCAAGAGCACGAGCTCGCATGCGGTAATGTCCATACCCTACCAAGAGAAACACCGCACATGACTCGCCATATAATCATCTAGCCTGCGACGTAGCGGCACCCTATCCTCCATATCGCTACCAACGCCGGACGACGAGCCAATGAATCAAACTCGACATTGTACTCCCGACAAGGCCCTTCTCGCCGCCAAAGAAGAAAATCTATCACCCGCGCCTCCTCATCCGCGAGGCAAGAAGTGAGCGAGAAAGCCTCTGAGAACTCATCCCAAGCTGGGACGCTGCTCTCCCGGATAACTCCCATGAATCAAACCAATCGATCGCAGATCACGCACTTATGTGAACCAAAGATCACGACTGGCCTCCGACGCCCGATCACTCTCAAAATCAGAGTCGACGGATGAACTCTCGCGATCATCCTCCCCGACCGCAAAACTCGCGGCTACAACTCGTGAAGTCTCGAGCCTCAAACTCTTCGCCTCGTGAACCACGGTACGATCGGGCTGGATCGAATCGCCGTGATCCAGCTCGCCCTCATGTTCGCCACGATCCCGCCGCAGTCGCCATCTCCTTGTACCCTAACCTCCGCCCCAGCCGTGGGACGCGAGGCGCGGGTACTGTGGTCTCGCTGGGCTCGCGGGCGTCAGAACTCGCCGCCTCGTATAGATCGGCTCGAGCCCTCGTGACTCTAGGTGTCTCATCGCGCCTCCTGGCCGCTTTCTTCTCGGGCCCGGTTGCCTTACGCGAGGCATAATCGCATGGTAAAAGGAATACGATAGAGTGGTCCAACTTAACACAGCTTCAAAGCACGATCTCAGAGTGAGAAGAATGGAAACCAATCCTAAATATCCTATAGCCTCCGATTATCGTGGTGCACAACACACCGATAACCAAGACTTACATCGATACGGTCAGACACTTTCCGAGGATTAATCGCTTCGATACCACTTTTGTCACGACTCCATTCCGGCTCGTGGATCGTGCCTTACCGGGCACCAAGTAGTCATACATCGAGTAATCGGAAATATAAAACAAGACATGAAACAGCTTTATAAAATAAGACACGCTTTATGGAGAAAACACGCTTTCTAAGATATATATATAAACATGGTTTAGCGCTACATCCGATATCGCATAACATGACTACAAACCTCTAAGGAAATATACAACTATGGCGACAGGCCCCGCCATACCTCGATCGCATAAAAACTATCTACAACAGTGAGATCATACCCAAAAGTAGAGCCTCCGAAAAGACGGAGCTCCCGACACCAACGTAGATCCTAAGAACGTGGATCTAGCACCGCTGCCCTTACCGCAGATGAACGCACTTCGGGCGAGGTCAAGATAACAGTACTAAGTATATGAAATCAAAATACTTAAATGAAAACATATCATGTTAAAATCATTTTGCAAGTATGTATGAAACAACCATGGACCGCATATAGTGCCACATCATAAACAAGAGCAACAATGTAAATCAATGTGTCTTTTCTAGGTCGCGAATGATCAAGCAGGCCAATTGCCCGTAGTATCACCATGCAAGCCTAATCTCGACTTCAGAGTCCGCATAGGCCACTCACATAGGCCCGCATAGGTACATAACCCCGCATCGAGGGTAGCTACTCCTCTGCATCGCCCCGACTCGTAGTCCGCACGGCCACATAGACCGCATGAGGTATAACCCCGCATCACTAACCCGGAACTCCAGAGTTCGTGATAGGTCCCTTGACCCGCATGAGGTATTCTCGAATCACGGTCCTGCATCGCCGAGTCTACCCCGCATCGGAGGCACTAACCCCCGGTAATATGTCAAGAGGTGAGTGATATTATACTAACATAACAGCTTATTGTTAAACAACATAAGCACAACAAGAATACTCTCTTATACAAACGTTACAAGACACTAACACGCATAGCATCATATCATGTCTACTTTATCAAACCATCTTATTATTCTTTCACAAGTCAATATAAGTCCGTTATAAATACATAGGCAACTGCTTTTTTTATCATGCTTGTGGTTATACCTAACTTCCCATAAAGCTAGTATAACTCTTAAGCTTTTGTTTTAAAACCAATTAGTTCTCTTCTAAAAATGATTCAAGATTTTTGAAATGCTTTCAGATCATTATTATTTAGGCTTAAGCCGTGAGGCATTGCCGTAAGTATTATTCAGGCTTAAGCCGTGAGGCATTGTCGTAAGTATTATTCAGTTAACACATGTACGTCTACCGTACTACATATATACTTTAAAATATCATGCTTTAGGAAGAATCACATACCTTCTCAAATAAAACCACCGCCAAGTTGAATATGTCGCGCAGAGAATCAAATTTATAATAGTCGACACGCCTATCAACGCTCGCACTACTTTGTAAATGGGCTTCTAAACAGTAGGGTTCTATATCCTACTAAAATTAGGCAGACTTCCTACCCTGAGCTACTCAAGTCATCAGAAAACAATCCTATGTAAGTACACTTTGATTAATCATCTTTAAACCCTTCTACCGTGATAATAAATAATTCTATTCTGGTGATATTCTTCTAAGTATTTATACTTATTCTTATACTACTACAAAGATGTATTCTCTAATTCAAAAGAGGGTTAGGATTAGTTATTCGTAAGCCCAATAATATCCTAGATAAAGTCGCTACCGAGCAAGGTTTAGCTCCTAAGTTGTACGCCCAGAGCTCCATCTAAACCTTAGAAGTTCTTCACAACTTCTACTAAGGACTAAGGATTTGGGCTAGGTATTTTGGGCATTATAACAATACTAGAAGACAACTTTTCTACCAAGAGAGGGTAGATTTCGCCAGGCAGTGAGGGGTTGCCTCGCCAAGCTCACTAAAAGCGGTGTTGGACGAAAAGGCTACAAGGGAAAGGAGAGGATTTTCAAGACTTGAAAGGAATTTGTGGATGAAGAACTCTTCATCTTAAGGGTAGATATGGCCAACCAAGGGCCAAGATGTAGCCAAGTGCTAGGCAAGTGTAAGGTCAAGATTAGGGCAAGTGTCCTTGGCCAACTTGCACACAAAATATCCTACCTAATCATTGACTTGTGCAAAGGCACAAAAACGTGCACTTCATTGTCCAATTCGTCCAATGGACGATTTCAAGTCCACCAATCGAGGGTGCTGTCGCCTCCCGCTGGTCCAAAATGTTTCGCTTCTAAAAATCCGCAAAATTAGAAATGGCATAGCCGAATTTGCCCTACTAAAGCCGTGGAAACGCTTCGCCGAAACTATTCGCTTTGTGAGTTGTGCCCAAGAAAACGTTTGTGCCTAAACTTTAAGGCTAGATTTTCAGACGATTCCCACGCATATACCGAAATACGGTATAACAATGTTAGTATTACATCACTCACCTCTTGACATGATATACCGGTTAAGCCGCTCACGCGGTATACCTCGTGCAACAGGTGACTATGATTCGAGAATACCTACGCGGTCCAGGGACCCACGCGATCTACGAGTTCCGTGTTAGTGTGCGTCCATATGGCCATGCGGTCTATGTGGCCATCCGACTACGAGTCCGTGACGATGCCGGAGTAGCTACCCTCGACGCGGAATACCTCACGCGGCCTAGGTGGCCATGCGAACTACGGAGTCCGTGATTAGGCACGCATAATGATACTATGGGCGATCGCCTGCTCGATCATTCGCAACCTAGAAAAGACCTACGCTTACCTATTGTTGCTCTTGTTTATGATACTGCACTACGCATGCGTTACATTGGTTGTTTCTGCATATTTGTAAAATTGGTTTTAAAATGATATGATTTCATTTAAGTACTTTACGCTTCACATACTTGGTAATTGTAGATCGACTCTCCTTCTGGGACCGCATTCATGCCGCAGTAAGTGGAAAGCAGTGCTAGATCCACATCCTTAGATCCGCATTTTGGTGTCGTGAGCTCCATCTTCTCCGAGGCTCGACTTTGGGTATGATCTCCGTTGTTGTAGATAGTTTTGTACATTCAGTGGTATGGCGGGCCCCGCCCCGCCATAGTTGTTTATCTTCAGAGGTCTGTAGTCCTATTGTATACTGGGATGTAATCACGGCTTTGTTTATATATATATGCCGAAGGCTTACATTTTCTCGTATAAAATCGTGTCTCATTTCACAACGTTTCATGTCTTGTTTTTATATTCCGACACTCGATGTATGACTACTGGGTGCCCTGTAAGGCACTACCACGCCCCTAACGGGTCGTGACAAAAGTGGTATCGAGCGCTTAATCCTGAAAGCGCCTACGCACCGTATCTAGTAGTCTTGATTATCTGTGTTGGCACCACACCAATAATCGTGAGGCTATAGGATATTTAGGATTGGTTTCATTCTTCTCACCGAGATCGTGCCTTAGAGTTGTGTTATAAGTCGGACCTCCAACGTATTTCTTTTTAACAGCTTATGCCTCCACGTAAGGCAACCTGTGCCCAGACGGCAAGGCCGAGGAGTCGCTTAGTAGACTCGAGAGTCACGAGGGCTCGTGCCCGCCTATACCCGAGACAATGAAGTTCCACGACGCCGCCCCAAAGAGGTTTAGTGGCCGCAGCAGCGGGTCGATGAGACCACGCATTCGCACCTCCACCCCACACCGGAGCGTATTTAGACGGGTTACGCAGATGGCCCGCCATCGCCGTGATCGCGCATACGAGGATAGGCCGGACGCAGCAGCCCAGCCTGTATACCGTGGTTCACTCGAGATCTGGACAGCTTGAGGCTACGGATTTTCTCGAGTTGTAGCCCGCCGTAGTTCTACGTCGAGGCTCGAGGATGATCCGCAGAGTTCATCCGCCGCCATGAGGATCACGCGAGTGATCAAGGCTTCGAGACCGAGTCCGTGATCTTCGGTTCACATAGGTCGCGTGATACCGCAATCGATTGGTTTGATTCGCGGGAGTTATCCCGGGAGAGCACGCGTCCCGCCTACTGGGACGAATTTCTGAGGCTTTTCTCACTTCACTTCGCCTCCGCTGATGGCGAGGCATGGACCGGCAGATTTTTGTCACGAGATGCAGAGGACGCACGCCAGGAGTACAACGCTGAGTTCGATTCGTTGGCTCGAGCATGTCCCTCGCATTGGTAGCGTATACGAGGATAGGTGCACCACTACGCCACCGGCTAGATTATTATATGGCCGAAGTCTTGCGCGGTGTAGCTCTTCACCAGCATGGAAATTACCCGCACGCAGCTCACGACTGACGCGGCGAGCAGAGGCCGACGGGTCGATGTGACAACAGCCAGAAGCGCCGACGGCAGAGTCTTGGTAGCTATCGGGTGGACGGCCTCGCAAAGCTAGCCTAGATTTGCACCACGCCACTCGCAGGACTCCTACACCATCCTCGTGACACCAGATATTCGAGGCAGATCAGGCCCCGGACTTCGACGCCCGGTAGCAGAGGCTACCGATCGACCACCCCTAGTGTGGCCGACGCGAGATCCCATTACGGAATTGTGGTACTTCTCCGAGAGTTTGTTACAGCTGGCACTACGGGTCACTTTGCAGAGCCTGTCCGACCAAGGGCGCGCAGGTAGGGTCACCACGTGGTCTTTCGCCGGTCTTCATCTCCTACAGCCATCGCCGAGGGCGTGGCACTCATGGGCCAGCAGGTCGCGATGCAGGTCGTGGCGCTGGTCCTAGTTCTAGCGGTCTCGTAATCGATATATGCCTTGTCCACCGGGCAGACTGTGAGGCCTCGCCGATGTCGCCTGTGTACTTTATCGCCGTCATGACGTGTATGCCTTGATAGATTCGGGTTCTACTATGTCCTATATATCTCCCTTATCGCTAGTAGGATAGGATAGAGCCCGAGTCCATAGACCATTTCGAGGTAGCTACGCCAACGGGTGATTCTGGTAGCTCTACGTATATGTGGCTTGTCAGCGACTATACGCACGCCGCACCTAGCCGACTTGATAGAGTCGATATGACTGATTTCGATGTGATCACGGGTATGGATTACTAGCTTGCTACGCCAATGTAGACCGCAGGGAGAGTAGTACGGTTCCGCTTCCGGCGAGCCATTGTTGAGTGGGAGGAACACCGTGTCGCCGGTGGTAGGTTTATTTCCTACCAAGGCTAGGAAGATGCGCATGGGTATATCTACCATCTCATTCGGTGTTCGACATCGAGGTCGCACCAGATTTTCGCCGCCCAGAGTCGAGAGTTCTCGCATGTGTTTCAGACGACCTCTGCATCCTCCCGAGAGGAGATAGAGTTTTGTATCGACGTTGCAGACACTGCCTATTTCCATTCCGCCATACGTAACGGCACCGCCGAGTTGAGAGAGTCAAGGACCACCGAGAGATTTGTCAGGCGGCTTCATCGCCTAGTGTTTCTCCCCGGGAGCGCCAGATTGTTTGTGAAGAAGAAAGACGGACGCTGCATGTGTGTTTATTACAAATTAATAAGGTGACCATTAAGAACAGATACCCTTCCTGTGATTGATGATTTGTTCGACCAACAGGTGGCGAGATGTTTCTCCAAGATTGATCCGCGATCGCTATCATCAAAAGTAGTAGAGAGGCGGATGTCCCTAGGATCGCATTCCGACTCCAGACGGCATTATGAGTTCGTGGTCATGTCTTTCGTTGACCAATGCTCCGCGGTATTCATGGATTTGATGAACCGAGTGTTCGCCATTTTTGGACACGCTTGTGATAGTGTTCATTGATGACATCTTGTTTATTCCCGCCAGAGCAGAGTACGCGAGCATTTGGCGATCGGCCGAGAGTTCTCCAGATCAGCAGCTATACGCCAAGTTTTCCAAATGTGAGTTTTGGTCGGCTTCGTGGCTTTTCTGGGCATATTGTCGGGCCGATGGTATTCGGTGGATACGCCAAGATCGGCGCCAGACTTGGCCTAGACCTACTACTCCGGCAGAGGCGCAGTTTTCTGGCCTCGCAGTTACTATCGGGCGTTCGTGGAGAAGTTTGTTTATCTCGCACTATTGACTAGGCCGACTAAAGGCGCTAAGTTTCAATGGATCGATGTCAGGAGCGTGGTTTCGCCATCGGCGAGAGATCGACGACCGCCCCGCTCTTACTCTTCCGGGGTCCGCGGTTATGTAGTGTATTGTGACGCGCCGTGCATCGGCCTGATGTGTGTTGACGCACTGGTAAGGTTATAGAATATGCATCCCGACAAATTAAGAAGCATGAGAGGAACTACCCACCCATGATTTGAGTCGCGCGGTGATTCACGCCAAGATCTGAGGCACTATTTGTACGGGTTCATGTGGATATTTATACGCACTCACAAGAGCCTCCAAGATATCTTCACTGTAGGAGCCGAACTTACGACAGACGGTGGTTAGAGTTACTTAAGGATTATGATGTCGATATCCCAGATCACCCGGGAAGGCCAATGTCAGGGCGTATGCCTTAGTAGGTCGACGGGAGTCTATCGATGTGCAGCGCATAGAAGAGGTACGGTCCGCGAGTTACATCGCTTAGCGAGCCTGAGTCCGACCGATTGATTCTCGATAGCAGCTGGTTCGAGTTCGAGAGGTTGCCGAGTCTTCCATCGCCGGCGAGCGAAGAGGCAACAGCCGAGGATCCGCTTTGACGCGTATCGTGATACGCTCTTCGCGAGGGGAAGGGTCCTGAGGTAGCACCACGGGGTGCTAAGGTTTGAGGGCGTCAGGTGTTCCGTATATTGCGATTTGACAAAGAGGTTCTAGGGGAAGCACACAAAGACACGCTACTCTATCCATCCGGTCGACTCAAGATGTACCACGACCTTAGATCCGTGTATCGCGGATGGCTTGAAGAGGACGCTGCGAGTTTGTAGCTCAGTGCCCGTGTTGTCAGCAGGTGAAGATAGAGCACCAGAGGCCTGGTGGATTATTGCAGAGGATAGAGATCCCGACCTAGAAGTGGGAGGTGATCAACATGGACTTTATCACAGGGTTACCTCGCACTCCGAGGAAACATGATTCTATTTGGGTTATCGTCGACAGGCTGACGAAATCAGCCCACTTTCTTCCCGTCGTAACGACTTTTCTACCGAGGATTATGCCGCACTTTACATCCGAGAGATCATCGATCGCATGGAGTACCTATTTCTATCATATCGCATGCAGGAGCCCGCTTACTTGCTAACTTCTGAGGTCTTTCCGTATGGTCTAGGGACGCAGTGAGCTCGAGCATCGCATTCCATCCTCGCATGACAGCGGAGCGCGCTTATTCGCACTTCGAGGATATGTCGCGAGCCCGTGTTATTGATTTCAGGGTAGCCGAGGATCATTTGCCTCTAGTTGAGTTTCGTGATAATAATAGCTACCACTCCAAGATTCGATGAGCCTTACGAGGCCTTGTATGAGAAGCGCATCGCCGATGGATCGTTTGACGGGCGAGGTGCGAAGTGGGACCAGATTTGGTGCAGCAGGAAGTGGATAAGGTGAAGCTTATCCAGAGCGTTAACGATACCGTAGTCGGCAAGTCATATGCAGATCATCGTCGTCGGCATCTAGAGTTTGAGGTTGATGATTGGGTTTTCCTGAAGGTGTCACCCATGAAGGGTGTGATGAGATTCGGGAAGAAAGGGAAACTCAGCTGTTATACCCCGTATTTTTCCCGAGTATGTACGTAAGGACGTACGTAGAAAATTTGAAACTTGTATTAGGCTTGGCCGAATTTAATTTTGTTCACAACACCCGTTTAGAGTCGTTTTTCGACGAAATGTTTTCATTACTTTCAGAGGAAAATTCGCTATGTCTTTTTATTTTATGATTTTTCCGAGAGACGAACGTGTTGGACCAACGAGAGGGCGCCACTTGGCACCCTCCCATCATGACGTAGGGGTCGGTTTGGACGAATCAAGAGGGGAGTTGGTAGGATATTTTGTGTGTTAGTTGGTTGGCGACACATGGGTGAATCTTGGCCCTACACTTGCTATGCACTTGGCTAGATCTCGCCATTGGTTGGCCTTGGCTTGTGCTATAAATACCCTCTCCCTTTGATGAATTCTTCATCCTTTCCACAAATCTTCTAAGTGTTAAAATCCTCCCTCTCCCTTCGTGGTTCTCGCCCAAGAGCCTTCCTCCCCTTGAGTGGCCTTGTGGCCGAGAGCCTCCCCCTCTCCCCTTGGGGTGCTAGCCGTGGGTACCCCTAGCCTAGTTGTCTTCGTATAATACCCTCTTGGTAGAAATACTCTCAAAAGTATTGTTATAATGCCCAAATTACCTTAGCCGTATACCTTGTAGTATTCTAAGGTTAAACCTATACAAAAAGCCCAGTTATACTATTATACTTCCCGTCACTACAAACCAAAACCCTAGGAAAATCTCCATAGTCCGTTGGAGTATTGTGTGTTGGTTAGAACTTCTAAGCGGTGGTTTAGAGCGGGTTGAGCGCACGAGTCGAGCTAAACGATTACCCAGTGATAGACTTTTTATACTTGGATAATTATGGGCTTATCGAGGTATTATCTTGTCCTCTATTGTAATTGGAAATTACATGATTGTTAGGCTATATAGTTGAAGTATACTATATATAGAACTGAACGTTGTTATCGCAATGTCTTTGGACTTAAGCCCCAATAATAAGAAACCTTTTCAAAGAAGAGTACCGAATCAGATTTACATAGGATCAGACATGAGACTTGTGTAGCTTTTCTGTGAGTAGAATTGTACCCGTCGTTAGATGTATAACCCCATGGTTGGCCCGCAGCCTACCGATAGCGAGGAGATTTACGTCACATGTGGGGAGGTCACAATTTTCTAGAATGTTCTATGACGAGGTCTAAATGTTAATGTCGCTTGTGGCCTTATAGGTTGAAGTACTACGTGGCGCGATCTACTTGGCTTAAGGAGTAGCCGACGGTTGGAAGTACTTGAGCGCTTTGCTATTAGTCGATACTGGCCGCGAGGTATACGAACCTCTTCCTATCTCTTCTAGCATGATATACGTGAACTATGTAGTACTAGAGACGCATACGTGCTAAATGTATTTGATTATTTAACATAAAGTGTTATAACGGCTTTATGGGAAGTTGGTTATAATGACTTTATGTTGGTAAGAAAATACTTGTGGTTTTTAAAAGGTAAATCGATTTGAACTATAACCGCTTGTTATGTGTTAATAAAGAACTTGAAGTATTTCAAAAGATTTTTGAATCATTTCAAAGAAGTTAAGTAATACTTGGTTTTGAAAACTTAAGAGTTATACTAGCTTTATGGGAAGTTAGGTAATAACGCTTAAGAATGTTTACCGATTTCGAAATCAGAATGTATCGACAAACCATCGCAGCGTTAATAAAAGGAAATGTTTTGACAGATTAAGTATTATTAAAACCAAGAGAAACTTCCATCCGCATGAAGCTAAGATGAGACAAAATGATATTTCCTAGATCATGGTCAGTAATAAGATTGTTATAAACAAGAATATCCTACTCACATATAAGACTTATGTTTCTCGATAGTTTAAAAGAGAATTATATTCTTAAATGAATAAGACTATGAACTTTAAACCTTTCTAAAATAAGAAACGTGAACATTTGAAATTAGGCAAACTTGACGCTTGGATAATAATGTTGTTACTTGATTTTACAAAGATAAGTGTTTTGATTCACTTCAAAAGATAATCACTCTATTTTCATATACTACGTATTGTGTGACTTTTGTGAAAGTAACGATCTTTTAAAAAGTTAATGTATGAAGTACTTTGGGGATAGAAACCCAACATGTTGACATATAGTAAAGTACCTTGTGGTATAACTTGATTGGCTTGGTTTGTGATAGCCTTGTAATACCTTCGTGATGCTTTGATAAGTAATCATATTAGATGCTATGTGTTAGTATTCGTAATGTTTGTGTAAAGCGGGTTTTCCTCGATTGTGCTTATGTTGTTTAAACGATAAACCGTTATGTTGGTATTATACCACTCACCGTGGTTTCAGGGGTTAAGTCGCCTCCGACGCGGTAGACTCAGCGATGCGGGACCATGATTCGAGAATACCTCACGCAGTCCCGGCCTATGCGAGCTACGAGTTCCGTGTTAGTGCGCGCCTTTATGGTCACGCGCTATGTGGCTACGCGATCGCGAGTCCGTGACGATTTACGCCGGAGTAGCTACCGACGCGGGTTATACTCACGCGCCTATGACCGCCTACGCGAGTCAGCGGGAGTTCCTGTGGCTAGACGCGCACATTTGATATTGCGCGAGCGACCGCCTTTGATCATGTGACTTCAGACAGATATCATGATACATTTTATGACCTTGTTAGTACCGCTGGTGTTAGTAGTCCGCTATGCCTTCGCATTTACCCCGCATCGCTTTATTTGGACACGTGGGACTCGTTGTTCACGTGTATTCCTTGGTGCTTTTCTATCATTGACCGCAGCCGGATAAGGTATTCCACGCATGATTGATGTTGGGCGTGAGACCCATTGTTATATCGAGTGATGACTTCGAGGCGCGAGTCCTCGACTTGATATGATCGCTATTTATCAGGAATCGTAGTTTGCTATCATACATGTCTCCCGCTTTATATAGACTACTATGATTTCATTTACGATTTTCAGCCATACTGCACTGACTGTTGTACTAACCTCCTTCGAGGGCCGCGTTCATGCCGCAGTAAAGGTACACCGGGCGCTGATCATCGCCTTAGGGTCACAGCGTCATTGAAGCTCCGTTCCTCCGAGGCTTATCTCGTATAGTCCCGTTGTTGTAGGTGCTACATTCGTGGTGGTATGACGGCCCCGTCCCGCCGTTGTTGTCATATCATTCGTAGAGGTCCGTAGTAATCGCGTAAGGTGGTTTGTAAAAAGGATTAAACTGCTCAGATTGAAAGAGTTGTTGCTTTCTATATATATGCCGAAAGGCAAGTTTTCACAGGTGTTATTGTTTATACTCGTTATTTTATGTTATTGATTTATGTTCCGCTGATTTTCTCTCGATGTATGACTACCGGGTGCCCGGTAGGCACGCCACGCCCTGTTCGGTCGTGACAAAAGTGGTATCGAGCGCTTAATCTCTGAAAGTGTCTACGCACCGTATCCAGAGAGTCTTGATTATCGGTGTTGTGCACCACGCCAATAATCGTGAGGCTATAGGATATTTAGGATTGGTTTCATTCTTCTCATTCCGAGATCGTGCCTTAGAGCCGTGATAAGTTGGACCCTCTAACGTATTTTTCCCTTACCGCTATGCCTCCGCAGTGCAATCCGAGCCTGTGAGGCGCGTACCGGCGGAGTCGCGAGTAGAGTTCGAGGGTTACGTGGGCACGGTCCAATTATCACCTGGGTGGTACTTCATTCGGGAGTCCCGCGACGCCACTAGCCCCAAAGAGTTTAGCACGGCCGCAGCAGCCTTACCGCGCCATGATATTTGAACCTTCGCCCACGCACGAACAGAGAATATAGATTTCGCGAGGCGACCGCATTAACTATGGATTTGACTACCGAGAGTATATGTTATACCCGTATTTCCAGAGTATGCGCAAGGACGACGTAGAAAATTTGAGCCTGGTAGGCATCGATTCGAAATTTGGGCACAAGTGCCGATTAGAGTCGCTTTCGACTAAACGTTTCCATACTTTTCGTAGAGAAAATTCCGCTATGTCATTTATAATTTTTGGATTTTTCCGTGACGAAACATTTTGACTAACGAGGGTGATACGTGTCACCTCACATCGGAAGCAAATGGATTGGCTCGACGATTTGGGCGCCCAAGAGCCTCGTTGGCCTCGCCGATTGGCTCCTCTTTTGTGGCTTGTTTTCGGAGTGTTTTGTGGAGTGTTTCAGGTGCACTTGGCTTGATTCGCCTTACACTTGCCTTGCACATGGCTTGATCTCGCCATTGGTTGGCTTTTGGTTTTGCTATAAATACCCCTCTCTCAAGACTTCTTCATCCACTCTTCACTTGCCTAAGTCTTGAGAAACCCTCCTCCTCTTGTCGACTCCGCCCAAGAGCCCTCTACCCTTGAAATTGGCCTTTGGCCAAACCTCCCCTTTGAGAGCCTTGCCGAGAACCCCTCCCTCAGTGGTGTTGTTCTCAGGTGGTACCCTCAGTGGTATTGAAATACTCCTCCAAGTATTGTTATAATGCCCAAAATACCTTAGCCTTATACCTTGTAGTTTTCCAAAGATACCTCTATACGTAGAGTCCTAAATACTACCTTTTGTCCTTTTAGTCTCAAACCGAAACCCTAAGGAAATCTTCATTGTTAGTTGAAGGATTTGAGTAGAAGTTGGTTAGAACTTCTAAGGGTTGTTTGGAGCGGATCGAGCACTCCTGAGTAGAGCTAAACCTTGCTCAGATCGACTTTTATCTCGGATAATTTTGGGCTTATCGAGGTAAATAATCTTGTCCCCTATTGTAATCGAGTTTACTCGCTGTTGATTATATAGTCAAGTATGCTATATATAGAACTAAACATTGGGTTGTGGCAATGTCTTTTGACTTAAGCCCAAGAATCAATCAATCAGATTTACATAGACCGAATACATGAGACTTGTAGCATTATTGTGTGGTAGAATTGTACTCGTCCTGGTTAGATGTTAACCCCTCGGTTGGCTTGATAGCCACTCGATAGAGAGGAGATTTACGTTGTCATGTGGGAGGTCCGAATTTTCTCGTAGAAAGATAAAACTTGTGTTTTGGGGTTAATAGACGCCATGACCTTTATAGTGAAAGTACTAAGAGTAGCGTATTCTACTCGAGGAGTGGAAAGGGCTAGTGCGTTGTAGTACTTGGAGCATTTTGCTTATTGTCGTTAAATCGCCGCGAGGTATGCGAACCTCTTCCTATCTCTTCTAGCATGATATGTGTGAATTATGTAAGACGGTAGACGCATACGTGTTAATTGTATTTGATTGTTGTAAAACATAAAGTGTTATAACGCTTTACGGGAAGTCAGTTATAACTTTATGTAGGTAAGAAAATACTTTGTGGTTTTAAAAGGTAATCGATGTGAATTATAAATCGCTAGTTATAATAAAGAACTTGATGTATTTCAAAAGATTTATAAATCGCTTTTGAATGAGAGTAACACTTGGTTTTAAAGGTTTTAAAAAGAGTTATACTAGCTTTATGGGAGTTAGGTATAATGTCTTAAGAGAGGTAAAGAAAATGGTTTATCATGTTAGAAGTTAAGAGACTTGATCTTATAAGATAAGAGACTTAACTTATTTGTTTTAATGTGAATGTTTGTGTGAAACCTCATTCGTGAGTAACGAGTACTTGGTTTTATTTAAAGGGATAATGTTTTACTGATTTTGGAAATCAGAATGTGTATCGGCTGCACCACGCAGCTGTTAATAAAGGAAAATGTATCAATAATGATGTATCGTATTAAAAACCAAGAAACCTCCATCCGCATAGAAACTAAGATGAGACAAAATGATATTACATTTTCTAGATCATGGTCATTGTAATAAGAATGTTGTAAACAAAAATAACCTACTCTACGTGAGACATATATTACTCAATTGTTCTAAAAGGAATCAAGTGATTAAGTTTGGGAACTATGAAACCATTTGAAAATAAGAAGCTCGAGTAATCAAACTAGGCAAACCGAACTTAGGAAAAGAATGTTGTTACTTGATTTTGAAAAGGAACGTGGTTGGTCATTCTAATACTACGTATCGGGTGACGCTTATAAAAGTAATGGATCTCTTTAAAAGAACTTAACGAATGTAGTATTTTGGGGTTGAAAACCCGACTTTGGCATAAAATGAAAGTACTATGAGTCAGGTGAAACTTGCCTATGCTTGTTGTTGTGAAACTTGCCTATGCTTGTTGTTGGAAACTCGCCTATGCTTGTTGTCGTGAAACTTGCCTATGCTTGTGATGATAGCCTTTGTTGTGCAAGTGTGGTATTTCGTGTTACCGCTCTCGATAGAGGCTGACTTGTCGAGAACTTACTCGACGTCCGGGCTGATGGAGAATTCCACGTATGTTTCCATTTTGATTTCTGTCTTGTTGTTGATGTCACACGGACATGTCTACACCGACGCAGATTCCGGCACGCGCTACGCGCCGTTGATTACCCGATATATGGTTATTATCGCAACATGGACGGTCTACACCGACGCAAGATTCGGGGCACGTGCACGCGGCAGGGTCGACCACCCAAAGATATTGTTATTGAGGTCACACGGGCATGTCTACACCGGCGCAAGATTCGGTACGTGGCCACGCGCCTTGTTATTATTGTTGCATCACGGACATGTCTACACCGACGCAAGATTCCGGGTACGTGGCCATGACGCGAACACGATGGACGCGCGGCGAGACCCATAGTTATATTTGAGTGGTGACTTTGGCGCGAGTCCCCGACTTGATCGCTTTATGTCAAGATCGTATTTTGGCTATCATACATGCCTCCCCGCTTTATATAGATCGTTATGATTTAACCGCAGATTTACGCTTTCACATACTGGGTACTGCCAGATCGACCTTCGGCCGCTCACGCCGCAGTAAGTACATGCCGCCGATCCCCGCCAGGATCACGCTTCAGCGCTTGGGAAGTCTGCTCCTTCGGAGGCTTATCTTGGCAGGTTTCCGAGTTGTAGGTTCTGTACATTCGTGGTATGGCGGCCCCGTCCGCCATAGGTTGTTATTCTCTGAGGTCTCAGAGTAATCGCCAAGTGTGGTTTGTAAAAGGATAACTGTCGTTTTTATGTATATGCGTAAGGCAAATCGCTTTTGGTTGGCTTTATTTATATTATCTCTTATTTCATGTTCATGTCAGATGTTCCGCTGATTTTCTCTCGATGTTGTATCACTAGGTGCTCGGTAAGGCACCACCACGCCCGACGGGCGTGACAAGATACCGATGTACCGCGAGTCTTGATGACTATCTAAGAGAGGGTCAGGCAAGAGTAATTCTTCATTGGGCTTCGAGCATGGCCTCAGACGGCTTATGCGCAGCAGCCGAAAAACGCAGATCGACGCGTTAACGGCGACGCTGGTAAGAGGGCCGCAGCGAAGGTCCTTTAGTAACTTTTGAGGCGAGTCGCCTCACCATGGATTAGATTATGCACATCCACCAAGCAGTAAAGGTCCTCCACAGGTTCGGACGCTCGTACGCAGGAGTCGGTCGTAACTCCAAGGCTTCCGTCATGCGACCGACGCCATCCCGGGAATGTCGCTTTTAGTTGGTACCGGTTGTACCTATGACCGCCGTGGTCTGATGTTGAGAGAGTGTCCAGTAGGAGGACTCACTTCGTGATCTGGGTAGTTCGCCACCTTCCTTAGCTATGCGCGCTCACGGGCAGTTTGATTAGAACGACTAAGGGAGTGAAGCAAAGAGATATAGATATATCTTTAACCCTGTAGTTTTGTTTATGTGATAAGCGAGTATACCTTAAGTGCTATGTTCGATAGCAGGTGTTAGTTGTGATTAGAAATCATGGTGGGTTAACCGAGTAAGATTTTGGGGATAGAGTAGGCGCGAGCCTTAGAGTTTTATACGCAGACCTTAGAGGTAAGGCCATCTCGAGTATAGGTGTAGTGTTATGTTTGATCCTTATCGAGTGCATAGTGCACGCGAGCTATGGTTGTGGGATAAGTCCCCGAGTAGCGTGATTTGAAAGAGGGTAGTCGAGCCAGAAGACCGCTAGGTTTTCAAACGTGATTAGTGAGATTGTTCCGGATCGGAGCTAGTATCATGCGCGGCTGGTCGGGCCGAGGCCACGCTGCGGTCAACCCGCGTAGGTTTGGCGCGGGTCGCGTGGTCCCGCTGTGTTAGGCCGCAGGGTGTTAGGCCCAAGTTTAGTTAACCAAACACGAAGTTCGTGGACGCGTCGACCGCTGGTCGCCGGCGAGGTCACCGCCTTCTTCTAGCGCGACGCTTTACTCTGGCAGTTGTTGATTTTATCGTAAAGGTTGTAAGGTCGCACGGTGCCTACCTTCACCTTATGACAGAAGTGGAGCCTGTGGTACTACTGCTTTTTGTTTCGAAGTTTTACCAAGGTGGTTAAGAACTCGTAGTCTCAGACCGCATTCGCCCTGCCAGTGTGTATTTCGCAGGTAGCGGTGGGATTGTTGTCTCGTGGAGGAGTGTTTAAGCTACCATTTCGCTTTCAACGTCGCCTACGAGGCCTCAGGGCGGAAGTGTAAGTCACGGCCGATTGGTTCGATGTTGGCAAGATTCAGATAGTTGGTTCAGCTTGTTCCAAAGAAATGGATGTGGTAAAGCTTGTCTAGATGAGGTTCCGCACCAGAGAAATCGTATGGATAATCGCGACGACGCTTAGAGTTCGTGCCGACGGCCGGTCTTCGAAAGTACCACCGGATGGGTGTGGCGAGCTTTGGAAAAACAGAGGAAACTTAGCCCGAAGTTACTTTGGGCCCTTTGAGTTCATGTGAAGAATAGGCCGTCGCTTATATCGTTAGCATTTGCCGTCCGACTTAGGAGGCAAAGACGTCCGCCTTCGTATTGTTATGTTCGGTAAAGTATCGGAAATCCATCCAGAGTGTTCCCAGTTAATGATGACCACGTTAGAGATAGTAACCCCGAGTTTCTAAATCAAGCAAAGATCAAGAGTTTGGGTACGACACCGCAGTTGATCGTGACGCATCCGGCATCATTTGTCGGGTCGCTCGGAAGGTTTATGCCTCGCAAAGTGACAAAAGTGGTATCATGTGGTAAGAATTCGAGTGTACGCAGAAGCGGTACGACTCGTAAGTGGAAGAAGCGAGCATGTATGGCGAGCGTAGATGTGATCATTTCTTTGTATGGAGAAAGTGCGAAGGAATTATATTTTAGACACTGACGGGAGCGTTTGTGATGTTAGAGGTGTTTCCTCGTGGACTCGGATGTAAGCATTTTGCGCTGGATGTTTTGTGGCTGTATGGCAGATTGTTCTCGTAAGTATAGTAGGGAAGACTATACCGCCGCTTGTTTTAAGATTTAGAAGGAACATTCGGGACGAATGTTTCTAAGGAAGGGAGAATGTTATACCCCGTATTTTTCCCGAGTATGTACGTAAGGACGTACGTAGAAAATTTGAAACTTGTATTAGGCTTGGCCGAATTTAATTTTGTTCACAACACCCGTTTAGAGTCGTTTTTCGACGAAACGCTTACGCCTTTCGTAGGAAAATTCCGGCTATGTCTTTTTTAATTTTTGCGGATTTTTCTGATAGACGAAACGTGTTCGACCAACGAGAGGCCGCCACTAGGCACCCTCCCCTTGGCGGACGTAGTGGCCTGGGTTTGGACGAATCAAGAGGGGAGAGTTGGTAGGATATTTTGTGTGTTAGTTGGTTAAGGACACACGGGTGAATCTCGCCCTACACTTGTTATGCACTTGGCTAGATTCGCCATTGGTCGCCTCGCTTGTGCTATAAATACCCTCTCCCTTTGATGAATTCTTCATCCTTTCCACAAATCTTCTAAGTGTTAAAATCCCTCCTCTCCCTTCAGGGTTCTCGCCCAAGAGCCTTCCCTCCCCTCGAGTGGCCTCAGGTCGAGAGCCTCCCTCTCCTCGGGGTGCTAGCCAAGTACCCCCAGCCTAGTTGTCTTCGTGATAATACCCTCTTGGTAGAAATACTCTCAAAAGTATTGTTATAATGCCCAAATTACCTTAGCCAGATAATTGTAGTATTCTAAGGTTAAACCTATACAAAAGCCCGCTTATACTATTATACTTCCCACAATACAAAACCAAAACCCTAGGAAAATCTCCATAGTCCGTTGAGTATTGTGTAAGTTGGTTAGAACTTCTAAGGGTGGTTTAGAGCGGTCGAGCGCACTGAGTCGAGCTAAACGATTACCCAGATCGACTTTTATACTGATAATTACGGGCTTATCGAGGTATTACCTTGTCCTCTATTGTAATTGGAAATTACATGATTGTTAGGCTATATAGTTGAAGCATACTATATATAGAATCAACGTCATTATCGCAATGTCTTTGGACTTAAGCCCAATAATAAGAAACCTTTCGAAAGAAGAGTATCGAATCAGATTTACATAGGATCAGACATAAAGAGACTTGTGTAGCTTTTCCGTGAGTAGAATTGTACCCGTCGTTAGATGTATAACCTCGGTTGGCTTGGTAGCCGCCTCGATAAAGGAGGAGATTTACGCTGCATGTGGGGAGGTCACGAATTTTCTGAGAATGTTCTACGACGAGGTCTAAATGTTAATAAGCGCCTTGTGGCCTTATAGGTCAAGTATTACGCGTGGCGCGATCTACTTGGCTTAAGGAGTAGCCGACGGTTGGAAGTACTTGAGCGCTTGCTATTAGTCGATACTGCCGCGAGGTATGCGAACCTCTTCCTATCTCTTCTAGCATGATATACGTGGAACTATGTAGTACCAGACGCATACGTGCTAAATGTATTTGATTGTTTAACACATAAAGTGTTATAACGCTTTATGGGAAGTTGGTTATAATACTTTTACGTTGGTAAGAAAATACTTGTGGTTTTTAAAAGGTAATCGATTTGAACTATAATCGCTTGTTATGTGTTAATAAAGAACTTGAAGTATTTCAAAAGATTTTTGAATCATTTCGAAAGAAGAAGTAATACTTGGTTTTTGAAAACTTAAGAGTTATACTAGCTTTACGGGAAGTTAGGTAATAACGCTTAAGAATGTTTATCGATTTCGAAATCGAACGTGTATCGACAAACCATCGCAGCATTAATAAAAGGAAATGTTTTGACAGATTAAGTATTATTAAAACCAAGAGAAACTTCCATCCGCATGTGCTAAGACGAGACAAAATGATATTTCCTAGATCACGGTCATGAATAAGATTGTTATAAACAAGAATATCCTACTCACATATAAGACTTATGTTTCTCGATAGTTTAAAAGAGAATTATATTCTTAAATGAATAAGACTATGAACTTTAAACCTTTCTAAAATAAGAAACGCGGAACATTTGAAATTAGGCAAACTCGACGCTTGATAATAATGTTGTTACTTGATTTTACAAAGATAAGTGTTTTGATTCACTTCAAAAGATAATCACTTCATTTTCATATACTACGTATTGTGTGACTTTTATAAAGTAACGATCTTTAAAAAGTTAATGTATGAAGTACTTGGGGATAGAAACCCAACATGTTGACATATAGCAGAAAGTACCTCGTGTGTATAACTTGATTGCGCTGGTTTGTGATAGCCTTGTAATACCTTCGTGATCCTTTGATAAGTAATCATATTAGGACGCTACGGTGTTAGTATTCAGAATGTTTGTGTAAAGGGTTTTCCTCGATTGTGCTTATGTTGTTTAAACGATAAACCGTTATGTTGGTATTATACCACTCACCGTGTTTCCGGTTGCCGTCCGACGCGGGTAGACAGCGGTCCGGGACCATGATTCGAGAATACCTCGCGCAGTCCCGGCCTACGCGAGCTACGAGTTCCGGTGTTAGCGCGCCTTTATGGTCACGCGTCTATGTGGGCGCGATCGCGAGTCCGTGATTTACGCCGGAGTAGCTACCGATGCGGGTTATACCTCACGCGCCTACGACCGCCTACGCGAGTCGCGGAGTTCTGTGGCTAGACGCGCACATTTGATATTGCGGCGAGCATCCTTTGATCACGCGACGGCCCAGACAGATATCATGATACATTTTATGACCTTGTTAGTACCGCTGGGTGTTAGTAGCCTGGCCATGCCTTCGCATTTCACCCCGCATCGCTTTATTTGGACACGTGGAACCCGTTGTTCATGTGTATTCCTCGGTGCTTTTCTATCATCGATCGCCATGAGGCGGGTATTCCACGCATGATTGATGCCGCGGCGCGAGACCCATTGTTATATCGAGTGATGACTTCGAGGGCGCGAGTCCCCGACTTGATATGATCGCTATTTATCAGGAATCGTAGTTTGGTTATCATACATGTCTCCCGCTTTATAGACTACTATGATTTTATTTACGATTTTCGGCCACATACTGCAGACTGTAATCGACTCCTTCGGGGCCGCTCATGCCGCAGTAAAGGTACACCGCCGCCGATCCTCGCCTGTGGTCACAGCTCAGCTGAAGTCTGCCTCCCGAGGCTTATTCGCATAGTCCTCGTTGTTGTAGGTGCCATTCGTGGGTATGACGGCCCCGCCTCCGCTGGGTTGTCATATCATTCGTAGAGGTCCGTAGTAATCGCGCCAAGGTGGTTTGTAAAAAGGATTAAACTGTTCAGGTTGAAAGAGTTGTTGTTTTTATATATATGCCGAAAGGCAAGTTTTCACAAGTTATTGTTTATACTTCTGACATTTTATGTTATTGATTTATGTTCACGATTTTCTCTCGATGATGACTACCGTGCCCGGTAGCGCACTACCACGCCCGGTTCGTCGTGACATCACCAAGGTACATCGGGCCGTGACGATTGTCCGCAGTGGCAGGCAATGCTGCTCATGAGTTGGATCCGCCGTCCGATCCGAGGCAAGGTATCTCTGTTTCATGTTTCTACGCCGGCGAGATGTATCGGATCCATCTGTGTACACCCGATTGACGCATGTCCAGTGATCGGTGGTTATCGATGGCGAGATTCCCATAGCGATAATAGATCGCCAAAGTTAGGCGCCCGCGACCAAGGACGCGGCTTTCACCAAAGTCTTGTGGCGGAACGAGCTCGTGAGATGACGTGGGAAGTCGAGGAGGACACGAGGCGTAAGTATCCTCACCTATTCCCACACCTCCGTGTAACTCACTTTCCTACTTGTAAATTTTTCGACGATTTGCTTAAGTGTTGTATCAGGGCCACGTGAGACATTTGCAAACCTGCTTATGAGGAACCTTATCGTTATATGTTCGGGGAAGGAACATTCGGACGAATGTTTCGGGCGAGGAGAATGTTATACCCCGTATTTCCTGAGTATGTACGTAAGGGCGTACGTACAAAAGTTTAAGCCTTAAAATTAGGCATAGGACAAAATTTGTGCACAACCCACGAAACGAATTGTTTTCCGACGAAACGTTTTCCAAAACTTACGAAGGGAAAATTACGGCTATGTCATTTATAATTTTTGCGGATTTTTCCGAGAGATGAAATATTTTGGACCAACAAGAGGGTGACACTTGTCACCCTCAAGTGGACGCATACAAAGAGGCTTGCTGGCACGATTTTAAGGCCTAAACTAAGGGTCAATGTTTGTGAGTGATTTATGGAGTAGGGTTAGGGTGCACTTGTGCAAATCCCCACCCTCCACTTGCCTTCATCTTGACCCTTGAAAGTCCTATAAATACCCCCCTTGAGTTGAAGACTTCTTCATCCACAAATCATCTTTCAAGTCTTAAAACTCCCTTCCCCCTCTAGAGAGCTTTCCCAAGCCTCACTTCCCCTCTTGAGAGCTTAGCCGAAACACCCTTTCTCCCCCCCCCCCTTTCCTAGTAGTCTCGGCAAAAGCCCTCCCCTCTTGGTAGAAATACTCCAAGTATTGTTACATTATCCCCAAAATACCTTAGCCAATCCCTTTAGTATTTTCAAAGTTACTCTATACGTAGAGTCCTAAATACTACCTTGTATTCCTATAGTCACTAAACGAAACCCTAAGAGAAACTTCATAGTTGGTTGAAGTAGAAAGTAGAAGTTGTGTAGGAACTTCTAAGGGTTTCTTGGAGCGGATTGGAGCGTAAAGATTAGAAGCTAAACCTTGCTCAGGATCGACTTATATCTTGGATAATATTGGGCTTATCGAGGTAAATAATCTTATCTTTCTATTGTAATTGGATAATACATACCGTAGAAGTATAGAAATAAGTATAAAATACATGTAAGCGGTATTACGTAAGAGAATTGAATCAGAAATACATCGTAAGAATATTAAAGAAGATTGAATCAGATTTACATAGGATCAGATTTACAGAGACTTGTATAGTTTACCGTAGGGAAGTGTCGCCCGATTTTCCGTAGAATAGAGAACCATCCGCTTAGTTTAATCCTACAGAGAAGTCTAGACGCTGATAGACGATTTGACTATTATAGGTTGATACTCGCGCGCGACATATTCGACTTCGCAGTGGATTTCACGAGAAGGTATGTGATTCTTCCTATACTCTTAAGCATGATATTTTAAAGTATATATATAGTACAGAGACGACGTGTTAATCGAACATGGTTTTACTTGACGCCTTTTTGACTCGAGTCTAAATAATAAGAATCTTCAAGTATTTCAAAAGAATTATGAATCATTTTTGAAAGAAGAGTAATACTTGGTTTTTTAAACAAAAGCTAAGAGTTATACTAGCTTTACGGGAAGTTAGGTATAACGACTTAAGAAAGATAAAAGGAACGGTTTACTTATGTATTTATAAAAGACTTGTATTGATTTGAAAGTACAAGAAGATGGTTTGTCGAGTAGACATATCAGGACGCCATGCGTGTTAGTATCCTCGTAACGCTTGTGTAAAAAGGTTATTCTTGTTTGCGGCTTATGTTGTTTAACGATAAGCCGTTATGTTAGTATTACATCACTCACCTCTTGACATGATATACCGGGGTTGCCGCCCGACGCGGGTATACCTCGTGCAATTGCGGTTACTATGATTCGAGAATACCTCACGCGGGTCCGTGGGACCTACGCGAGCTACGAGTTCCGTGTTAGTGCGGTCCATGTGTCCATGCGGTCTATGTGGCCACGCGGACTACGCAGTCCAGACGATGCCGGTGAGTAGCTACCCTCGATGCGAGGATACCTCACGCGCCAGGTGGCCTACGCAGACTACGGAGTCCGTGGATTAGGCACGATAATGATACTATGGGCAATTGGCCTGCTTCGATCATTCGCATCCTAGAAAAGACTGCTACGCTTACCTATCATTGCTCTTGTTTATGATATGGCACTATGCGCTACATCGTTGTTTCATGCATATTTGTAAAATTGGTTTTAAAATGATATGATTTCATTTAAGTACTTTACGCTTCACATACTTGGTACTCGTCAGATCGACCTCCTTCGGGGTTGCGTCATGCCGCAGTAAGGGAAAGGTGTGCTAGATCCACATCCTTAGATCCGTACTTTGGTGTCGTGAGCTCCATCTTCTCCGAGGCTCGACTTTGGGTATGATCTCCCTGTTGTTGTAGATAGTTTTGTACATTCAGGGTATGGCGGGGCCCTGTCCCGCCATAGTTGTTTATCTTCTTAGAGGTCTGTAGTCCTATTGTACAGTTGGGATGTAACTGCCGGGCTTTGTTTATATATTTATGCCGAAAGGCGACATTTTCTCAGATAAAATTGTGTCTCATTTCACAGCTGTTTCATGTCTTGTTTTTATATTCACTGACACTCGATGTATGACTACTGGTGCCCGGTAAGGCACCAACACGAGCCCTAACGGGTCGTGACACCCGCCTTCAAAGTTAACGTTACGTGACACAAGTCGAGCCTTCTCCGTAGCACCCTTGTATGTTTCTCCATCCAATGAAGGTGGCGGGTTCATAGGCACCTCAGAATCAGTCTTCTTTGACTCATAACTCATCCTATCATGTTGCGCACCGCCATGGTGAGAATTAGGCCGTGAGGACCTTGCTTGAGATTCCCGCAAACTTGATGGGCCAGAATGACCCAAAACCGGAGGACCCGCGGCATGCGATGTTTCTCCCAAACTCGGGACCGTGGAGGTGTTGTGTGCTCACTTTCTTCAATGTCCATCAAGTTATCAACATCCATGATTGTCGAGAAGTCAGCGGATTAGGGGAGGTGTTACACCGTATTTGCGTGACATGTTTTAAGAACGTTAGTAAGAACTCACAAGTGTTAAGATTCGAGGCTTGTAAAAATTTATCTAATTATGAAATTGTCGGAAAACGTAGTGTTAGGACGAATGGGAGGGCGACACGGTCACCCCTTAGCAATGCTCGACGAAATGGTATGGCCAATATGGTCATCGAACATAAGTCTTCTATGGCTAAGTCTTGCAACTTGTAGTACGAGAACATCGACTAAGTCAAAGGACCCACTTAAGCCTTGATATTTCATTAGACAAAATCCTAACCACCCATTTGTTTAGATCACGACCCTCCAATACACTATATATAATACTAGTAGCAAGAGAGGACTTAACACTTACCAAAAATTTCACAAATTTGAAGACTATACAAAGTGAGCTCTCGTTCCTCTCAAGAAGAAAGGAAAATATTTGTTCCTTGTTCTTTTAGCTCCACACTTTAAACCAAGGTTCTTATGTGTATTGTAAACATATCTCAATAGAAAAATCTTGGAAAAAGGTAGTTTACTGTTAGTCGCAAAACGAAAACCTAATGGTCTTTCTAGGTTTTGTTTGGAGATTTGAAGGATAATTGTTGGTGTTGTTCTAAGGGTCTCAACAAGCCGATTGAAGTGTATCGAGAGGCTCTAATCTTCTAAGGAGCGATTTCGATCGAGTCGATTAAGAATCGTTGAGGTATAATCTTGTCTTTTAAAGGTGTTACAAGATTATATATTTATATTGTTGTTAGCTTTACTTGTTGCTAGTATGAAGATTGATAGGTTGAAGTTATAAGTATTATGGATTGCTTGTAGCTAACCGACATGTATACAAGCCACTTGAAAAATCGATTACTAATTGGTCGCTTATTAGAAATCGCCGACGTTACTTACTTAAAGATTACGGTCATTATAATCAAACGCGACTTGATATCACGTTATGCTACCAATTTGGATTGAAATGGAAATTGATAAGAATTGGTATTGTTGAACTCAAGGTACCGAATTTGTACTTGTAGTTTGTAATAGTTTGTTATTCATTTGTATCGACTACCTTCTATATCAGGCGAGCCAATTGGGGTCAGATGGTTATTTATTTGTATCGACTACCTTATAGATTAAGTGAGCCAATCAGTTGTTTGGTTATTGTATTCGCCTTGAAAAAGGTGGCAAAGTTAGTAAAACAAAGGAGGTGTTGTCCGATTTTCCGAGAATTTAGAGATTTAACACTTATAATATTCTACGCTTGAAGTAAGGCCTTAATGGACGATTGTGAATATTATAGGTTGACATTCTACGCGGACTTTGTACTTGGCAAGTAGTTCGACCCGCGAGGTATGTAGAATTTTTCCTATCCTTCGAGCATGACTAGTTTCACTGATATAGTACTAGACGACAAGACTATGACATTCTTTACTTGTTTTATGAAATGCCAAGTCAAAGTGGTTAGAGATTAACTCACTTCTTTGAAAATAGTAAGGATGTCTTAAGTTGATTTTAAAGTTATGGACTCATGGTTTCAAGATGTGATACTTGTTTCGCTTTTAAACGCAAAGTCCCTCGATAGGAAATTGTATTGAATAACGATAAAGTTAATATAACGACTTTACGGGAGTTGGTTATATTGACTTTACGCAAAGGTAAATGGCTTGTTTTTAATGAAAGGCAAATTGGGTTTAAGGTATCAATTGCCTAAGGTTTTATAAGAAAAGAAGTCACTTGATTTAGAAACCTAACTTAAATTCTAAAGGTATTGTGACTTGTCTTGAAAAGAGATTTTGACTCGATACTACGATTTATAGTATCTTGGAAGTTCTATATGAAAATGAGTAATTTTAAAAGGTCAAGTACGTAGTACTTTGGGTTAAATTCTGATTTTTATAAAAGACCTAGTGCCTTAAGTAAACTAAAATGAGAGTGTAGATTTAATAAGACTAATAAGAAGTTGTGGGATTTCTAACTTGCTTATTTATCAGTACGATGGCCATTGAGATAGTGGTAAGAGTATAAGGGGTAAACCCCAAGACGCTATACCACCTTCTCCAGATAAGAGATAAATGGCGGTAAACCCCAAGACGTTATACCACATGTTTTATTACCTTGCCGTGTAAGAGTATAAACGGCGGAAACCCCAAGACGTTATACCACCCGCCTGGTAAGATTATAAACGGCGGTAGGAACCCCAAGACGTTATACCACTTGTTTTTACGGGTTCGCTACCCATGATATGATCGGCAGATCGCTATCGTGATGTTGTACATATTCTCGATGTACTCTCATTGTTAGTAAGGCAATCGCGTAATCGTAATTTTGTTATCATACATGCCTCCCGCTTTCTTTAAACTTATGTTGTAATTACGATTTTCCGCTTTACATACTTAGTACATATTGTGTAATCGACTCTTCCTGGGCCGCTCACGCCGCAGGAAGCGGTAAGGTGGCGGATCCTCACTCTAGGATCACTTATCGACGCCTAAGCTCCATTCTCCGAGGCTTGTCTTTCTTTGGTACGCTTCTTCCCCGATGTTGTAGATTTATGTACATTCGTGGTATGGTGGCCCCGCCCCGCCACGCTTGTTATTCCTAGAGGTCTGTATTCACATACGTGGTTGGGCTATAAGAACCGAGTTGTAAAGTTGTACTTTTGACTTTGTTTATATTACGGAAGACACTTTATCGCCAGCTCGTGTTGTTATATTATTTACACCGTGTTTATGTTGTGTATGTTCCGCCGCTATTCTCTCGATGTATACCAACAGGTGCCTGTAGGGCACCGCCGCGCCCGGCCGGGTCGTGACAAAAGTGGTATCGAGCGCTTAGTCTCTGAAAGTGTCTACGCATCGTGTCTAGCAGAGTCTTGATTATCGCAGAAGTGCACCACATCTATAATCGTGAGGTCAGCAGGACATTTAGGATTGGTTTCCATTCTTCTCTCTCTCGAGATCGCATTAGAGTCGCCTTATTAGGTTGAATCCTCTCCGACCTCTTCTTATGAAACAACTATGCCTCCACTAAGGCTACCAGGCCTGTAGGGCAAGGCAAAGAAGAGAGCCGCAGTGCTCAGAGGTTACACGGCTCATGCACGCACTATGCCCGAGGTAGTAGGCTGGTCGGGCGAGTTCAGCCACGCCGCAGCTTTAGAGGAGCCGAGAGCGGCAGAGCTCCAGAGGTTCCTGCACTGCACTCTCCAGCCTCACCACCAGGCCGAGCATAGAGACTACTGGGAGCAGATTCTGTTATTGACCAAGATAGTAGCCTGGCAAATACGACAGTGAGCAGCAAACCCACCCCAGAGCCGATAGGCTTATGGATTAGGATTTTCTCGGGATGTCATCCACCGAAGTTTTACGGTTCGAGGTCCGGATGAGGATCCGCAGGAGTTCATTCGGCAGCCTACAATGACCATGCGTGTTCTTAGGGCTTCAGAGACCGAAGTTCGTTACGCTAGCCTCTTACCGTTGCGCGATTTTGCGCTGAACCGGTTTGAGTCGTGGTTGCTTTCGAGGGGTGATGATGCTCTTCCAAATTGCCGGGAGGAGTTTACAAAGGCCTTCATGGATCACTTTTTGCCTCCCGAGACGAGGATAGCCCTGCAGACGATTCTTGACCTCGAGGCGTAACGAGGACCGTCAGGAGTATAGCTCGAGTTTGACTCTGGCCGCATACGCGCATGCTATTGTAAATGATATGACGGATGTGGTTCATCGCTTTGTGACGGGTCTGACCATCATATGATTACCGTGATGCTTGGGCGTGGCTCTTCACTGCGATGGACATCACCCGACGCAGACTATGCGCAGGGATAGAGGATAGAGAGAGGAGGACCGGGCTTTGATTCAGCCACCAAGAGGCTGTGACATCGTGGTCTCGTGGAAGTTTTCGAGGCGACAGCCTCAAGAAGCACTGTGTCCATCGTCCCACCAAAGACGTATCGCTCCTTCACGGTTTTCTCGCAAGAGGTCCGATCAGCCAGCCGTGAGCAGCCTGTGTGGCTTCGACTACGGATTTCGCGAGGCAGAACCGCCACCGATCGGGACCACCCACACCTCGCAGTGCTCGACGCGTAGGTTCCACTGTGGCGAGTGTCGCAGAGCTTCGAGCTTGTTACTCGTGGTGGACGCAGGCCATTTGAGGAGAGATTGTCCGCTCAGAGGCAAGACGGTGGTACAAATGCAGCCGCGTGATCCGCTTGCCGGGTCTTCTCCTTCGCGTTATGCGCCTCGAGGCGTGGTACTCACCGACCGCAGGTCGCAGAGGTCGAGGCGGTGGTTCTAGTTCTAGCGGTCCTCAGAACCGCATCTATTCATTAGCCAGCCGCCAGGATCAGGAGGTTTCCCCTGACGTCGTCACAGGTACATTACTGATTTCAGGCTGTGATGTTTATGCTTTGATAGATCCGTGTTCTACCTTGTCCTATGTGTCCCTCTTATCATGGTAGAATCGAGATAGAGCCGGTCAATAGAGAGCCTTTTGAGGTAGCTACGCCAACGAGATTCTTGTTAGCCGAGCGGTGTACAGAGGTTGTCCGGCTTATATTTACACGCCGACTCGCAGACTTGATAGAGCCGAGATGACAGATTTTGATGTCATTATGGTACGGATCGGTTGGCTTCGTTATGCCAACGCTGACCGTAGGGTGGATGGTTCGGTTCCGCCGCGAGCCGCTTATCGAGCGGAGGGCAACACAAAGACGCCGGCGGGTAGGTTTATTTCTACCAAGGCTATAAGATGCGCAGGCGGGTACATCTATCATCCGTTCGTATTTGATACAGAGGCCGAGGTGCCGCTTCTTCCCAAGCATCAGCGGTTAGGAGTTTCCGACGTGTTCCTGCATGATCTTCCGCATCCTCCCGAGAGGAGATTGAGTTTTGTATTGACACGCTGCCGCACACTCGACCTATTTCCATTCCGCCATACAGAAGGCACCCGCCGAGTTGAGGAGTCAAGGACCACCGAAAGACTTACTGGAGAAGCGGCTTTATCAGCCTAGTGTATCTCCCCGGGAGCGCCGGTTTTGTTCGTGAAGAAGGACGGGACGCCACAGATGTGTGTTGATTACAGCACCGAATAAGGTAACCATTAAGAATAGGTACCTCCCCGTGATTGATGATTTGTTTGACTAGTTGCAGGTGCGAGGTGTTTTCAAAGATAGACCCGGTCCGGTTATCATCGTTCGAGTTCGAGAGGCGACATCCCAAAGATCGCATTCGTGACCCAGATGGGCACTATGAGTTCGTGGTTATGTCTTTCGCTTGACCAACGCCCAATGGTATTTATGGATTTGACGAACCGTGTTCAAGCCATTTTTGGATACATTTGTGATCAGATTCATCGATGACATCCCGTGTATTCACTGACAGAGCAGAGCACGCAGATCACTCGGCGATTGTACTGGGATTCTCCGAGCCGCAGCTTGTTCGCCAAGTTCTCCAAGCGTGAGTTTTGTCGGCCTCGGCATTCCCGGGCATATTATCGGGCTGACGGTGTTCGCAGATACGCCAAGATTGAGGCAATAAGTTCGCCGAGACCTACTACTCCGACCGGCGCGCAGCTTAGACCGCGTGTTATTATCGAGGCTCGTGGAGCGCTTTGCTTCGATTTCAAAGACCGCTGACTAGTCGACTCGCATGCGCCCAAGTTCCAGCCGACGAGGTCATGCGAAGCGGTTTCGAGTTGTCAAGGAAAGCGTTGACTACACCCGCCTACTCTTCCCGAGGGTTAGACGGCACGCGATCTATCGCGATGCCTGCATCGTTAGGTGTGTTTTCACGCAAAGACGGCAAGGTTATAGCCTATGCTTCCCAAGAAGCTACGGAAGCACGAGAGGAATTACCCTACCCATGACTTAGAGTCGTCGTGGTTATTCATGCCTCAAGATTTGGAGGCATTATTTGTACGGGTTCATGTGGATATTTATACAGCACTACAAGAGCCTCCAAGATATCTTCGTGCAGCGAGCCGAACTCGAGACAGACGGTGGTTAGAGTTGCTGAAAGATTATGATGTTGATATTCTATACCATCCGGGGAAGGCCAACGTAGTTGCTGATGCCTTGAGTCGTAGATCGATGGGGAGCCTATCAGAGGTACAACCAGAGAGATAGTATACGGTCCGGCCGATCCACCGCCAATGAGCCTCGAGGTTCGATTGATCGATACCGACGATATGGGTACGGTTCGCGAGGTTGCCGAGTCTTCCATCGCACGAGCGGCGGGCGACGCTGAGGACCTGGTTGGTACGCAGATCGACGCAGCCTCTTCGAGGAGAAGAGTCTATTCGAGGTATCACCACGGGGTGCCGAGATTCGAGGGTCGGCCAGGTGTCCCCGATGTGACAGACTTCATCGCCAGATTTCGTGAGGCACACAGTTGCTCGTTATTCTATTCATCCGGTCGCACCAAGATATACCATGACCTCGCATGTTTGTATTGGTGGACGGCCCAAAGGACGCGGCGTAGTTTGTCGCGACAATGTCCTAATCGCCACAGGTCAAGGTCGAGCACCAGAGGCCCAAAGGATTATCGCAGCCTATCGAGATTCCGACTGGAAGTGGAGATGATCAACATGGACTTTGTTACAGGTTACCTCGCATCAGAGGAAATACGACCCATTTGGGTTATTGTTGACAGTCGATTTAAATCAGCCCATTTCCTTCCAAATGACGACGCTACCGAGGACTACGCCGATTGTACATCGAGAGATTGCGAGGTCGCACGGTCCCTGTCGATTATATCCGATAGGAGCCTGGGCCACGCGCTAACTTCGGAGGTCTTTCCGTATGGTTTAGGGACACAGTGAGTCTCAAGACAACATTTCATCCTCGCATCGACGGCAGCGTAACGCATCATCCGCATACACTCGAGATACGCCGCGAGCTCGCGTGATTGATTTCAGGGTAGCCGGAGGATCACTTGCCTCGTGGAGTTTTCTTATAACAACCTACCATTCCAAAGATACGACGGCGCCATACGAGGCTTTATACGACGTAAACGCAGTCGCCGATCGTTGGTTCGACGGGCGAGGTACGCTTAGTTGGCCCGCATTTGCATCGCAGCCGCGGATAAGGCGGCTTATCCGTAAGAGACCGCAGCGCTCGTAGCCGGCAGGTCATACGCGGATAATCGGGCGCCGTGATTTGGAGTTTCGTAGACGATCGGTCTTCAAGCGCCACCCACGGCGGTGTGATGAGATTCTTAAGAAGGGGGAAACTCACCAAGCGTACATCGGGCCCTACCAGATCGTCCGCAGAGCGGGCAAGGTTGCTCATGAGTTGGATCTTCCATCGAAAGTTAGAGGCGGTACATCCGGCCTTCCATGTTTCTATGTTGAGGAAGTGTATCTGAGATCCAATGAGAGTTTTCCTACCAAATGAGGTCCGGTAAAAGAGAGGTTATCGATGAGAGTCCCATAGCGATACTGATCGCTGTGTCAGCGATCATGACCAAAGATGTAGCTTCCACAAAGTCCTCGTGGAGAAATGATAACCGGAGGAGATGACTGGGAAGTGATGAGGACACGCTGAGGAAGATCCTCACTTATTTCCTATACCTTCGTGTAATTCATCTTCCTTACTACAAGTTTTAATTGATGTATCTCTTTGCTTAAATGCTATTATGTGGCCACGTGTGGCATTTTTGGTATGTCGGGTTGGAAAAGCTAGGTCGCTAATTATAAGTTTGATCAAAGAACATTCGGGACTAATGTTTACGGAAGTTAATGTTACACCCAAAGATTTGCAGGATATGTTTTAAGAACGTTAGTAAGAACTCACAAGTGTTAAGATTTGAGGCTTGTAAAAATTTATCTAATTATGAAATTGTCTGAGAACGTAGTGTCAGGATTTAACGGGAGGGCACACGGTCACCCCCTTAGCAATGCTCGATAAATGGTACGCCAATACGGTCATCGACCATAAGTCTTCTATGGCTAAGTCTTGCAACTTGTAGCACGAGAACATTGACTAAGTCAAAGGACCCACTTAAGCCTTGATATTTCATTAGACAAAATCCTAACCACCCATTTGTTTGTATCATGACTCTCCAATACACTATATATAATACTAGTAGCAAGAGAGGACTTAACACTTACCAAAAATTTCACAAATTTGAAGACTATACAAAGGAGCTCTGGTTCCTCTCAAGAAGAAAGGAAAATCTTGTTCCTTGTTCTTTAGCTCCACACTTTAAAACCAAGGTTCTTATGTGTATTGTAAACATATCTCAATAGAAAAATCTCGAAAAGGTAGTTTACTGTCGCAAAACGAAAAACCTAATGGTCTTTCTAGGTTTTGTTTGAGATTTGAAGGATAATTGTCGCGTTGTTCTAAGGGTCTCAACAAGCGGATTGAAGTGTATCGAGAGGCTCTAATCTTCTAAGGAGCGATTTCGATCGAGTCGATTAAGAATCGCTGAGGTATAATCTTGTCTTTAAAGCGTGTTACAAGATTATATATTTATATTGTTGTTGTTAGCTTTACTTGTTGCTAGCATGAAGATTGATAGGTTGAAGTTATAAGTATTATGGATTGCTTGTAGCTAACCGATACGATACAAGCCACTTGAAAATCGATTACTAATTGGTCGCTTATTAGAAATCGTCGATGTTACTTACTTAAAGATTATGGTTGTTATAATCAAACGCGACTTGATATCATGTTATGCTACCAATTTGGATTGAAATGGAAATTGATAAGAATTAGTATCATTGAACTCAAGGTGGCCGAATTTGTACTTGTAGTTTGTAATAGTTTGTTATTCATTTGTATTGACTACCTTCTATATCAGGTGAGCCAATCGGGTCAGATGGTTATTTATTTGTATCGACTACCTTATAGATTGTGGTGAGCCAATCAGGGTTGTTTGGTTATTGTATTCGCCTTGAAAAAGGTGGCAAAGTTAGTAAAAACAAAGCGAGGTGTCATCCGATTTTCCGAGAATTTAGAGACTTAACACTTATAATATTCTACGCTTCAAGTAAGGCCTTAACGGACGTATTGTGAATATTATAGGTTGACATTCTACGGCGGACTTTGTACTTGGAAAGTAGTTTGACCTTACGAGGTATGTAGAATTTTTCCTATCCTTCGAGCATGACTAGTTTCACGATATAGTACTAGAGACGACAAGACTATGACATTCTTTACTTGTTTTACGAAATGCCAAGTCGTGGGTTAGAGATTAACTCACTTCTTTGAAAATAGTAAGGATGTCTTAAGTTGATTTTAAAGTTAAGACTTCAAGGGTTTTCAAGATGTGATACTTGTTTCGCTTAAACGTAAGTCCTCGATAGGAAATTGTACTTGATTAACGATAAAGTGAATATAACGACTTTATGGAGAGTTGGTTATATTGACTTTATGCAAAGGTAAATGGCTTGTTTTTAATAAAAGACAAATTGGTTTTAAGGTATCAATTGCCTAAGGTTTTATAAGAAAAGTTAAGTCACTTGATTTAGAAACCCAACTTAAATTCTAAAGGTATCATGACTTGTCTTGAAAAGAGATTTTGACTTGATACTACGGCTTATAGTATCTTGAAGTTCTATATGAAAACGAGTCATTTTTAAAAGGTCAAGACATAGTACTTGGGTTAAATTCTGATTTTTATAAAAGACCATTAGTGCCTTAAGTAAACTAAAATGAGAGTGTATGATGGCCGGTGAGATAGGTAAGAGTATAAGTGGTGGTAAACCCCAAGACGCTATACCACCTTCTCCAGATAAGAGTATAAATGCAGGGTAAACCCCATGACGTTATACCACTGCTTTATTACCTTGCCAGGTAAGAGTATAAATGAGGCAAAACCCCAAGACGTTATACCACCCGCCTGGTAAGAGATAAATGGCGGGTAGGAACCCCAAGACGTTATACCACCTGCTTTTACGGGTTCGCTACCCATGATATGATCGGAGATCGCCACGACCCAACCCGCCCTGATCGTGCCTTACCCCGCACCCTAGTGATACAACATCAGAGAAAACCAGCGGAAATAAAAACTTAAGCATATAAAACAGTGAAATAAGAAAGCAGGCTAACCCAACGGTTACCTTTTTGTACATAAATTAAAACTTGAACAGCTACATCCCTTACAAACCTGCCCACAACAGTGCTACAGACCTCTAAGAATTTTAAAACCATAATGACGGGACAGGGCCCCGCCATGCCCCTGAATATACAAAAGTCTACTACTGTGTGGAACTGCATCACGTGACAAGCTTCCGAGATACGGAGCTTTCCGAGAACCGAACAACGATCCTAAGAGAGTGGATCGCCAGTTATGTACTCAACTCGCGCAGATGAACGCAACCCCAAGGAGGTCAGCATAACAGTACCAAGTATGTGAATCAGAAATATCAGAAATGAAATCATAATAGTCTATATAAAGCAGAGACATGTATGATAACCAAACTACAAGACACAACATATAAGCCATGTCAAGTCGTGGACTCATGCCCGTGAAATCATCACTCAAATACAACCCGAGTTTAACCCGCGACAACGGCCGCATGCCCCAAGATCTCACCTCGTGATAAACACGGCCATGGAACCATCCTAATGGCCCATACCCGTGGACCATCCAACGGTCAAGATGCCCAAAGGAAATAACAAGATGATACTCATCAGGAAGATACCCGGCTACCCAACGTGTCAAGATGTCCAAACAACTAACCAGATAACACTCATCGTGGACGATACCGCGGCTACCCAACGTGTCAAGATGTCCATCAATCAACCACAAGATAATACTCACCGCTGAAGCATACCCGCGGGCTACCCAACGTGTCAAGATGTCCACCAATCAACCGTATAGCCGCCCTCCAACGAGACGCGTAGCACAAAGAATACAACACTTGCACAACAAAAGCTATCACAACAAGCATAAGCCGCTTAAACGCATTTCATTCCTTCAAAACAAAGACCTCTTCCTACGCAAACGCCACCCGATACTAACACCCGTAGTATCGAACGATTCAGTTTAAATCAAGCACTCTAAACACTTTTAGCACAACGCCAAGTATCCCAATCTAAATCCAATTATAAAAACCATTCCTTTGTTTTCAGAAAGTCGTTATAACTAACTTCCCATAAAGCTATTATAACACTTTATGTTTTAAAACAATACAAGACAAAACCATGCCTTTCTTTAAAACAAAACACTTCTAATTCTTAAGTCTCTTTTCTTTAGAAAATCGAATTCCTTACTTTGAATTTTTAAGAGGATCAAAACTCGATTACAATAATTTTATTAGAGCAAAACATGATCTAGAAATGTAATACAATTTTGTCTTATCTTAGCTTCTATGCAGATGGAGGTTTCTATCGGTTTTAATATGATTAATTGTCATTACTGCTTTCCTTTATCGACGCTGCATTGGCTTGTTCGATTCTTATTCCCATTTCCGAAATTTGTAACATTATTCTTTAAAACCAAGTATTTTTTTCTCACTAATTAGGTTTCACACTTTTGACACCATTTAAGTCAAATCACTTGTCCTTTGAAATCAACAAAACATTCTTTTTACTTACATAAAGTGGTTATAACCAACTTCCCATAAAGCCGTTATAACACTTTATGTTTTAACCCAACCAATTACAACTATAAGCCCTTATGAGATCAAGAGGGCTTATTCTTTAACAACCAAGTACTTATTACTAACTAATAAGATTTTCATATTCTTTCAACAATCAAGACCCTTACAATTCATATCAAGTCAAGGCACAAAAGGGAATTTTAATTTTTAACACACGTGCATCATCGCGACTATATATTTCACAAATAGTCATGTCAAGAGGATGTGAAGAATCACATACCGCGACGATTGTTGACAATAAGCAAAATGCTCCACGACTATCGCCCTTAAGAGAATATGCTACCGTAGTACTTCAATCCTATAAGTGGTCATAAACGCCTATCAAACTCTCTAGCTTCGAACGAGAATAACTAAGTGCAAAGTCCCCAAATCCTACGACAATTTGACGCACTTCCTTTGTTTCTACTAACTTGCCACCTTTGCTAAGGTCGAATTCAATAACCCAACGCCCACAATAAACCAACCTTAAACCCTTTCAAATCTTTCCAATCCAAGTTCTTAGGTCCAACATGATATCTAGCCCTAGACATCTTCAACAATTACAATCTCCCTTTACAACACGCGACGCCCCAATTAGAAAACCAATGGTTACAATCTTAAGGCTAATACGCCCATTTCGCTTTTTAACAAGACAACAAGATCCAAATCTATACAATATAAAACAAATTTCTGTGCTCAACTCTATACTACTACAATATAAATGTCTTTAGGCTCAACTCTAAACTACTAAAATAAAACAAACTTCAGTGCTCACATCTATACTACTAAAATAAAACAAATTCTTTAGGCTCATAACCAAGAGAAAGGGAAACTTTTACCTTAAGGAATAGTCACACGACCCGAACTCAGTTCGTGGATCGTGCCTTACCCTGCACCCTAGTGATACAACATCGAGAAAACCAATGAAATAAAAACTTAAACATATAAAATGTTGAAATGAGAAAGCAGGCTAACCCAACAGCTTACCTTTTGTACATAAATGAAAACTTGAACAGCTACATCCCTTACAAACTCCGCCACAACAAAGCATGCACTCTAAGAATTTTTAAACTATAATGACGGACAGGCCCCGCCATGCCCCGAATATACAAAAAGCCTACTACTTCAGTGGAACCGTATCACGTGACAAACTTCCGGAGATACGGAGCTTCCGAGAACCGAACATCGATCCTAAGAGAAGGATCACAAGCTACGACTCTCAACTCGCAGATGAACGCAGCCTCAAGGAGGTCAAGACAGTACCAAGTATGTGAAATCAGAAATATCAGAATCAAATCATAATAGTCTATATAAAGCAGAGACACGATGATAACCAAACTACAAAGACACAATATATAAGCACCATGTCAAGTCAGACTCATGCCCGTGAAATCATCACTCAAATACAACCCGAGTTTAACTCGCGACAACGGCCGCACGCCCGCAAGATCTCACCTCTGATAAGTACGGCCATGGAACCATCCTAATGGCCCATACCCGTGGACCATCCAACGGTCAAGATGCCCAAAGGAAATAACAAGATGATACTCATCGTGGAAGCATACCCGTAGTTACCCAACGTGTCAAGATGTCCAAACAACTAACCGCATAACACTCCTAATGGAAGATACCCGGTTACCCAACGTGTCAAGACGTCCAAGAGGATCGACATATGGAAGCATACCCGGGCTACCCAACGGTCAAGATGTCCATCAATCAACCGCATACCGGCCTCCATCGAGACTCAGAGCACACAACCAAACACTTGCACAACAAAGGCTACCACAACAAGCATAGGCTAGTACACACAACTCAAGGTACTATAAATACTTCTTAACACAACATCAAGTATACCATTTAAAACCCAAGTACTTAACCCCTTTAGGATCAAGGTACTCCTACCTTTTATAAACAAGTCACTTATGTTTTTCCATCACAAGGAGTTCAATATTTGAAAACGAGTTACTTCCTTTTTTTCCAAAATCAAGTTACCATTCTAAAATCCAATAATGAGTCCATTTCTTTATTTTCCATAAAGTCGTTATAACTAACTTCCCAATAAGCTATTACAACACTTCATGATTAATAAAACAAGTCAAGACAAAATCATGCCTTTCCTTTAAACCAAAATACTTCAAATTCTTAAGTCTCTTTTCTATTAGAAAACGAAGTTCCTTACTTTGAGACCTTTAGGAAAATCGTAACTTGATTTCAATAATTCTCATTAGAGAGCAAATGCATGATCTAGGAAATGTAATGTCATTTTGTCTTATCTTAGCTTCTATGCAGATGGAGGTTTCATCGTTTTAATATGATTAATTGTCATTACTTCTTTCCTTTATCGACGCTGCATCGCTTGTTCGATCCTTATTCCCATTTCCAAATTTGTAACATTATTCTTTAAAACCAAGCATTCATTTCTCACGAATTAGGTTTCACACTTTTGACACCATTTAAGTCAAATCACTTGTCCTTTGAAATCAACAAAACATTCTTTTACTTACATAAAGTGGTTATAACCAACTTCCCATAAAGCCGTTATAACACTTTATGTTTTAACCCAACCAATTACAACTATAAGCCCTTATGAGATCAAGATGGCTTATTCTTTAACAACCAAGCACTTATTACTAGCTTAATAAGATTTTCCTACTCTTTTCTTCAAACAATCAAGACTTTACACTTCATATCAAGTCAAGGCACAAAAGGGAAATTTAATTTTAACACACGCGGCTTCACCGCACTATATATTTTACAAATAGTCATGTCAAGAGGATAGAAGAATCACATACCTCGCGACGATCGCCGATAATAAGCAAAATGCTCCACAAGATTATCTCCTTAAGAGAATATGCTACACGTAGTACTTCAATCCTCTGGGGTCATAAAACGCCTATCAATCTCTAGCTTCAACGTAGAATAAACTAAGTGCAAAGTCCCTAAATCCTACGACAATTTGGACGGCACTTCCTTTGTTTCTACTAACTTGCCACCTCTTTCAAGGTCGAATTCAATAACAAACGCCCACACAATAATACAAAATAACCTAATACTTTCCATGCCATACTTGGCCAACTGTAAACCAATTCTTAATCCCTTTCAATTCTTTCCAATCCAAGTTCTTAGGCCTAACATGATATCTAGCCCTAGACATCTTTAACAATTACAATCTCCTTTACAACATGCGACGCCCCAATTAGAAAACCAATCAGTTACAATCTTAAGGCTAATACGCCCATTTCGCTTTTTAACAAGACAACAGATCCAAATCTATACAATATAAAACAGCCTGTGCTCAACTCTATACTACTACAATATAACAACTTTAGGCTCAACTCTAAACTACCAAAATAAAACAGCCTCGTGCTCACATCTATACTACTAAAATAAACAAATTTTTAGGCTCATAACCAAGAGAAAGGGGAAACTTTTACCTTAAGGAATAGCCCACAAAAGCCCCTTTTTCTTCCACCTCTTTCCACAAAAATCGCTCACCAAATAAGTACTCCACACTTTTTCTTCTTGCGCGCTCCAACAATCTCCTCTAAAGCTAGGTTTTCTTCCAAAAACTAGAGAGAAGGGAGAGGGTTTTCCATGGAAGGGTTTTGAAATGAAATGGCCAAGTCTTCAAGACTTGGCCCAAAATAGGCCCTAACTGTAAAAAGGACGGGAGGACACTTGTCACCCTCCCATAGGTTTTTAACAAAATATCTCCTGATTTCAGCCTTTTATCGCGACAAATCCCGCCTTAGCGGCTTCACTCCGAGAAAATGTTCCAAAGATTCCGCGCCGTGCCCCCGTGATCTGCCACAGGCGCTGCAACCCCGCTGACTTCAAGATAACCGCGCCGCGCCTTACATTCCGCTGCCCTCAGATTCTGGCCGCGCCACTGCACCGAACTAAAACTGCCAAGCTGTCACGCACCAAACTTGAAACTTCCATAACTTTTGACTGATGCCCAATCGACGAACGGTTTGTTGGGCTGATCTAGATTTAACGGACTACACACTAGGCTTTTAAACACCTCGAAACTCTTAACAACTGGGGTACAATACTCCAAGGTAAACTCAAATCCGTCCAACACATGTTTGCCAACTTATCTTTCAACTTTCAATCTTATAATCCTTGGTACGTCCTTATCTTAACTTCTAGAATTTACGGGGTATAACAATAGCCCACAAAAGCCCTTTTTTCTTCCACCTCTTTCCGTCAAAAATCGCCCACCAGCGTTACCCACAAGTTTACCCACATTTTTTCTTCTTGTCGTCGCTCCAACAATCTCCTCTAAAGCTAGGTTTCCTTCCAAAAACTAAAGAGAAGGGAGAGGGTTTTTCTTAGGAGGGTTTTGAAATGAAATGAAATGGAATGGACAAGTCTTCAAGACTTGGCCCTAAAATAGACCACTTATCGCGCAAATCCGCCTCGTGGCGGCTCACGCTTGCCAAGCGCAAGGCTTTCCACTCCAAAATAAATCTTCCAGATGCCGGTGCTGCGCGCCGCATTCTGGCCACAAGCGCTGCAACACTGCGACTTCGTAACAGCGCCGCGCGGCCAGATTCGGCCAAGGGCGCTTACAACACCGCGACTTGTAACAACCGCGCGCCCGTGCATTCCGCGCACTTCAACCGAAATCGCCGCTTCGCCGCGCACCAAACTTGAAACTTCCATAACTTTTGACCGATGTCCTATCGACTTAACGGTTTGTTGCGGGGATCTAGACATAACGAACTACACATTAGGCTTTAAACACCTCGAAATTCTTAACAACTGGGGTACAACACTCCAAGGTAGACTAACTTCCGCTTCTAACACACGTTTGTCAACTTATCTTATCTTCTCGAATTTACTGGTGTAACATTCTCCTCTCCTTAGAAACATTCGTCCCGAATGTTCCTTCTAAGTCTCCAAAACGCAGACGCTGTATAGTCTTCACTACTCCACTCATGAAAGAATCGCTTATGCCACTCATGGACTTATCACTAGAAAAATACTCCCCACATACTATGTACTTCCGACAAGGATCACTGTAAAATCTTTTACTCTAGTCGGCCTCACCTATAAGGTCTCGATTGTTATAAAATTCTAAGGTTCAAAACTTTTCTCATTCCCAGACTTACCCTTTTCACTAATCAGGCTTATAAATCACATTTTTACACGAAGCTATCCGAACATAGCACTTAACACATCACCATAACAACAATGCATAATAGTCTCTGTAGGTTAAGAATATACCGTAATAACTATTGCTTCACTTTCTCTTTCTCGATTCTACTCATGTTCCTTCCTCGCACGGCACAAAAAGGAGAGATGAATCACCACCGATCCAAGGTCGAGTCCCTACATCCGCGCTTATCTCTCGTTGAACAATTTCTCGTGAAACGCTAGCCTCGGCCGCATACAAAACAAACCCCCATTCCAAAGACGATACTTCCCACCACGGAGCCTACCATAACGCCACAACGGTAGGGTGGTCCCATCCGACTAACGCCGCGCTTCCCCAAAACTCCAAAACTCGGGAGCCACGACCGCCTCCTGAATTCAACGCCCCGGCGATCGCGATGGGGCACTCAGACCGGGCCGAGGTAAATAACTAGCTGGCCGAGGTTGTCCGCCTCGAAGGTCACTGTGAGTACTTCACCGCTCCGCCCTCTTCGCTGATCTTGGTTATTCCGACTTACGCGCTCTCAATTCGCCTGGCAAGCATAGGCCCGATGCGGCAATGTCCATGCTCCTAACAAGAGCTACAAGCATCCTCCGCTAAATACCCATCGAGTCCGGTGACATAACGGTGCACTCTATCCTCCATATCGCCACCAAAGCGGGGACATACCGCCAATGAGTCAAACTCTACATTGTACTCCCGAATCAGGCGCCTCTTTGTCTTAGCATCAAAACTGCTACCGCGTCTCTCATCCGCTGTGGAGGCAAGAAATGGCCGAAAAGCCTCTCGAGAACTCACCCCAACCAGTGGAGGTGCATGTTCCCCGGACAGCTCCCACGATCAAACCGGGCCGACCGCAGATCACGCACCGATGTGAACAAAACCACCGATTCGGTCTCGAAGCCTCGATCACTCTCATGATCCGTCAGAATCGTCGGATGAACTCCTCGCGGATCATCCTCGTGCCTCGACCCATGTAACTCGGCTGGCTACAAAAATCCGTAGCCTCAAACTATCCGGACCTCGGTTGAACTATGGGTACTACAGAACTGAACTGGCACGATCCGGTCCTATTCGCTCGCCACGATCCCGCCAATAATGGCCATCTCTCAGAACCCATCTCCTCCGCCTGGTCGCGGATCGTGAGGCTCGTGTCGTAGTCTCGTGAGAGACCGCCGCTTCTACTCGCAGCCTCCTCACGACTTGCCCTTCCGGCTCGTTGCCTTGGTGGAGGCATCACCGGTATACAAAGAACACGCCGAGGAGTCCAACTTATAACACCGATCTAAGGCACGATCTCGAGAGGAAGAATGGAAAACTAATCCTAAATATCCTATAGCCTCCTGATTATGTGGTGCACAACACACCGATAATCAAGACTCTGAATCGATACGCATAGACACTCCGAGGATAACCTGCTCGATACCACTTTTGTCACGGCTCCGAACTCGCCCGTGATCGTGCCTTACCCGCACCCTAGTGATACAACATCGAGAAAACCAATGAAATAAAAACTTAACATATAAAGCGATGAAATAAGAAAGCAAAGCTAACTACCGTTACCTTTTTGTACATAAATTAAAACTTGAACAGTTACATCCCTTACAAACCTGCCCACAACAGTGCTACAGACCTCTAAGAATTTTGAAACCATAATGACGGGACAGGGCCCCGCCATGCCCCTGAATATACAAAAGCCTACTACTGAGGAACCGCACTCACAGACAAGCTTAGGAGATATGGAGCTTCGAGAACCGAACAACGATCCTAAGAGAGTGGATCGCCAGTTATGTACCTCAACTCGCGGATGAACGCACCCGGGCGAGGTCAAGATAACAGTACCAAGTATGTGAAATCAGAAATACCGTAAATGAAATCATAATAGTCTATATAAAGGTGATACATGTATGATAAGCTGTTATACCGTATTTCCAGTATGTACGTAGTGGAATACGACGAAAGTCTTGCCTTAAAGATAAGCCTGACGCTTTATTTTGTACACAACTCACTAAAAGAATCGCTTTCACGAAACGTTTCCACAGCTTTGCAGAGAGTAAATTCGCTATGCCATTTCTTATTTTGCGGATTTTTCCGAGAGACGAAACATTTTGGACCAACGAGGGCAACACTTGCACCCTCCCATTGATGGACTTGAATCGCCCATGGACGAAATTGGAGAGCCAAGGCACGTTTTTGTGCCTTGTGCACAAGTCAAGGGTTGGTAGGATATTTGTGTTTAGTTAATCCTTACCTACACTTGCCTTGCACTTGTCTTCATCTTGGCCATTGGTTGGCCAAGGCGACCTATAAATACTTCGTAGAGATGAAGAGTTCTTCATCCACAAATCTTCCAAGTCTTGAAAAATCCTCTCCTCTCCCTTTGTAGTCTTCTCATTCAAAACACCTCCCCTCCTTGTGAAGGCCCTGGCCGAATACCCTCTCTAGCCTAGTAGTTTGGCCGAGGCCCCAGCCTAGCCAAAAATCTACTCCCCTCCTGGTAGAAAAGTTACCTTGTATCGTTATAATGCCCAAAATACTCCAGCCCAAATACCTTAGTACTTAGTAGAAGTTGTGAAGAACTTCTAGGGTTCTGAGCATACAACTTAGAGCAAAACCTTGCTCGCGCGACTTTTCTAGGATATTATTGGGCTTACCGAGGTAACTAATCCTAACCTCTTTTGAATTAGAAAATATATCTGTTGTAGTATAAGGATAAGTATAAATACTTAGAAGTATATCACGAATAGAATTGAATCATATCACAAGAAGGGTTTAAAGAAGAATAATCAATCAGATTTACATAGACCGTTTCACGTGAGACTTATATAGCTCACGGCAGTGGAAGTGCTGCCCGACTTTCCGAATTGTGAACCCTCTGTTTAGAATGACCTTCGTGAGTAGTCTTTGATAGATATCTCGTGACTATTATAGGTCGACTCTGCGCGACATATTCAACTTGGCGGTGGTTTTATTTGAGAAGGTATGTGATTCTTCCTAAAGCATGATATTTTACAATATATATATAGTTTTAGACGATACGTGTTAACTGAATAATAACTACGCAATGTCTTTGACTTAAGCTGAATAACACTTTACGTGATGCCTCACCTTAAGCCCAATGAAAAGATCAAAGCATTTCAAAAGAATCTGAATCATTTTAAAGAGAACTAATTGGTTTTTAAAGCGAAGTTTAAGAGTTATACTAGCTTTATGGGAAGTTAAGTATAACCACTTAAGATTGATAAAAGAAACAAGTTTGCTATGTGTTTATAACAGACTTATATTGTGAAAAGAATAATAAGATGGTTTGATAAGTAGACGTGATATGATGCTATGTGTGTTAGTATCTTGTAACGTTTGTATAGTGAGTATCCTTGTTGTGCTTATGTTGTTTAAAGATAAGTTGTTATACTATCACTCACCTCTTGAGATGATACGGGGTTAAGCCCTCCGACGCGGGTAGACTCGAAGTGATGCAGGACGTGATTCGAGAATACCTCATGCGGTCCAGGGGCTATGCGGAGCTCACGAGTTCGTGTTAGTATGCGGGGTTATGCCTCTCACGATGCGCTGGGCCATGCGGACAGTCGAGATCGATGCCGAGGAGTAGCTACCCTCGATGCGGGTTATACCTCATGCGCCCACGTGAGTGGCCCATGGACTCAGGAGTCGAGGATTAGGCTTGCGAGAATGATGATGAAGCGAGTGGCCTGCTTTTCGATCATTCGCAGCTAGACAAGACTCATTCTGATTACCTATTGTTGCTCTTGTTTGTGATGTGGCACTATGTGCGGTTTCGTCAGTTTCATACATATTTGTAAACTGTTTTAAAAATGATATGTTTTCATTTAAGTACTTTCTGATTCGCATACTTAGTACTGTTATCGACCTCCTTCTGCGGCTGCATTCATGCCGCAGGTAAGGCAGAGTGCTAGATCCGCATCTTAGGATCTCACGTTGGTGTCGGGAGCTCCATCTCTTGGAGGCTCTACTTTTGGTATGATCTCACCTTAGTAGATAGTTTGTGCAGGGGTATGGCGGCCCCGTCCGCCATAGTTATATATTTCCTTAGAGGTCTGTAGTCATGTTATGCGATTGCCGGATGTAATCTTGAACTATGATTATATATATATGCTAAAGGCTTATGTTTTCACATAAAGCGTCTTATTTTATAAATCGTTTCATGTCTTGTTTTATATTTCCGTGATTTCTACGATGTATGACTACTTGGGTGCCCAGAGCACGATCCACGGGCCTAACAGTCGTGACAAAAGTAGTATCGAAGCGATTAATCCTGGAAAGTGTCTACTGACCGTATCTAGTAAGTCTTGATTATCGGTGTTGTGCACCACACCAATAATCGAGGCTATAGGATATTTAGGATTATTTTCCATTCTTCTCATTCGAGATCGTGCTTTAGATTTGTGTTATAGGTTGGACCCCTCTAACGTATTCCTTTCTGAATGATTATGCCTCCCGTAAGGCAACCCGCCCGAAGGGCAAGGCGTGAGGAGCCGCTAGCGGGACACCCAGTCACGAGGGCTCAGGCCCGGTCCATACCAGACGGCGAGTTCTGACGCCGCGCCCAAAGACACAGACCCACACCTCCCCCCACACCGGGCGGATGAGTTAGGTACAAGGAGATGGCCCGACTTTTGGCAAAGTTGTGGCCCGATACGAGAGAGATTGATGCGGTTCAGCTCGGCTCCATCCACAGACCTGGTACAGAGGCAGATAGTTTGAGGCTACGAGATTTCTTGAGTCAGTAGCCCACGGAGTTTTATGGGTCGAGGCGGAGGATGATCCGCAGGAGTTCATCCGCCTTCAGAGGATTTTGAGAGTGATCATGCCGAGACCGAGTCCGTGATCTTTGGTTCATAAATTTGCGTGATACCGCAATCGATTGGTTTGATTCATGGGAGTTATCGGGAGAGCAGCGTCCCCGCCTACTTGGATGAGTTCTCGGAGGCTTTCCTCACTCACTTCTTGCCTCCACGGATGGCGAGCGGTGATAGATTTTTCTTCTGAGGCAGAGGACGACCGTCGGAGTACAATGTCGAGTTTGATTCATTGGCTCGATATGTCCCAGCATTGGTAGCGAATGAGGATGTGGTACACCGCTATGTCACCGGGCTGACGACTATATGGCCGAAGTCATGCGGGGTTTCTTCCAGGGTATGGACATTACCCGCATGCGAGCTCACGCCTTGGATGCGGAGTGAGTGCGGAGGCCACGAGCGGCCAGACAAAGCAGCAGGGGCGGTGACGAGGGTCTTACGTGGTTATCGTGGCCGAGGCCTCGTGAGCCTAGATTCGCACCACACCACCAGAGCACTCGCGCGACCGCCTCAAGACCAGAGTTTTCGAGGGCGCACCCGGCCGGGCTTGTGGGCGCCCGTAGCAGCAGAGATCGCCGACGGACCACCCCCAATGGTGGCGTCACGGTAGATCCCATTACGAGAAGTGTGGTACTACTTATGGATCTTGTTACGATTGTGGCCAGCAGGTCACTGCGGCGACTGTCCGACCGGGGCAGCCGCGGTGGTAGGGCCCGACGGAGTTACGGTTACGTGGCCGCCATCATCTCCTATTACTCGCCCGAGGCGTGCTCGGGTCAGCAGGTCGCGCAGGTCGTGGCTCGAGTCGATTCTAGCGTCCTCGAACCGCATTTATGCTTTGTCCAAAGCGAGGATCGGGAGGCCTCACTGATGTCGCCACAGTACCTTATCGCTGGTTTGATGTTTATGCCTTGATAGATCCGGGTTCTACTCTGTCCTATATATCTCCCCTTGTTGCTAGTAGGATAGGGATAGAGCCTGAGTCCATAGACCCTTTCGAGGTAGCTACGCCTGTGGGTGATTCGGTGGTAGCTCGGCGGGTATATGGCTTGTCTGTGACCATTCTGATCGTCGGACCTAGCCGACTTGATAGAGTTGGAGATGATTGACGCGTGATTATTGGGATGGATTGGCTAGCTTCTTGCTATGCCAATGTAGACTGCAGAGAGAGAGTACGGTTCCGGTTCGAGGGCGGTTGTTGAGTGGGAGGAGCACAGTATCGCCGAGGGTAGGTTTATTTCCTACCTCAAGGCTAGGAAGATGGTGCGAAGCGGTATATCTACCATCTAGTTCAGTGTTTGATCTGAGGTGCGGTACCAGATTTTGATCGGTCAGAGTCGCGAGTTCCCGGACGTGTTCCCGGATGACCTCCGGTATCCTCACGAGAGGGAGATTGAGTGTTGTATTGACATATTGCGGATACTCGCCTATTTCCATTCCGCCATACGAATGGCACTGCCGAGTTGAGAGCTGAAAGGATCACTTAGGGATTTGCTAGAGAAGGGCTTCATTAGGCCCAGTGTTTCTCCTGAGGCGCCAGGTATTGTTCGTGAAGAAAGGGCGGACGCCAGCATGTGTGTTGATTACGAGCGGTGAACAAGGTGACCATTAAGAACAGATACCCCCTCCCGGATTGATGATTTGTTCGACCCCAGGTGCGAGGTGCAGATGTTTCTCCAAGATTGATCTGCGATCGCTATCATCAAAGTAGTCGAGAGGTGGATGTCCCTAGATCGCATTCGGACCGACGGCATTATGAGTTCAGTGGTCATGTCTTTTGGGTTGACCAATGCTCGCAGATTCATGGATTTGATGAACCGAGTGTTCAAACCATTTTGGACACGTTGTGATAGTGTTCATTGATGATATCTTGGTTTATTCTCGCCAGAAGAGGAGCATGCGAGCATTTGGCGACTATCTTGTGATTCTCGGAGACCAGCGATTATGCGCCAAGTTTCCAAATGTGAGTTTTGGTTGACTTGATGGCATTTCTTGGGCATATTGTCGGGTGATGGCATTCGAGTTGATACGGCAAGATCGAGGCGATCAGGACTTGGCGAGACCTACTCCGGCGAGGTTCGCGATTTTACGGGCCTTGAGTGTTATTATCGGCGGTTCGTGGAGAAGTTTGCTTTATCTTCGCACCATTGACTAGGTGACTCGTATGCAGCCAAGTTTGATGGTGATGCTTGTGGCGGGGTTTCGATTCTTTGAAAGAGACGACGACGCCGTTCTTACTCTTCCGTGGTCCAGATGGTTATGTCGTGTATTGTGATCGTCGGGCATCGGGTTGGGATGTGTATTGATGCGACATGGCGGGGTTATAGCATATGCATCCCGGCACCAAGAAACACGAGAGAACTACCACCCATGATTTGGAGTTAAGTACCGTGATTCACGCTTTGAAGATCTGAGGCACTATTTGTATGGGTTCACGTGGATATTTATACGCACCACAAGAGCCTCGAAGATATCTTCACCAGGAGCCGAACTTCACGAGAGGCGGTGGTTAGAGTTGCTTAAGGATTACGATGTTGATATCCTATACCACGGGGAAGGCGATGTTGTGGCGGATGCTCTTAATCGTAGGTCGATGGGAGCCTATCGATGTGCGGCTAGAGAGAGGGACATGGTTCGTGATTTGCATCGATTAGCGAGCCTTGGTGTCCGTTTGATTGATTCGATAGCGGTGGGTTAGAGTTCGTGAGGTTGCCGAGTCTTCCATCGCCGAGGAGGTGAAGAGGCAATTCGAGGATCCAGCTTTGATTCGATATCGTGATCTGACTCTTCGTGAGGCAAGGGTCCTGAGGTAGCACTTTGATGGGGTGCTAAGGTTTGAGGGCATGTGTTCCGGATGTTTCGTGACTTGTGGAGTTCTTGGGAAGCACGCGGTAGCGTTACTATCCATCCCGAGTCGACTCAAGATGTACCACGACCTTAGATCCGTGTATTGGTGGGATGGCTTGAAGAGGACGTTGCGAGTTCGTAGCTCAGGTGCGTGTTATCCGTGTTGTCGGCCGGTGAAGGTAGAGCACCGAGGCTGGTGGTTTATTCTGACGATTGAGATCCCGACGGAAGTGGGAGGTAATCAACATGGACTTCATCACGGGATTACCTCGCACTCGGAGGAGACATGATTCTATATGGGTTATCGTCGACGGTGTGAAATCAGCCCACTTTCTTCCCGTCAGACGACTTTTCTACGAGGATTATGCGACTTTACATCCGAGAGATCGTCGATCGCATGGAGTCCCTACTTAGATCATATCGCAGGAGGAGCCAGTTCGCTAACTTCGGAGGTCCTTCCAGAGGTTTAGGACGCAGTGAGTGAGCATCTGCATTTCATCCGCAGGCAGACGGACAGGCGAGCGCACTATCCGACTCGAGGATATCCTGCGAGCTGTGTATTGACTTTAGTGGTAGTTGGGAGGATCATTTGCCTCTAGTTGAGTTCGCGTATAATAATAGCTACCACTCCAGATTCCGGATGGCGCCTTATGAGGCCTTGTATGGGAGGAAGCAGATCGCCTATAGGTTGGTTCGATGTGGGCGGCTAGTGGGACCAGATTTGGTACAAGACGATGGATAAGGTGAAACTTATCCGAGCGGCTATTGACAATTTCGAGTCGGCAAGTCGTATGCAGATCATCGTCGTCGACATCTTGAGTTCGAGGTTCATGATTGTTTTCCTAAAGGTGTCACCCATGAAGGGTGTGATGAGATTCGGGAAGAAGGGAAGCTCGCCCAAGGTACATCGGGGCTTGATTGTCGCGGTAAGGTTGCTCACGAGTTGGATCTGCCGTCCGATCCGGAGGCGGTGCATCCGTGTTTCACGTATCTATCTTTGAGGAGATGTATCGATCCATCTGGTGCACCCGATTGGCGATGTCCGGTGACCGAGGGGTTATCGTATGAGGAGATTCCCATAGCGATAGTCGATCGTCGGAGTTAGGCGTCCGGACGAAGGGCGTGGCTTCCGTCAAAGTCTTGTGGCGGAGCGAGCTCGGGGAGCACATAGCGGTGCACTCTATCCTCCATATTGGCCACCAAAGCGGGGACATACCGCCAATGAGTCAAACTCACATTGTACTCCCGAATCGCGCGCCTCTTTGTCTTAGCATCAAAAATCGTCGGCCGTGCCTCCATCCGTGAGGCAAGAAATGGCTAGAAAGCCTCGAGAACTCACCCCAACCCGGTGGAGTGCGTATGTTCCCGACAGCTCCCACGAATCAAACCGATCGCAGTATCACGCGGTGATGTGAACCCAAAACCACCGATCTCCGAAGCCTTGATCACTCATGATCCGTCGTAATCGGATGAACTCCTGCGGATCATCCTCAGGCCTCGACCCATAGAACTCAGGTGGGCTACAAAAATCCCGTAGCCTCAAACTATCTGACCTCGGTTGAACTATGGGTACTAAGGTGAACTGGCTGCGCATCCGGTCCTATCTTCGTGCTGGCCACGATCGCCAATAATCGCCATCTCCTTGTAACCCATCTCCTGCCTCGGTGCTGCGGATCGAGGCTCGGTGCCGTAGTCTCGGAGAGACCGCCGCTTCTACTCAGACTCCTTCTGGACTTGCCCTTCCACGGGCTCGTTGCCTTGCGTGGAGGCATCACCGGTATACAAAGAACACGTGCAGGAGTCCAACTTATAACACGATCTAAGGCACGATCTCGAGTGAGAAGAATGGAAACCAATCCTAAATATCCTATAGCCTCCTCGATTATAGATGTGGTGCACAACACACCGATAATCAAGACTCTATCGGATACGGCCTATAGACACTCCGAGGATAACCAGCTCGATACCACTTTTGTCACGACCAACCGGGCCCGATCGTGCCTTACCCGGGCACCCTAGTGATACAACATCGAGAAAACCAATGAATAAAAACTTAACATATAAAGCGATGAAATAAGAAAGGTGCTAACCCAACTTATACCTTTTGTACATAAATTAAAACTTGAACATTACATCCCTTACAAACTCGCCCACAACAATGCTACAGCCTCTAAGAATTTTGAAACCATAATGACGACAGGCCCCACCATGCCTGAATATACAAAAGCCTACTACTTGAGAGCGAACTGCACACGTGACAAGCTTAGGGAGATACGGAGCTTTCGAGAACCGAACAACGATCCTAAGAGAGTGGATCAAACTATGTACCTCAACTGCGGCATGAACGCAGCCCAAGATAACAGTACTAAGTATGCGAAATCAAAATCGTAAATGAAATCATAATAGTCTATATAAAGCAGATACATGTATGATAATTGTTATACCCGTATTTCAGTATGTACGTAAGGAATACGTGACGAAAGTCTTGCCTTAAAGATAAGCCTTGACGCTTTATTTTGTACACAACTCACTAAAAGAATCGCTTTCCGACGCAAACGCTTCCACGCCTTTAGAGAGTAAATTCCGCTATGCCATTTCTTATTTTTGGATTTTTCCGAGAGACGAAACATTTTGGACCAACGGGAGGGCAACACTTGGCACCCTCCCATTGATGGACTTGAATCGCCCATGGACGAAATTGAGAGCCAAGGCACGTTTTTGTGCCTTGTGCACAATCGGGTTGGTAGGATATTTGTGTTTAGTTAATCCTCACCTACACTTGCCTTGCACTTGTCTTCATCTTGGCCATTGGTTGGCCAAGGCTTGACCTATAAATACCCTTAGAGATGAAGAGTTCTTCATCCACAAATCTTCCAAGTCTTGAAAAATCCTCTCCTCTCCCTTTGTAGTCTTCTCGCCCAAAAACACCTCCTCCCCTTGTGAAGGCCCTCGCCGAATACCCCCTCTCTAGCCTAGTAGTTTGGCCGAGGCCCCCTAGCCTAGCCAAAATCTACCCCCTCCCTTGGTAGAAAAGTTACCTTCTTGTATCGTTATAATGCCCAAAATACCCTAGCCCAAATACCTTAGTACTTAGTAGAAGTTGTGAAGAACTTCTAGGTTCTTGAGCATACAACTTAGAGCAAAACCTTGCTCAGCGACTTTTCTAGGATATTATTGGGCTTACCGAGGTAACTAATCCTAACCTCTTTTGAATTAGAAAATATATACTGTTGTAGTATAAGGATAAGTATAAATACTTAGAAGTATATCACGTAATAGAATTGAATCATATCACAGTAGAAGGGTTTAAAAGAAGAATAATTGAATCAGATTACATAGGATCTGCTTTCACAAGAGACTTATATAGCTCACGGGTAGGGAAGTGCTGCCCGACTTTCCGTAGAATTGTGAACCCTCTGTTTAGAATGACCTTGAGTAGTCTTTGATAGATATCTGTGACTATTATAGGTGACTCTCTATGCGACATATTCAACTTAAGGTGTGGTTTTCATTGAGAAGGTATGTGATTCTTCCTAAAGCATGATATTTTACAATATATATATATAGTACGGTAGACGCATACGTGTTAATCGAATAATAACTACGGCAATGTCTTTGACTTAAGCTCGAATAACACTTACGGAATGCCTCACGCTTAAGCCCTAATAAAAAGATCTGAAAGCATTTCAAAAGAATACTGAATCATTTTAAAGAGAACTAATTGGTTTTTAAAACAGAAGTTTAAGAGTTATACTAGCTTTATGGGAAGTTAAGTATAACCACTTAAGATTGATAAAAGAAACAAGTTTGCCTATGTGTTTATAACAGACTTATATTGTGAAAAGAATAATAAGATGGTTTGATAAGTAGACATGATATGATGCTATGTGTGTTAGTATCTTGTAACGTTTGTATAGGTGAGTATCCTTGTTGTGCTTATGTTGTTTAAAGATAAGTTGTTATACTATCACTCACCTCTTGAGATGATACCGGGGTTGTCGCCTCCGACGCGGGGTAGACTCGTGATGCAGGACCATGATTCGAGAATACCTCATGCGGGTCCAGGGGCCTATGCGGAGCTACGAGTTCCAGTGTTAGTATGCGGGTTATGCCTCACGCGGTCTGCGTGGCCATGCGACAGCGAGTCCAGGATTTACGCCGAGGAGTAGCTACCGATGCGGGTTATACCTCATGCGGGCCCATGTGAGTGGCCTATGCGGACTCGGAGTCGAGATTAGGCTTGCAGACGATGATGGGGCGAGTGGCCCTGCTTTCGATCATTCGCAGCCTAGACAAGACTCATTACGCTTACCTATTGTTGCTCTTGTTTGTGATGTGGCACTATGTGCGGTTTCCTCGGTTGTTCTACATATTTGTAAACCGGTTTTAAAATGATATGTTTTCATTTAAGTACTTTACGCCAGATACTTAGTACCGTTGTCTTGACCTCCTTGAGAGGCTGCTCATGCCGCAGTAAGGCAAGCAGTGCTAGATCCGCATCCTTAGGATCTCTACGTTGGTGTCGGAGCTCCATCTCTTCCGAGGCTCTACTTTTAGTATGATCTCCTGTTGTAGATAGTTTGTCTGATCGAGGTATGGCGGGCCCTGTCCCGCCATAGTTGTATATTTCCTTAGAGGTCTGTAGTCATGTACATGTTATCGGATGTAATCGCTGAACTATGATTATATATATATGCCGAAAGGCGATGTTTTCTCACATAAACTGTGTCTTATTTTATAAACTGTTTCATGTCTTGTTTTATATTTCCGCTGATTTCTCTGATGTATGACTACTTGGGTGCCCCGGTAAGGCACCAGTCACGGGCCCCGGAACGGGTCGTGACAATAACCAAACTAAAGTACACAACATATAAGCAGTCATGTCAAGTCAGTGACTCATGCCTGTGAAATCATCACTCAAATACAACCCGGGAGTTTAACCCGCACAATGGCCGCATGCCCCGGCATCTCACCTCGGTATAAACATGGCCATGGAACCATCCTAGTAGGCCCATACCCGTGGACCATCCAACGTGTCAGTATGCCCAAAGGAAATAACAAGATGATACTCACTGTGGAAGCATACCCGTGGGCTACCCAACGTGTCAGTATGTCCAAACAACTAACCAGATAACACTCACTGTGGACGCATACCCGTGGGCTACCCAACGTGTCAGTATGTCCATCAATCAACCACAAGATAATACTCACCGTGGAAGCATACCCGTGGGCTACCCAACGTGTCAGTATGTCCACCAATCAACCAGATAGCCGGCCCTGCAACGAGAGACGCGGTAGCACAGCAATACAACACTTGCACAACAAAAGCTATCACAACAAGCATAGACCAGTTCAACGTACTTTCATTCCTTCAAAACAAAGACCTCTTCCTACGCAAACGCCACCCGATACTAACACCCGTAGTATCGAACGCATTCAGGTTTAAATCAAGCACTCTAAACACTTTTTAGCACAACGTCAAGTATCCCAATCTAAATCCAATTATAAAAACCATTCCTTTGTTTTTGTAAAGTCGTTATAATTAACTTCCCATAAAGCTATTATAACACTTTATGTTTTAAAACAATACAAGACAAAACCATGCCTTTCTTTTAAAACAAAACACTTCTAATTCTTAAGTCTCTTTTCTTTTAGAAAATCGAATTCCTTACTTTGGAATTTTTAAGAGGATCAAAACCTGATTACAATAATTCTTATTAGAGCAGCCATGATCTAGGAAATGTAATACAATTTTGTCTTATCTTAGCTTCTATGCAGATGGAGGTTTCTACTGGTTTTAATATGATTAATTGTCATTACTGCTTTCCTTTATCGACGCTGCATTGGCTTGTTCGATCCTTATTCCCATTTCCGAAATTTGTAACATTATTCTTTTAAAACCCAAGTATTCATTTCTCACGAATTAGGTTTCACACTTTTTGACACCATTTAAGTCAAATCACTTGTCCTTTGAAATCAACAAAACATTCTTTTACTTACATAAAGTGGTTATAACCAACTTCCCATAAAGCCGTTATAACACTTTATGTTTTAACCCAACCAATTACAACTATGAGCCCTTATGAGATCAAGAGGGCTTATTCTTTAACAACCAAGTACTTATTACTAACGAATAAGATTTTCCTATTCTTTCAACAATCAAGACCCTTACAATTCATATCAAGTCAAGGCACAAAAGGGAATTTTAATTCCTTTAACACACGTGCATCTACTACACTATATATTTCACAAATAGTCATGCTGAAGAGGTTAGGAAGAATCACATACCTCGCGACGATTGTTGACAATAAGAAAAATGCTCCACAGTACTATCGCCCTTAAGTAGAATATGCTACCGTAGTACTTCAATCCTATAAGGGTCATAAAACGTCTATCAAACTCTAGCTTCGAACGTAGATGTTACACCCCGTAAATTCTAGAAGATAGATAAGTTGACAACATGTGTTGGACGGATTTTTAGTTTACCTTGGAGTGTGGTACCCCAGTTGTTAAGAATTTCGAGGTGTTTAAAAAGCCTAATGTGTAGCCCGTTAAATCTAGATCCCAACGCAACAAACCGTTCGTCGATTGGGCATCGGAGTCAAAAGTTATGGAAGTTTCAAGTTTGCGCGCAATGCCGCAGCAGCTTCTCTGAAGTACAGTAGCAGCGCCGATCGCAGGGCGCGGCGCCAGCTTGTCTTGGGGTCACAGGGTTGCAGCCGCGCGGAATCTGGGCATGGCCCGACGCGGAAGATTTATTTTTGGAAGTGGAAGGCCAGCGGCGTGCGGCGCGGGCGCCGAGGCGGGATTTTTGTGATAAGTGACGAAAAACAGGGGATATTTCGTTTATAACCTATGGGAGGGTGACAAGTGTCCCTCCCATCCTTTTTATCAGTAAGTGGTCCTATTTAGGGCCAAGTCTTGGAAGACTTGGCCATTCCATTTCATTTCATTTCAAAACCCTTCCATGGAAACCCTCTCCCTTCTCTCTAGTTTTTGGAAGAAAACCTAGCTTTAGAGGAGACTGTTGGAGCGGCGGCAAGAAGGAAAAAGTGTTGGTGAACTTGTGGGAAGCGCTGGTGGTTGAGTTGTGGAAGAAGTGGTAGGAAAGGGCTTTTGTGGGCTTTTCTAAAAGGTAAGAGTTTCCCTTCTCTGGGTTTTGAGTTAGTACTTGTGATAGTAGTATAGATCTGTGAGCCTGAGGCTGTTATATTTAGAGTTTGAATAGATTTGTGAGCCTGAGGCTGTTATAGTTAAGTTTGTATAGATGTGAGCCTGAGGCTGTTTTATTTTAGTAGTTTAGAGTTGAGCCTGAGGCTGTTTTATATTGCATGGATTTGGATCTTGTTGTCCTGTGGAAAACCGAAGTGGGCATGTTAGCCTTAAGATTGTAACTACCTTTTGGTGACAAAGTTAGTCGTTGCATGTTGTATAGAAGGGAAATTGTGGTAGTTGAAGATGTTTAGGGTTAGACATCATGTTAACCTAAAACTTGAATTGAAAGAGTATTGAAAAGGGTTTAGAATGGGTTACTGTTTTCGACCTTGGATAAAGGTAGTAAGTTCCGTAGAACCCAGGGGCTTTGCTTTTAGCTTATTCTACGCTCTAACTAGAAGTTAATAGATGTCTTATGACCCTTATAGGATTGAGGCGCTACGAGTAGCGTATCCTACTTGAAGGGTTCAATACTGTGGGGCGTTTTGCTTTTTGTCGGCAATCGTCGCGAGGTATGTGATTCTTCCTATCCTCTTCAGCATGACTATTTGTGAAATATATAGTGCGGTTGACGCACGTGTGTTAAAGGAAATTGATTTTCCAAATTGTGTCTTGACTTGTTATGAAGTGTAAAGGGCTTCATTATGTGTAAGAGTAGTAAGTCTTATCCGTTAGTAATGGGCACTCGGTGCTTAAAGAATGAGTCCTCTTGGTCTCATAAATGTTTATGTGGTAATTGGTTGGTTTAAAACATAAAGGGGTTATAACGGCTTTATGGGAAGTTAGTTATAACAACTTTATGTGAGTAAAAGAACGGTTGTTGATTGGTAGAAGTTAAGAGACTTGATCTTGTAAGATAAGAGACTTAACTTAGAATTGTGAAAGTTTTGTAATGTATTCAAAAGTTGTAAAACCTCATTCGTGAGTAATGAGTAATACTTGGTTTTTGAAAACTTAAGAGTTATACTAGCTTTATGTAAAGTTAGGTATAACGGCATAAGAATGTGAAATGGATTTCGAAAGTGGGAACAAGTATCGAACACACCATTTAAATAGCTTAATAAAGGAAATGGTTTCGACTAATTGATTATATTAAAACCAAGAGAAACCTCCATCTGCATAGAAACTAAGATAAGACAAAATGATATTACATTTCCTAGATCATGGCTGCTTAAATGAGAATCATTGATAACAAGTTCTGACTTTTCTTAAAATTCCAAAGAATGAATTTAATGGATTGTAAAGGATAATGTACTGGATTTTGGAAAAGAGAAGTAACTTGAGTTTGAAAGTATAAATCACTTGTTTCAAATATCGAACTTTTCTTAGGGGAAAAGTAAATGACTTGGTTTTAAAAGGTAGGAATACTTGACCTTAAAGGAGTTAATTACTTGGACTTTTAAAAAGTATACTTGACGTTATGTTAAATTGTGTTTGAAGTACGTGTTTTAAACATGAATGTGTGTGATACTATGTGTGATAGTATCGTATGGTTTCTACGTAAAGAGAGGTCTTTGAAGGTAGGAAAGAATGTAGTATTTTGGGGTTGGAACCCGGTTTGTTGACTTAAACGAAGGTACTTTGAGTTGTGTGTAACTTGCCTGTGCTTGTGGTGATAGTTTTGTTGTTGTGCAAGTGTTTGACTTTGTGCTACCGAGTCTCTCGACGGAGGGCCGGATATCGGGTGGTATGATGGACATATCGACACGTTGGGTAGCCCACGGGTATGCTTCCACTATATTGATCCTTTGGGACATATCGACACGTTGGGTAGCCCACGGGTATGCTTCTATTAGGAGTGTTATCTTGTAAACTGGTTTGGACATACTGACACGTTGGGTAGCCCACGAGTATGCGTCCACAGTGAGTATTATCTGGGTATTTGTTTGGACATACTGACACGTTGGGTAGCCCACGAGTATGCGTCCACAGTGAGTATTATCTGGGTATTTGTTTGGACATACTGACACGTTGGGTAGCCCACGAGTATCGTCCCACAGTGAGTATTATTCGGGTATTTGTTTGGACATACCGACACGTTGGGTAGCCCGCAGTATCGCCCACGTGAGTATTATCTTGTTATTGGTTGGGACATACTGACACGTTGGGTAGCCCACGAGTATCGCCCACCGTGAGTACTATCTTGTTATTGGGTTGACATACCGACACGTTGGGTAGCCCACAGTATCGCCCACTTTGAGTAATGATCTTTCGGGCGTGAGTCCTCGACTTGATGTGGTTTGATTTGATCGAATCAGTATACGTGGTGTCTTGTAGTTTGGTTATCATACATGTCTCTGCTTTCCTTATAGACTATTATGATTTCATTTACGATTTTTTTGCTTCGCATACTAAATTTTTGTTATCGACTTCTTCGGAAGCTGCGTCATGCCGCAGTTGAGATACATCGCTTGTTGATCCGCACTTTGGATCGTTGTTCGCCTCAGAAAGCTCCATTCCTTCGGAGACTTTGTCACTTGGTACGGTCCCTGAAGTTGTAGAACTTTTTGTACATTCAGGGGTATGGCGGGGCCCTGTCCCGTCAGAGATGTTATAAAAATTCTTAGAGGTCTGTAGTACTGATGTGGGCAGGGATTGTAACTGTTCAGGTGTTAGTTATTTTCAGAAAAGGTAACCATTTGGTTAGCCTGTTTTCTCTTTTCATTGGTTATCATGTATGAGTTTTAATTTCCGCTGATTTTCTCTGATGTTGTTTGACTACTTGGGTGCCCGGGTAAGGCACCGCGGCCCGGTTTGGTCGTGATAAGTGGCGTAGTATCGAGCGCTTAGTCCTCGGAAAGTGTCTCATGCATCGTGTCTGGTAGAGTCTTGATTATCGATGTGTTGTGCACCACATCTATAATCGTGAGGCATGGGACATTTAGGATTGGTTTCTATTCTTCTCATTCTGAGATCGTGCGTTAGAGGTGAGTTGTAAGTTGGACCCGTCAGACGTGTTTCGTTTGTACCAGGTATGCCTCTGCGAGAGGCAACCAGGCCCGTGGCGGCAAGGCAGAGCGGAGTCGCGAGTAGAGCAAATGCGCCTCTCTACAGAGACCACAAGATTCGAGCCTCCACCCCATGGCCCGGAGCAGAGGAGATGGGTTACAAGGAGTTGGCCCAGTTATTGGCCAGGGTTGTGGCCAGACACGAGGATAGGCTGGACGCAGCAGTTCCAGTAGCACCAGTGGTTCACCCGAGATCGGATAGTTTGAGGCTGCGGGACTTTCTGAGTTGTGGCCCGCCAGAGTTCTACGGGTCGAGGCCTGAGGATGATCCGCAGGAGTTCATCCGACAGTTACAGCGGATCATGAGAGTGATCAAGGCATCGGAGACCGAGTCAGTGGTCCTAGGTTCGCATCGGCTGCGTGATACCGCAGTCGACTGGTTTGATTCGTGGGAGCTGTCCCGGGGAGGGCATGCACTTCCAGCGAGATGGGACGAGTTCTCGGAGGCATTTCTTGCACATTTCTTGCCTCCACAGATGAGGAGGACTCGGGCCGACAGATTTTTGATGTTGAGGCAGAACGGGCGTACGGTTCAGGAGTACAACGTGGAGTTTAACTCACTAGCTCGGTACGTCCCCGCGTTAGTAGCCGACATGGAGGACAGAGTGCACCGCTATGTCACAGGGCTTGATGACTATTTGGCAGAGAGTTGCTCGGGAGTAGCTCTTCACCGGCACGACATCGCTCGCACGCAGCTCATGCACTTGGATGTGAGGCACGTAGGAGTCGACGGAATGACCAAGATCAGCAGAGTAGGGCCAAGGCAGCAGGGTCCTTTGGTGACCTTCGGGGCAGGCAGCCTCAGCAGCAGGTTAGTTATGCGCCTCCGCCAGTACGGAGTGCTCCACCTCAGTCGTCAGGACGTTCGAAAAATTCAGGAGCAGGTCAGGGCTCCAAGGTTTCGGGTTTTTGGGGGATCAGGGATGTTAGTCGGATGGGACCACGCACCTCGTTGTGACCATTGTGGTAGGCTCCACGATGGGAGTGTCGTGCTAATATGGGAATCTGTTTTACATGCGGCCAGCCGGGCCATTTTGCAAGGAATTGTCCCACCAGAGATAGCGCGGAGGTTGAGATTCAGCCTTCGGGATCAGTGGACGATTCACCTCCTCCTTTTGTGCGTCGTGCCGGGAAAGAACATGAGTAGAACGACAAGAAGGGAAGTGAAGCAATAGTTACAGGTATGTTCTTAACCCTCTAGAGTATTGTATGCTTTGATGTTGTGGTGATGTGTTGAGTGCTATGTTCGGGTAGCTTTGTGTGTATATAATGTGTTTTGGAAGCATGGTTAATAAAGAGGGTAAGTTTGGGGATGAGAAAAATTTTGAACCTTAGAATTTATCTCAGTAGCGACATTAGATGTAAGGCCGTCTTGGGTAGAAGCCTTTACTGTTAATCCTTGTCGGAGTGTATGGTATACATGGAGTTTTGTGTGATGATTCCATGGGTAGTTTGCGATGGAAGTGGTAGCTTCCATGACGTGGATTAGTAAGATGGACGAGTTGAGGTAGTGACTCGAGGTGGTAGAAACAGGCAGATGGATCGAATTGTGAACGTGTACTAGAGAGTGTGAGTGTACAAGGAAGGTACGCCGAGTAAGGAGAGTATCCTTTAGACCAAGGAGGAGAAAATAGTGATGTTTGCACGTAGAGGTGATTTCCCAATTGGAATTTGGAGACGCGTGATTTCTATATTATGGCCATGAGAGGCATAAATGAGTTTTTGTAGGTATAGTAGTGGAGACTATACCGCGCATGTGTTCAAGGCTTAGAAGGAACATTCGGGACGAATGTTTCTAAGGGGGGAAGAATGTTACACCCCGTAAATTCTAGAAGATAGATAAGTTGACAACATGTGTTGGACGGATTTTTAGTTTACCTTGGAGTGTTGTACCCCAGTTGTTCAGAATTTCGAGGTGGTTCCAAAGCCTAATGTGTAGCCCGTGAAATCTAGATCCCAACGCAACAAACCGCTCAATCGATTGGGCATCGGAGTCAAAAGTTTATGGAAGGTGCGTTTGCCAGCAGCTTCGCATGCGGGTGCTGGCCGCGCGCCGATCGCAGTGGCCGCGCGCCATTGTCTTGGGGTCACAGGGGTTGCAGCGCCGCGGCGCCGGAATGCAGGGCCGCGGCGCCGACAGGCGGAAGATGTATTTTTGCAAGTGGAGCGCCTTGGCGCCGTGCGGGCTGCGCGCCGAGGCGATTTTTGCATAAGTGATAAAAACAGGGGATATTTCGTTTATAACCTATGGGAGGGTGACAAGTGTCCCTCCCATCCTTTTTATCAGTAAGTGGTCCTATTTAGGGCCAAGTCTTGGAAGACTTGGCCATTCCATTTCATTTCATTTCAAAACCCTTCCATGGAAACCCTCTCCCTTCTCTCTAGTTTTTGGAAGAAAACCTAGCTTTAGAGGAGACTGTTGGAGCGGCGGCAAGAAGGAAAACGTGTTGGTGAACTTGTGGAAGCGGTGGTTGAGTTGACGGAAGAAGTGGTAGGAAAGGGCTTTTGTGGCTTTTCTAAAAGGTAAGAGTTTCTTCTGCGGGTTTTGAGTTAGTACTTGTGATAGTAGTATAGATCTGTGAGCCTGAGGCTGTTATATTTAGAGTTTGAATAGATTTGTGAGCCTGAGGCTGTTATAGTTAAGTTTGTATAGATGTGAGCCTGAGGCTGTTTTATTTTAGTAGTTTAGAGTTGAGCCCGAGGTCGCTTTTATATTGCATGGATTTGGATCTTGTTGTCCTGTGGAAAACCGAAGTGGGCATGTTAGCCTTAAGATTGTAACTACCTTTTGGTGACAAAGTTAGTCGTTGCATGTTGTATAGAAGGGAAATTGTGGTAGTTGAAGATGTTTAGGTTAGACATCATGTTAACCTAAAACTTGAATTGAAAGAGTATTGAAAAGGGTTTAGAATGGGTTCTCGCTTTCGACCTTGGATAAAGGTAGTAAGTTCCGTAGAACCCGTGGGCTTTGCTTTTAGCTTATTCTACGTTCGAACTAGAAGTTAATAGATGTCTTATGACCACTTATAGGATTGAGCGCCACGAGTAGCGTATCCTACTGAAGGGTTCAATGCGGGCGCTTTTGCTTTTTGTCGGCAATCGTCGCGAGGTATGTGATTCTTCCTATCCTCTTCAAAGATGACTATTTGTGAAATATATAGTGCGGTTGACGCACGTGTGTTAAAGGAAATTGATTTTCCAAATTGTGTCTTGACTTGTTATGAAGTGTAAAGGGCTACATTATGTGTAAGAGAAGTAAGTCTTATCCGTTACTAATCTGAACTAGGACATTAAAGAATGAGTCCTCTTGGTCTCATAAATGTTTATGTGGTAATTGGTTGGTTTAAAACATAAAGGGGTTATAACGGCTTTATGGGAAGTTAGTTATAACAACTTTATGTGAATAAAAGAACGGTTGTTGATTGGTAGAAGTTAAGAGACTTGATCTTGTAAGATAAGAGACTTAACTTAGAATTGTGAAAGTTTTGTAATGTATTCAAAAGTTGTAAAACCTCATTAAGTGAGTAATGAGTAATACTTAGTTTTGAAAACTTAAGAGTTATACTAGCTTTATGTAAAGTTAGGTATAACGGCATAAGAACGTGAAATGGATTTCGAAAGTGGGAACAAGTATCGAACACACCACTGCAGCGCTAATAAAGGAAATGGTTTCGACTAATTGATTATATTAAAACCAGTAGAAACCTCCATCTGCATAGAAACTAAGATAAGACAAAATGATATTACATTTCCTAGATCATGGCTGCTTAAATGAGAATCATTGATAACAAGTTCTGACTTTTCTTAAAATTCCAAAGAATGAATTTAATGGATTGTAAAGGATAATGTACTGGATTTTGGAAAAGAGAAGTAACTTGAGTTTGAAAGTATAAATCACTTGTTTCAAATATCGAACTTTTCTTAGGGGAAAAGTAAATGACTTGGTTTTAAAAGGTAGGAATACTTGACCTTAAAGGAGTTAATTACTTGGACTTTTAAAAAGTATACTTGACGTTATGTTAAATTGTGTTTGAAACGTGTTTTAAACATGAATGTGTGATACTATGTGTGATAGTATCGTATGGTTTCTACGTAAAGAGAGGTCTTTGAAGGTAGGAAAGAATGTAGTATTTTGGGGTTGGAACCGGTTTGTTGACTTAAGCGAAGGTACTTTGAGTTGTGTGTAACTTGCCTGTGCTTGTGGAGATAGTTTTGTTGTTGTGCAAGTGATTTACTTTGTGCTACCGAGAATCTCTACGGAGGGCCGGATATCGGGTGGTATGATGGACATATCGACACGTTGGGTAGCCCACGTGTATGCTTCCACTATATTGATCCTTTGGGACATATCGACACGTTGGGTAGCCCACGGGTATGCTTCTATTATGAGTGTTATCTTGTAAACTGGTTTGGACATACTGACACGTTGGGTAGCCCACGAGTATGCGTCCACAGTGAGTATTATCTGGGTATTTGTTTGGACATACTGACACGTTGGGTAGCCCACGAGTATAGTCCACGTGAGTATTATCTGGTATTTGTTTGGACATACCGACACGTTGGGTAGCCCACGAGTATCGTCCACGATGAGTATTATCTGGGTATTTGTTTGGACATACTGACCCGTTGGGTAGCCCACGAGTATGCGTCCACAGTGAGTATTATCTTGTTATTGGTTGGGACATACTGACACGTTGGGTAGCCCACGAGTATGCGTCCACTGTGAGTACTATCTTGTTATTGGGTTGGACATACCGACACGTTGGGTAGCCCACGAGTATGCGTCCACTTTGAGTAATGATCTTTCGGGCGTGAGTCCCTGACTTGATGTGGTTTGATTTGGTCGAATCGTATATCGTGGTGTCGTAGTTTGGTTATCATACATGTCTCCTGTTTTCCTTATAGACTATTATGATTTCATTTACAGTATTTTTCTGTTTCGCATACTCGGTACCTGTTGTACTGACCCCCTTCGGGGGGCTGCGTTCATGCCGCAGGTTGAGATACATCGCTTGTTGATCCGCACCCTTTGGATCGTTGTTCAGTTCTCAGAAAGCTCCATTCCTTCGGAGACTTTGTCACTTGGTACGGTTCCCTGAAGTTGTAGAACTTTTTGTACATTCAGGGGTATGGCGGGGCCCTGTCCCGTCAGAGATGTTATAAAAATTCTTAGAGGTCTGTAGTACTGATGTGGGCAGGGATTGTAACTGTTCAGGTGTTAGTTATTTTCAGAAAAGGTAACCATTTGGTTAGCCTGTTTTCTCTTTTCATTGGTTATCATGTATGAGTTTTAATTTCCGCTGATTTTCTCTGATGTTGTTTGACTACTTGGGTGCCCGGGTAAGGCACCAGTCGCGGGCCCGGTTTCGGGTCGTGACAGTAGAATAACTAAGTGCAAAGTCCCCAAATCCTACGACAATTTGGACGGCACTTCCTTCGTTTCTACTAACTTGCCACATTTGCTAAGGTCGAATTCAATAACCCAACGCCCCACAATAAACCAACCTTAAACCCCTTTCAAATCTTTCCAATCCAAGTTCTTAGGTCCAACATGATATCTAGCCCTAGACATCTTCAACAATTACAATCTCCCTTTACAACATGCGACGTCCCAATTAGAAAACCAATTGAAGTTACAATCTTAAGGCTAACATGCCCATTTCAGTTTTTAACAAGACAACAAGATCCAAATCTATACAATATAAAACAGTCTCAGGCTCAACTCTATACTACTACAATATAACAGCCTTAGGCTCAACTCTAAACTACTAAAATAAAACAGCCTCAGGCTCACATCTATACTACTAAAATAAAACAGCCTTAGGCTCATAACCAAGAGAAAGGGGAAACTTTTACCTTAAGGAATAGCCCACAAAAGCCCCTTTTTCTTCCACCTCTTTCCATCAAAAATCGCCCACCAGCGTTACCCACAAGTTTACCCACACTTTTTCTTCTTGCCGCCGCTCCAACAATCTCCTCTAAAGCTAGGTTTCCTTCCAAAAACTAGAGAGAAGGGAGAGGGTTTTTCTTAGGAGGGTTTTGAAATGAAATGAAATGGAATGGCCAACTCTTCCAATACTTGGCCCTAAAATAGGACCACTTACTGCGCAAAATCCCGCCTCGGCGCCGCGGCGCTTCCACTTCCAAAAATAAATCTTCCGCATGCCGCCACGCGCTCAGATTCGGCGCGCGCGCTGCAACCCCGCGACCCCCAGAACAACCGCGCCAGGCCTCAGATTCGGCGCGTACTGCACCTGAATCAAAGCCGCTGCTGCGCGCACCAAACTTGAAACTTCCATAACTTTTGACCCCGATGTCCTATCGACGAACGGTTTGTTGCGTTGGGATCTAGACTTAACGAACTACACATTAGGATTTTAAACACATCGAAATTCTTAACAAATGGGGTACAACACTCCAAGGTAGACTCAAAATCCGTCTAACACATGTTTGTCAACTTATCTTATCTTCTCGAATTTACGGGGTGTAACAACTGCTATTGTGATGTTGTACGTATTCTCTTGATGTACTCTCATTGTTAGTAAGGCACTGTGTACTGTAATTTTGTTATCATACATGTCTCTGGCTTTCTTTTAAACTTATGTTATAATTACAGTACTTTCCAGTTTTACATACTTAGTACATATGTGTCGACCCCTTCCTCGGGGCTGCGTTCATGCCGAGGAAGGGTAGCAGGTGGTGGATCCTCACTCTTAGGATCACTTATCAGACGTTGGAAGCTCCATTCTCCGGAGGCTTGTCTTTCTTTTGGTACAGTCTTTCCCTGATGTTGTAGATTTATGTACATTCAGGGGTATGGCGGGGCCCTGTCCCGCCACAGTTGTTATTCCTAGAGGTATGTATTCACATATGGTTGGGTCAAGAGCGAGTGTAAAGTTGTACTTTTGACTTTGTTTATATTATGGAAGGCGGCCTTATCGGCTAGCATGTGTTGTTATATTGTTTACACCTGTGTTTATGTTGTGTATGTTCCGCTATTCTACGATGTATACGAACAGGTGCGGTGTAGGCACCGCCACGCCCGGGTCGGGTCGTGACAGGAGGGTTGGTTCCACTCGTACCTCTGTTGGCCTCCAAACAAGTAGAATCCTCCTTATTGTTAGGGGGTATCTCAGTTGCGTTTTTTTGGAGTTTCTTCAGTGTTGACATCATCCCTCAGCTTCCTACATTTCAAGTGGTTGTGTCCAAAAGCCGCATAATGATAACAAAAGTCCGGTTAATTCTCATAGTTTACCCTTTGACTATACCTTCTGTTATCGGGCAGTTTGACGACAAATTCCATTATTGGCTCCTTGCCGACATCCACTTCCACTAGAACTTTTGCATAGTTCATTTTTGACCTTTCCTTAGTATATTGGTCCGTGTAAAGAGGTTTTCCTACACGTGAAGCAATCTTACTAAGGCCGGTTGCACTCCAAATAGAAAGGGGAATGTCCGGAAAAGTGACCCAAATAGGAATGTCCATCAATAAATCATCCGTTATTAGAACTCCTTTATTAATAGCCTTGAGCATCATAGTTTTCCCGTAGACCATATAAGGGCCTCCGTGAAGTACATTAGTGCGCTCTTCCTCCGTCATGAATTTGAACACCGTCCAGCCTTTGCCATATGGTATAATACGACATTTTACTCCCCATCCTTTCACAATGGTATTCAATGCCTCTCTTCCCGGGAAAGGACCCGTGAAGCAACCTATTAGGCAATAGCCCCATGTTTCTATGAATGGAACTTCATCCTCAGCTTCTATATCTATTTCCGCCCCTTGTTGTTCAATAAATTGTAACTTCATACCTTTTGCTTCAATCCTTGTTCCCGCAAAGACTCCAGCATAAGTCTTCCTGGGAGGGACGGTACCATTGCCATGGTTTGGGGGAAGATTATTATGAGTTGTACACGCGGTTGGAACTTGATATTGTTTAGAAGATGCATTAGTGTGTAAATCATTGGGAGGTATTTCTGGAGGTATAGACAGATGGGGATGGGTAGAAGGAATTGAACTCGGGCCCGCGATAGGAGAGAGGATTCGCGTGCCATTTGGGAGGATAGGGAATTTGTCTTGGGTTTCAGGAGGAATAGAAGGAAGGGAAGATAGAACGGGTGAGGTGTTGTGTATTTCAGAGAGTAGTGAAGAGGTATTGGATGAGAGAGGGGGTATGTTCAAGACTTTACCCGTGCCCAAGGAAGTATTAAAGACGAAAGGTTTGTTGTGATTCTTGAGATTGACTCCACTAAGCAAACTAGCTAAAGTAGGGAAGGTGTTACACCCCGTATTTACAAGACATGTTTTAAGGTAGTACGTAAGAGCTCACAAGTGTTAAGATTTGAGACTTGTAAAAAGTTATCGAAATTATGGAATTGTCGGAAAAACGAAATATTGTGACGAATGGGAGGGCGACACGTGTCACCCACTTATGTTGTCTTGACGAATTGAAGCATGGACACAATGGTCATTTGACCCTTGTTAGGAAGACAAGTCTTGCTAGTAGTCAAGCTTGAGAAAGTTGACTAAGTCAAAGGGTCCAAAGTCTTGATATTTGATAAGATTTCATCCAAATCACCCATTTGTTCACACCTTGACCCTCCATGTCCCTTATTATACTACTAGTAGTGTGAGAGAGCCCAACACTTAGCAAAAATTTACAAAAATTGGATGAACATAGGCACAAGCTCTCGGGTTCACCTATAGGAAGAAGGAAAAAAATTTCGTTTCTTGTTCATTCAACTCCACACTTTAAACCAAGGTTCTTGAGGGTAGTGTAAGCATATCTCAATAGAAAAATCCCGGAAAAAGAGAGTTTTCGTATTAGTCGCAAAGTGAAAACCTAGTGGCTTTCTAGGTTTTGGATAGGAAGTTTAAAGGAAAGTTGTTGGTAGGGTTCTAAGGGTCTCAACAAGCGGATTGAAGTGTCTTGGAGAGGCTCTAAACTACTAAGGAGCGACTTCGGATTTGGAATTGGATCAAGGATCGTTAAGGTATAATCTTGTCTTTTAAGGTGTTACAAGATTATATATTTATATTGTTGTTGTTAGCTTTGCATGTTGATAGCATGAAGTTGGTATGTTGAAGTTTATAAGTATTATGGATTGCTTGTAGCTTAATCCGAAATGTTGTGCAAGCCACTTGAAAATTGGATTACTAATTGGTCCTTTATTAGAAATCGTCGCATGTTACTTACTTAAAGATTATGGTTATTATGATCAAATGCGACTTGATATCATGTTATGCTACCAATTTGGATTGAAATGGAAATTTGATAAGAATTGGTATGGTTGAACTCAAGGTGGCGAATTTGGACTTTTAGTTTGTTATTCATCGTATTGGACTACTTTCTAAATTGTGAGCCAATTGGGGCTGTTTGGTTATTCATTTGTATTGGACTACCTTCATATTGTTGTGAGCCAATTGGGGCTATTTGGTTATTGTATTTCGCCTTGAAAAAGGTGGCAAAGTTAGTAATAACAAAGGAGGTGATGTCCGATTTTCCGTAGAATTTAGTGACTTAGCACTTAGAATGTTCTACGTTTGAATTAAGAGGTTAATGGACGTATTGTGGCCATTATAGGTTGAATTACTTTGGAGCCTTTTTGCAACTTGTCGCTAGTCGTCGCGAGGTATGTGAACCTCTTCTTTCTTTGGCATGATCCTACGTATGAAATCTCCATGTGATAGTATTTCAAGATTTTTTCTACTCTTAGAAGTTAAGAAGTATTTACATTGTTGAATCTAAGTTAAGAGTATGTTTAAATTGTCCTAAGTCCTTACCAAGTCTTATGGGAGATGTTGGTAAGAATGGTTAGGAAATTATGAGATTTGATTTAAAGCTATGTCTCTTGATGTATTTAAAGCAAGTAAGTGGATTTTATGTTCGAAAACGACTTGAATTTATATGTGAAAAGAGGATTGATTTTAAAAGTGGAAGTTATATGATTTTAAGAGAATAAGTTACTTGGTTTTGGAAGTGTATGGAACTTTATATTTTTTTTTTATAAGTATAAGTAATTGGACTTTAAAGAATGTATGTTATGAAGTTTTAAGACTATGAACTTTGGTTGTCTCTTAAGGATTTTGAAACTTTATTTTTCAAGTTATGTGACTTGAGCTTTAAAAAAAAAAGAAGTTTTATGATTCTTTTAAGTATGTAAGTCACGTAGTATTTTGGGCCTAGTTTCCTAATGTTGTAAGAATAAAAGTGTCATAAGTTCTCTAAAATGAAAGGTTGTTATAATAGCTTTATGGGAAGTTGTTATGACGACTTAATAAGAAGTGAAAGATGGTTTTAAAATGTTATGTAAGGAAAAATCACCGAGCCTACAAATAGGCGGATTATGTTATGAAATACACCGAGCCTACAAATAGGCGGATTAAGTTATGAGATACACCGAGCCTACACATAGGCGGATTACGCCATATTACCCCGAGCCTACACATAGTGGGTTACGTCATCTCACACCGAGCCCCACAGCGGGCGGATTATTATGCTACATGATTCCACGATGCACGAGCCCCACAGCGGGCGGATTATGTCACATGATTCATCGAGACCGTGTCCCGCAAATGGGCGGATTATGTTATGTAAGATATGCAAGTTATGTGAAAAAGATGGATTAAACTCTTAAGTATGTATGTAAGAATATGTTGTTAATTTTATTGAAAGAATGAAAGGCAGTTAATATATGATTGATTTCGTGAGTTAAAAGGACATTCTTTATACAGATATGATTTAGTTATTGCATTTATTTCTGCTTCCATACTTGCACTGTTGTTATCGACTTTTCGGGCTGCGTTCATGCCCGCAGTGATAGGTACGAGGTTGGTGATCCTTGCTCTTAGGATCTCTGCTCGCTTTTGGAAAGAAGCCCCTTTCACTCCGAGGCTTATCTTTTGGTACGGTTTCACGATGTGGTAGACTTATGTACATTCAGGGTATGGCGGACCGTCCCGCCAGCTTGAAATTCTTAAGGTCTGTAGTTACATATTGTGGGTCGGCTTGTAAAAGGAAAGGGATGTATCATTATGTATATGTATATGTGTCGGAAGGTAGCCTTATCGGCTAACTCGTGGTTTAATTTCTCGTTATTTTATTTTATAAGTTTTATGTATGTTCATTGCTATTCTCTGATGTATACAGAACAGGGTGCCTGTGTAGGCACGATCGCGGGCCCGGGGTCGGGTCGTGACAGAAGGCTTCATTAGTGACACTTAAAGAATTCTGGGGTTGTTGTCTTAATACACGAGAGGGCTCTTTGGATCCCGCGTCATTTAAGTCTGACCCCTCGGCTCCCGCGTTATTAATGGTCATGTAGTTCCTAGGCTCCTTGGAAATAGAATTTGCTTTGTTTCTCACAAATGACTTAGATCCTTGTATAACTGAATAGTCGATGACTTCATGGGCATCCACCGACCCGCCTTGGCAATCTGACCCTCATAATGACCCGTCCTTGTAAGTGAATCGTTGGTACCCGCAGCATTAAAGTGTGACGCCTCGGCACCCTCAATAATAATGTTAGGCTCCTTGGGGATAGAAATCTCTTCGTGCTCATCCGACCTTGATCCTTTCATAATGTGCATATTCCTAGTTTCATTGTTTCACGACCCACCTTATACTTCGACCCATGACCCGGCCTTAATAGGAGGAGACACATCGTTTCCGGGCATTAAAGTTTGTTCTCTTGGAACGCACAATCTCCTCGGGGATAGAGTACCTTCAATGCTATCAATCGACTTTGATTCATGCACGACGTGATTAGTCTTGGACCCATGGAAACATGCCCGACCCGTCATGAACTTCTGACCCGCGCCCAGACCCGGTTTTGACCCGAGTATGCCATCGCGTCTCGTTTCATCAATTGCAAAGCCTGTCCCAGATTTTAACCCTTTTCTGGCTAACCTGAGTAAATTACCAGGTAGTGTCGGGGTACTAATATCTTGTGGATCGCCTGTTTCTTCCGCAATGATCCCGTTATCAACTAGTTGGCCCGTGGTATGATTGACCACCATAGTAGCATTAGGGGTGTCAATGGCTATCGGTAAAAGACTCTGCATGCCAGAAGTTACGAGAGTGTTCATCCCAGGAGGCGTGTGGACAGTGACATGGTCCTCAACTGTGGTCACTTCAGGAGGAGTGAGAGAAGACATAACTGATGGACCATGTAGTTTTCCGCCTTCAAATTCACTTATATCCAAGCTTTCAATTTCTATATTTATGCCCTATTCATGTATCCTTTGTAGCATAGAATCGTCTACTACATTCTCTAATGGAAAGTGCGAGTCTGGCATGACATGAACCAACACAGATGGGTCTGAGATTGCCGGAATAAGATTTTCCTCGGCAATTGTTGGACTGCCGCCACTTTTTTTTTCTTCCTAGTTCTAGCCTTCGTCGAACTGCCTGAACCTCCTGAATCATTGCTAGAACGTGTGTAACGTTTAGACTTCTTCATATTGTGAACAATAACAATCAAACCATTGGGAAACAAACGTAAATCTTAGGGGGGAAGATGAGGAAAAACCGAAGGAGCAACTAAGGGAAAACGTTGAGAGCGTTTCCTTAGTGAGAGAAATTTCTCTCTAACTCCTTTCGTAAAACCTCATTGGTTAAAGTAGAACAAACTTGATTTCTAAAGATTAAGAGACTTGAAGTATTTTGAAAGTTAAGAAACTTGATTTGTAAGCATGTGATACTTGGTTTTAAAAGTGTAAGTCTCTTGGATATAAAAAGGAATGAATTGGTCTAAAACCATAAAGGGTTATAACGGCTTTATGGAAAATTTGTTATAACGGCTTTATGGAAGGTTAAGAAAGTTGTCTATTTTGATTAATGGGCGTAAGTTGCCTAGATTGTGAAAATTTGAAGTTAATTGGTTTCAAGCTTTGAAATGAGTTTCTAAAAAGTGTAGTAACTTACTTTAAAAAAATAGACACGCCTTGATACTACGGGTGTTAGTATCTTGGGGTTTTACATAAAAAGGAGTCTTTTGAAAAGGATATACGTACGTAGTACTTTGGCTTGTTAAATGAGAATTATTCTATTTGTGCCTTAATTAGTACTTTGGCTTGTTAAATGAGAATTATTCTATTTGTGCCTTAATAAGTACTTTGGCTTGTTAAATGAGAATTATGCTATTTGTGCCTTGATAAGTAGTTTGGCTTGTTAAATGAGAATTATTCTATTTGTGCCTTGATAAGTACTTTGGCTTGTTAAATGAGAACTATTCTATTTGCGCCTTGATAGTATTTTGGCTTGCTTGAATAAGTATTTCTCTTGGTTTATGTAAAAAAGAAGGCATGGTAGTTGTCTTTGTTTATGTGAAAAGAAGGCATGGTAATTATCTTGGTTTGTGTAAAGGCATGGTATTGTCTTGGTTTGTGTAAAAAAAAGAAAGGCATGGTATTGTCTTGGTTTACGACAAAAAGAAAGGCATGGTAATTGTCTTGATTTGTCTAAAGGCATGGTTTTGCCTTGGTTTTCTTGCATATGGGTTACTCATATAGACATTCGTGCAAGTGTAATATCTTCACATCTCCGCGTCCCTCCATAAAGGGTCGGCAACTTGTTTCAAGGATACCATGGGTTAGCTCCCCATGGGGGTGAGTGGTATACACTCACGGCGGGTCGGTATTTGACTCGGGCGGGTTAAATTCTCAGATATATATAAGCCATGGATTAGCTATCCGTGATGCGAGTATCGTGTACCGATGACTCATTGTGGGTCCTCACGACCTAAGCGGGTGAAATAGTCCATTGCGGGTGAAATAGTCCTATGATAGGTTGCATTATAACACAGAGGGTGGTTGACCCTAGCACTGGCACGACCTTCATGTTTTGAAATGGTATTGATTTCATTAATGAAAGGGTGCAGTGTGGTTATGAATTAAAGTGGAACATTAATTCTCATTGTTAAAGTCATAACTTAAAAGATAAAAAGGATTGCATTACTCTCATGATTGTAAGGTTCAGTGTGTTTACTGATGTTGTATTATATCATGGACTGTCGGCAGTGAGGAAGGATTCCACGGGCATGATTGATATTATGGGCGTGAGACCCATGGTTATATTTGAGTAATGACTTTGAGGGCATGCGTCCCTGACTTGATATGACTGTTATGTATTGTGTACTGTAGGTTGGCTATCATACATGTCTCCTGTTTTGTTTAGACTGTTATTGTCACGACCCGTTCCGGGGCCCGTGACTGGTGCCTTACCCCGGGCACCCTAGTGATACAACATCAGAGTAATCAGCGGAACATAAAACACATGAACATGAATTAAGAGACAAGATAAATAAACAAAGCAACCAAAACAATTGCTTCATCATATATACATAAATACCAACAGTTATCCTTTTACAAACCACGCCACAACAAAGGCTGCACTCTAAGATTTTTACAATACTATGACGGTGGCCCCGCCATACCCTCGAATGTATAAGAATCTGCTGACTGTGGTAACATACCAAAAGATAAGCCTCCAAGAAATGGGCTTCCCGACACGAATCGTGATCCTATGGCGAGGATCCACAACCGATGTACTTCCACCTGCATGAACGCAGCTTCAAGGAGGTCGACAACAGTACCAAGTATGTGAAATCGTAAGGCGTAAATGAAATCATAATAGTCTATATAAAGCGGAGACATGTATGATAACGGATGAAATACGTGTCCTCGCCCATCCCGTGGAACTCGGTGTATAATCGATAAAATACGTGTCCTCGCCATCTCGTGGGACTCGGTGTAAATCGGATGAAATACGTGTCCTCGCCGATCTCGTGGGACTCGGTGTATAATCGATGGAATACGTGTCTCGCCATCTCGTGGGACTCGGTGTATAATTAAATGAAATACGTGTCCCCCGCCATCTCGTGGGACCGGTGTAGAATCGTTCATAACAAATCAACCGACCCTCCATCGAGACGCGGTACAGTAAATACAACAAAGGCTATCACAACAATCATATGCAAGTTTCACAACAACAAGCATAGGCAAGCTTCACAACAACAAGCATAGGCAAGCTTCACAACAACAAGCATAGGCAAGTTATACACAACTCAAAGTACTTTCATTTTATGCCAAAGTCAGGTTTTAACCTAAAGTACTACGCACGTTAATTTCCTTTTAAAGATCCATTTATTTTACAAAGGTCACCCGATACAGTAGTATAAAAATAGAGTGACTAATATTGTTAAGTAAACCAAAATGCTTTCCTTTGTAAAATCAAGTAACAACCTTATTTTCCAAACGTTCAAGTTTGCCTAATTTCAAATGCTCAAGTTTCTCATTTTAGAAAAGGTTTCGTAGTTCATAGTTTTAATCCTTTAAAACATAATTCCCCTTTAAACATTTTGAGAAACATATGTCTTATATGTGAGTAGGTTATTCTTGTTTATAATCAATCTTATTAAGCAGCCATGATCTAGGAAATGTAATATCATTTTGTCTCATCTTAGCTTATGCGGATGGAGGTTTCACCGGTTTTAATACCATACTTCATTATTCAATACATTTTCCTTTATTAACGCCGCAGATGGTTTGTCGATACTCATTACGATTTCGAAATCAAGAAACATTATTCCTTTTAAAACCAAGTACTCATTACTCACGAATGAGGTTTCACACTTTTAACAAAATTCATATCAATACCATTAAGTCAAGTCTCTTATCTTTTAAAAAAAATATCAGTAAATCCTTCTTTTTATCATTCTTAAGACGTTATACCTAACTTCCCATAAAGCTAGTACAACTCTTATGTTTTCAAAGCCAAGTATTACTCTTCTTTCAAAAAGGTCTTTTTGAAACACTTCAAGTTCTTTATTACTACACATCAAATCCGTTATAAGTCAAATCAGTTACCCTTTGAAACCACAAAGCATTTTCTTACCTACATAAAGTTGTTATAACCAACTTCCCATAAAGCCGTTATAACACTTTATGTTTCAAACCAATCAAATACATTAAACACACGTACGTCACCGCATTACATAGTTATACACATATCATGCTAGAACAGATAGGAAGAGGTTCACATACCTCGCGACGATCGACTAATAGCAAAGCGCTCCAAGTACCTCAAACCGCTGCACCTTAAGCCAGTCACGCCACACGTAGTATTTCAACCTATAGGCCACAAGGCGCGCCTATTAACATCTTAGAAATCAACGTCGAAAATTCGACAGAAAATTGGCAAGACCTCCCCGCAATGCGTAAATCTCTCCTCTATCGAGGCCGGCTACCAAGCCAACCGTGGGGTTTGCACGCCTAACCTGACGTACAATTCTACTCACAGTAATACTACAAGTTCATCAGAATACATCCTATGTAATTACCTGATTCACTTCTTTAAATTCAGGCTTAAGTCAAGACATTGCCGTAAGTATTATTCGGGCTTAAGTCAAAAGACATTGCGCACAACTACGTTCAATTCTATATATAGTATACTTAACTATATACTACAACATGTAATTTCCAAATACCACGTATGTTAAGAATGTTTACCTCGATAAGCCCAAAATTATCCGAGTATAAATGTCGATCCCGAGCAAGGTTTAGCTCTACTCAAGGCGCTCCAACCCGCTCCAACAACCCTTAGAAGTTCTAACCAACTTCTACTTATAACTTCAACTACGGTGAAGATTTACTTAGGTTTCGTTTTTGTAGTGAGGAAGTATAATAGTATTTCGGCTTTTGTATAAGTGTAACCTTGGGAATACTACAAGGTATTTGGGCCAAGGATTTGGGCATTATAATAATACTTGGAGAGTATTTCTATACCACAAAAGGGGTATTTATACGAGACAACTAGGCTGAGGGGTGTACTTCTCGGGTAGAACACTACGGGGAGGTATTTCTCTGGCCAAAAGGCCTCAACAAAGGGGAGGACTCTTGGACGAAATACAACACTAAGGGAGGGGAAGGAAGAGAACTTTCAAGACTTAGGAAAATTTTAGGATGAAGAAGTCTTCCAAAGTGTATTTATAGGTCAAGAAATGGCCAACCAATGGCCAAGATTCATCCAAGTGTTAGGCAAGTGTAGGCTAGGATTAAGCCATGTGCACCTTATCCATCTACCACACCAACTTGCACAAATATCCTACCAACTCCTCGACTTTGTCCACCACTTCCAATTGGTGACAAGTGTCGCCTCTCGTTGGTCAAAAATGTTTCCTCTCGGAAAAATCCAAAAATAATAAATGACATAGCCGGAATTTTCCCTTCGCAGTTTAGTAAAACGTTTCGTCGAAAAACGACTCTTTCGCACTTGTGCCTAAATTTTCGAATCTTGCCAACTTTAAGGCTCAAATTATAATACGACGCCTACGCATACATACTGAAATACGGGTATAACATTCTCCTCTTAGAAACATTCGTCCCGAATGTTACTTCTCAAGACGGATAACGATAAAGTTCCTCCAGCAAGTTGTCAACGCCACACCTGGCCACAGAAACACCCGCGCAAATACTTACATCCAAGTCCATGAGGAAACACCTCTAACATCACAAACTTTTGTCACTTTGCCGCGAGGTTCGTGTCACCCGCGACCCAACAAATGGTACCGCATCGCATGCGATCCTCGAGGTCTAAAATATACATCCTTCGCACCTTCTCCCTTTACAAGAAATGATCATATCTATGCTCGCAATACATGCTCGCCTACCCTTACTCGTCAGATTTTCTAACACTTGAACTCTTCTAGTATACGTACCACACTTCAGTCATCGCTTCAGTTCTCCAAACCTTGGAGTCACCACCTCCAACTTGGTTATCTTACTAGCCTCAATCTTCCTTAAGGCCATTCCCTGCCTTCACGGCCTTCGTTGAACACATCCACGAACTCATACGATGGTGAACTAAACTTGGGCCTAGCACCCTCGTGACCCTACCACCTAGCGGGACCACCCAGAGCTGACCCCACTGAAACAGCCGCGGTTGGCCCGCAACATGTCCCAAACCCGACCCACTTAACGCATCACGATCTTGTTTCCGATCCTAACAATCTTACCTATACAAGTCATGAAAGCTACCACTTCCATTTTACACTACCCAAGGAATTATCCCAGAACACATTTATACGCAAACCAAGTATTTCAACAAAGACTAACCGTAAAATCTTTTATTCAAAATGACCTTACTCGAGGTCTCAACACTAAATATTCTAAGGTTCACACTTTCCATGCCCCCATACATATCCTTTCAACTAACCATGCTTTCTAACTCATAACCAACATAACGCTATCCGAACGTAGCACACAATAAGAAGGTCATTATATCATGCATACAAATCTCTGTAGGTTAAGGATATACCGAATCTACCGCCCACTCTAATCATAAGCCCACTGCAGTATGCATAGTCAGAAGGCGATGAATCGCCATCGACCCAGAGTGAGTCATTCTGCTTGCATCTTTCCTACTAGACGGTTTCGTTATATGGCTCGACGGCGCAGAAAACAAGCACCATAAAAGACGATATTCCCGGAATGACGCCGCCACATCGCACACCGAGGAAAACTCAACCCGGCTAGAACCCACGTATATCTCGAACGAAGCCCGAGCTCGACCAGCCCCGAATACTCAACGCCTGACGATCGTGGGGACCACTGCATCGGTGGAGGTACATAACTAGATCGCCACCGAGGCGTCCGCCGAAAGTTACCAGCGACTCGCTATTTTGGCCCTCTTCTGCTGATCTCTGGCCATTCCGTCGACCTCTTCGTGCCTCACATCCTAGTGCATGAAGCTTGCACGCGGCAATGTCCATGCCCTACCAAGAGCTACACCTGCATAAGCCTCGCCAAGTAATCGCCCAGGCCGCGACGTAGCGGTGTACTCGCCCTCCATATCATACTACTGGAACATACCGAAGCTAATGAGTCGAACTCACATTGTACTCTCTAACCGCCCGCCCGCCCCGCTCAACGCCAAAAATGTTTTACCGAGCCTCTCATCTCGCGGAGGCAAGAAATGTGCAAGAAATGCCCTCGAGAACTCGTCCCATACGGCCGGAAGTGCATGCTCTTCCCGACAACTCCCGAATCAAACGGGCCAATCGCAAAGATCACGCACTGATGCGAAACCAATACCACCGACTCGCCTCGAGACTACGATCACTCTCATCCGTAGCTGCCCGGATAAACTCCTCGAGGGTCATCTCGCCTCGATCCATGTAGAACATCGGGCGCTACAACTCAAAGTCACGTAGCCTCAAACCGCTCGCCGGTGAACTACGGTGTGCACGCCGGAACCGTGATCCAAATTTATCTCATATTCGCCACGACTCGCCAGAATCGCCATCTCTCTGTACTTATCTCATCTCCGCTTCCAGCCGCGGATCGGCTCGTGTATCAGCTTCTAGCTGCGCCGAAATCACGCGGCCGCGCGGCGTCTAAACTCACTGGCACCGCTTGTATCGGGCCTCGCGCATTCTCTCAGATTCACTAAGCCTCCTCGATCGCTTGCCCATCTGGGCTCAAGGTTTTACGGAGGCATAATCGGCGAAAAGGGAATACGCTGGAGGGTCCAACTTATCACATGCCAGTGGCACGTAACGAGAATGAAGAAAACCAATCCTAAATGTCCTATAGCCTCTCGACATAGATGTGGTGCACAACACACCGATAATCAAGACTTACTAGACACGGTTCTGTAGACACTTTCCGAGGACTAATCGCTTCGATACCACTTTTGTCACGACTCAACCTGCCTGGATCGTGCCTTACCTGCACCCTAGTGATACAACATCGAGAAAATCAGCGAAATAAAAACATGAACATGAATTAATAGACAAGATAAATAAACAAGCCAACCAAAATAGCTTTTCATCATATATACATAAATACCCGAACAGCTTATGTCACGACTAACAGTTATGTCACGATCAACCGGCCCGTGGATCGTGCCTTACCGGGCACCCTCGTGATACAACATCGAGAGAATCAATGAAATAAAAACATAAACATGAAACAAGAGACATGATAAATAAACAAAGCAACCAAAATAGCTTGTCAGATATATTCATAAAACCCGAATAGTTATCCTTTTTACAAACTCGCCACAACAAGCATTACTGCACTTAAGAAGTGACAATAACTATGACGGACAGGCCCCGCCATACCCCCGAATGTACAAGAACCCATGCACTGTGGTAACATACCAAAAGATAAGCCTCCGAGAAACGGGCTTCCTAATACGCCGAATCGTGATCCTATGAGCGAGGATCCACAACCGATGCATTTACCGCAGATGAACGCAGCCTCAAGGAGGTCAAGACATAACAGTACCAAGTATGTGAAATCAAAATATCAGAATGAAATCATAATACTATATAAAACAAGAGACATGTATGATAACCAAACTACATCTCATAACATAAAAGCCATGTCAAGTCGTGACTCACGCCTCAAAGTCATCCTCACGCCCGTGGAACTCCTTCCTCACCGCAGGGGCCTAGGTACAAACCATGTGATACGATAACATGCCTCGCCCATCTCACGGACCCAGATAGAAACGTGGAATACATTCCTGCTCATCTCACGAACTCTAGAATGGATGGAATACATTCTGGCCCATCCTATGGACGCGGAATGAGTGAATACATTCCTGCTCATCCTACGAACGCGTAGTCGAGTGAAATACATTCCCGCTCATCCTACGAACGCGTAGTCGAGTGAAATACATTCCTGTTAATCCCATGAACGCGGTAGTCGAGTGAATACATTCCTGCTCATCCTACGAACCCAGAGTCGAGTAAAATACAAGACTTGCACAACAAGGCTATTACACGCAAACATAGGCAAGTTACACACAACTTAAGGTACTATCATTTTATGCCAAAATCCTGCTCGAATTCTAAAGTATTACATACATTAACTCTTTTAAAAGATACGCTTCTTTCACAAAAGTCACACAATGTTCGTAGTATTAAATAGAGTGACTATCTTTAAGTAAACCAAAACACTTCCCTTGTAAAATCAAGTAACACATTATTTTCCAAACGCTCAAGTTTGCCTAATTTCAAATGCTCAAGTTTCTCATTTTCTAAAAGGTTTCAGAGTTCATAGTTTTAATCACTTAAGAATATAATTCTCCTTTAAAACAAATTTGAGAAACATATGCCTTATGTGTGAGTAGGTTGTTCTTGTTTATTACAATCTTATAAAAGCAACCATGATCTAGAAATGTAATATCATTTTGTCTCATCTTAGCTTCTATGCAGATGGAGGTTTCTACCGTTTTAATAACAATTAGTCAATACATTTCCTTTATTAACGCCAGAATGGTTTGTTCGACACTTAATCTCATTTCCAAATCAAGAAACATTATTCTTTAAAACCAACTACTCATTACTCGCGAATGAGGTTTTTACAACATTTTAACAAAATTCATAACAAGTCAAACTAAGTCAAGTCTCTTATCTTTCAAGATCAAGTCTCTTAACTTTCAAAATCAAGTCGTATAAGTCAAGTCTCTTATCTTTCAAGATCAAGTCTCTTAACTTTCAAAATCAAGTCGTATAAGTCAAGTCTCTTATCTTTCTACAATCAATAAACCATTCTTTTACCTACATAAAGTCATTATAACTAACTTCCCATATATCTATTATAACACCCTATGTTTTAAACCAACCAAATCACTTAGCACACGACGCTCACCGCATTACATAGTTCACAACAATCATGCTAGAAAAGATAGGAAGAGGTTCACATACCTCGCGACGATTATCGACAAATAAATAGCAAAACGCCCAAGTACTTCAACCCGCCGGCTACTCCTTAAGCCAAGTAGATCACGCCACACGTAGTACTCCACTCCTAAAATGGTCATAGTACTTCTATCAAACCTTTCTTACCATCAAGACTTATACCAATAAAAAGCCCTCTAATTCTACGGAAAATTCAAGAAGACTTCCGCTTTTACTCACTTTTCCATCTTTCTCCAAGGTCGAATAACTGTAATATATATACCATATATATATAGGCGTAATAATTAAACAACATAAAGAAGGGGATTACACGCCAAACGGTAACGCGTTTACTATCACGCCTTCATAACAATACAATAATTAAAAAGGATCACACGCCCAAACGGAACGCGATTGAACAATCGTCCCTTAATGTAAATGTAAATACATACCAAAGTAAATACATTCCAAAGTAAATACCCAAAGTAAATATCGCCCAAAGTAAATACAAATTCTTAAGTTGGGGTCCTTGGCCAACTTTGTCCATTTTACTTATCCAATTACTTCATTAGTCATCCAACTTATATTCCATCTTAATATAAGTTATAGTTACTTTGTTAATTACTTCTTCACAAGTAAGATACGCTTACCATTTTAATGGCAAACGGCCAATCCCTTCTTTTTAACAAGTTAACAAGATCCAACTTTTCCAAACTTTACTCCATATTTTATATACTCCATAATATACTTATAATATATGTATAATGACCAATTCACAAAGAGGTTAAGGTTTACTACCTCAAATAGCCCAAAATTATCCAAGAACTTAATGTCCCTCCAAGCAAGTCTTAGCTCCAAATCTTTCCGCTCCAATCCGCTACAAGCAACCCATGTAAGCTCCTAACCAACTTCTCTTCAAGAACCAACTCCAAAAAGTGAAGAACACTTGTGGTTTCCAACTAGTAAGTTTCGCCAAGGTATGAACAATAGGTTGTGGTGTGAAATCTTTTCCAACTCTTGGTACACAATCTTCCTAACACCTTAGGAAGAACACTTGAGAGTTTAAGAATTGTTGGACAAATTTAGGTCAAGAAATGGGCTAAAAATGAGAGCAAGGTCAAGGGAGAAGAGGGAATTTCTTGTCTCAAATGGTTAAGTGGAAGTTTTCATCAACTAAGGGTGCATATATAGACAACCAAGGGCTAGGATGAAGGCAAGTGTGTGGTTGAGATTGGGGACAAGTGTGTGTGGGTCCCACAAGCCACTTGTCCACACAAAATATCTAGCAAGACTTGGCCACTTGTCCACACAAATATCTAGCAAGACAAGTGCCACTTGTTTCGCCACTGTTAGCAAATTTCGCCACGAGGCCACCTAGGGGCGTGACATGTGTCGCCATCCTACTGGCCCAAAATATTTCATCTTCCAAAATATCCATAAAGGCAAAAATCTCAAAACAAAGTGGCCCACAAAACCAGAATTTCTCCTGGCCCCACGTGACCAATTCCTAAATAAAATTCCATAATTCTAATATAATTCAAGAAGCCCAAATACCAAACTGGGAATCCACCCCATCAACTAACCTTTTCCTTCACAAAACCCTAAACTTTTCCGTCGAAAAATCACATCTTTCTTTCTTTCCAAAATTTCACGTATTCTCGCACGCATATCCTCACCTATATACCTGGAACTACGGGTATAACATTCTTCCAGAAACATTCGTCCCGAATGTTCCTTCTAAGTCTCCAAACGCATTTGCGCTTGCAGATAGTCTTCACTACTATACTTACAAACCGATCACGCCACCAATGGCCGTAATATAACATGGCGCAAAACTCAAATCCAAGCCAACGAGGAATCATTTCTAATCTCACAACAGCTCCCACTAGCTTCAATTTACTCTAAGGCCATTCCGGCCTTCACGATCCGATTGGTCGAACGATCCACGAACCCGCACGATGGTTACCTAAACTCGGGCCTAGCACCTCGTGACCCTACCACCGGCGCGACCACCTCGAATCGACCACCCCAAACCGGCCCGCGGGTTGACACGCAACCTTGCCTCAACCCACCCATTTGTCGCGCCAAACTCTTGTTCTCCGATCCAACAATCTCACTAATCAGTTCAAAACCTAAAGGTCTTCTTATCATAACTATCCTTATATAATTCACACCACTCGGGGACTTATCACACAATTTTTTTACCCTCGTATGCTATGCACTCCGACAAAGGTCAATCGTAAAAAATCTTTTACTCAAGACGGCCTCGCATCTAAGGTCTCCACTTATAATATTCTAAGGTTCACACCTTCCACGACCCCAAACTTACCTCTTCAACTAGTCATGTTCTCTGTTATACTTAACACAATGCTATCTGCATACAGCACACAATAATAAGATCATCATATCGCGCAAACAAAACTCTGCAGGTTAAGGATATACTGCATCTACCGCTTCACTCTAATCATAGGCACGCCTGCAGGCATATACCGAAGGCGATGTACCCGCCACTGATCCGGTAGGCTGCGTCATGCTGCCGTACCTCCTATAAGCACATTCTCTCGCCACATGGTCCTCGACGCCCAGTGAAACAAGCACTGAAAAAGACGACATTCCCGGACGACGCCGCCACATCGCGCTGAGGGGACATGAATCCTCGCTAGAACTCACGATATTCGCGAACTAAGCCCGAGCCCCGACCAGCTCCCGAATACCCCGAACGCCCCAAGATCGCGGAGGACCACTGCAGATCGGGCGAAAGTGCATAACTAGCTCGCCACGAGGGTCCGCCTCGCAAGTTACCAAAGGACCTCGCTGTTCGCCTTCTTCTGATCCCGGCCATTCCGCCGACCTCTCCGTGCCTCACATCCAAGTGCATGAGCTCGCACGCGGGTAATGTACATGCCGGTGAAGAGCTACACCGAACAAGCCTCGCCAAGTAATCATCGAGCCGGTGACGTAGCGGTGCACTCGCCCTCCATATCGGTCACTAAGGCGGGACATACCAAGCCAACGAGTCAAACTCCACGTTGTACTCCTAAAGACGCCTGCGCTTTAACGTCAAAAATCATCGGCCGAGCCCTCTCATCTGCGAGGCAAGAAATGTGCAAGAAATGCCTCGAGAACTCGCCTCAAACCGCTGGGAGCGCATGTTCCTCGACGCTTCCATGAATCAAACCGCCGATCATTGCGATCACGCACTGATGCGAACCCAATACCACCGACCGCCTGCGAGACTCGATCACTCTCATGATCCGTAGTCGGATAAACTCACGAGGTCATCTCGCCTCTCGATCCATGTAACGGCGGGCTACTGACTCGTAAAGTCCGTAGTCTTAAACTGTCGGCTCCGGGGTGAACTACGGGTGCTACTGGGACTGCTGCATCCAGCCTATCCTCATATCTGCCGACTTCGCCGTGAATCGCCATCTCCTTGTACTTATCTCATCCGCTTCCAGTGTGGGACCGAGGCTCAGTATTGTAGTCTCGGCAGACCTGCCGCGGCTCTAAACTCTGCCGCGCTGGCGTCGCCAAACTTCGCCGTCAGGCACTATTCAGTAACGACCGGCCTCGCCTCGTAACCCTCCGTGTTTCTCTACGCCTCCTCGGCTGCCTTGCCTTTCTGGGCCCGATTGCCCTGCGTGAGGCATAATCGCACATAAGAATACGTCGGAGGAGTCCAACTTATAACACACTCTAAGGCACGATCTCGAGTGAGAAGAATAGAAACCAATCCTAAATGTCCTGCAGCCTCCCGACATAGATGTGGTGCACAACACACCGATAATCAAGACTTACTAGACACGTGTCTAGACACTTTCCGAGACTAATCGCTCTGATACCACTTTTGTCACGACCAACCGGGGCCGTGGATCGTGCCTTACTCGCACCCTCGTGATACAACATCGAGAGAGAATCACGGAAATAAAAACATAAACATGAAACAAGAGACATGATAAATAAACAGCAACCAAAACGTTGCCTCAGATATATTCATAAAACCCGAATAGTTATCCTTTACAAACTCGCCACAACAAGATTACATGGACTTCTAAGTGACAATAACTATGACGGACAGGCCCGCCATACCCCGAATGTACAAGAACCTACACTGTGGTAACATACCAAAAGATAAGCCTCCGGAGAAACGGGGCTTCCCAATACTGAATGTGATCCATGAGCGAGGATCCACAACCGATGTATTCTACTGCGGCATGAACGGCCCTTCGAAGGAGGTCGCATAACAGGTACCAAGTATGTGAAATGAAAATATCAGTAAATGAAATCATAATCTATATAAAACAGAGACATGTATGATAACCAAACTACATCTCATAACATAAAGCCATCATGTCAAGTCGTGGACTCACGCCTCAAAGTCATCCTCATGCCCGTGGAACTCCTTCCTCATCGCAGCAGTCTAGGTACAAACCATGTGATACGATAACATGTCTCGGCCCATCTCTGGACCCAAGATAGAAACGTGTGGAATACATTCCCGCTCATCTCGTGAACTCGGTGAGTCGGATGGAATATATTCTGGCCCATCCATGGACGGTAGTCGAGTGAAATACATTCGGCTCATCCTGCCAACGGTAGTCGAGTGAAATACATTCCCGGTTCATCCCGTGAACGCGAGTCAGTGAAATACATTCTGCTCATCCATGAACGCGGTAGTCGAGTGAAATACATTCCGGTTCATCCCACGAACCGTGAGTCAGTAAAATACGATTTGCACAACAAGGCTATTACACGCAAACATAGGCAAGTTACACACAACTTAAGGTACTATCATTTTATGCCAAAATCCTGTTCGACCTAAAGTATTACATACATTAACTCTTTTAAAAGATACGTTTCTTTCACAAAAGTCACACAATGTTCGTAGTATTAAATAGAGTGACTATCTTTAAGTAAACTAAAACACTTCCCTTGTAAAATCAAGTAACACATTATTTTCCAAACGCTCAAGTTTGCCTAATTTCAAATGCTCAAGTTTCTCATTTTCAAAGGTTTCAGAGTTCATAGTTTTAATCACTTAAGAATATAATTCTCCTTTAAAACAAATTTGAGAAACATATGCCTTATGGGTGAGTCGGTTGTTCTTGTCTTTTACCATCTTATAAAAGCCGCCATGATCTAGGAAATGTAAGCTCATTTTGTCTCATCTGAGCTTCTACATGCAGATGGAGGTTTCTAATGGTTTTAATAACAATTAGTCAATACATTTCCTTTATTAACGCCGCAATGGTTTGTTCGATACTTAATCTCATTTCAAATCAAAAACATTATTCTTTAAAACCAACTACTCATTACTCGCGAATGAGGTTTTTACAACATTTTAACAAAATTCATAACAAGTCAAACTAAGTCAAGTCTCTTATCTTTCAAGATCAAGTCTCTTAACTTTCAAAATCAAGTCGTGTATAAGTCAAGTCTCTTATCTTTCAAGATCAAGTCTCTTAACTTTCAAAATCAAGTCGTGTATAAGTCAAGTCTCTTATCTTTCTACAATCAATAAACCATTCTTTTACCTACATAAAGTCATTATAACTAACTTCCCATATATCTATTATAACACCCTATGTTTTAAACCAACCAAATCACTTAGCACATGTACGTCTACCGTACTACATAGTTCACAACAATCATGCTAGAAAAGATAGGAAGAGGTTCACATACCTCGCGACGATTATCGACAAATAGCAAAACGCTCCAAGTACTTCAACCCGTCGGCTACTCCTTAAGCCAAGTAGATCACGCCACACGTAGTACTCCACTCCTAAAATGGTCATAGTACTTCTATCAAACCTTTCTTACCATTGAAGACTTATACCAATAAAAAGCCCTCTAATTCTACGGAAAATTGGCAAAGACTTCCCGTTTTACTCACTTTTCCATCTTTCTCCAAGGCGAATAACGTAATATATATACCATATATATATATAAGGCGTAATAATTAAACAACATAAAGAAGGGATTACACGCCCAAACGTACGCGGTTTACTATCACGCCTTCATAACAATACAATAATTAAAAAGGGATCACACGCCAAACAACGATTGAACAATCGCCCCAAAGTAAAATACCAAAGTAAATACTTCAGTCCAAAGTAAATACATCCAAAGTAAATCTGGTCCAAGTAAATACACCCTAAGTTGGGTCCTTGGCCAACTTTGTCCATTTTACTTATCCAATTACTTATTAGTCATCCAACTTATATTCCATCTTAATATAAGTTATAGTTACTTTGTTAATTACTTCTTCACAAGTAAGATACGTTTTACCATTTTAATGGCAAACGGCCAATCCTTCTTTTAACAAGTTAACAAGATCCAACTTTTCCAAACTTTACTCCATATTTTATATACTCCATAATATACTTATAATATATGTATAATGACCAATTCACAAAGAGGTTAAGGTTTACTACCTCAAATAGCCCAAAATTATCCAAGAACTTAATGTCGCTCCAAGCAAGTCTTAGCTCCAAATCTTTCCGTTCCAATCCGCTACAAGCAACCCATGAAGCTCCTAACCAACTTCTTCAAGAACCAACTCAAAAAGTGAAGAACACTTAGGGTTTCCAACTAGTAAGTTTCCAAGGCATGAACAATAGGTTAGGGGTGTGAAATCTTTTCCAACTCTTGGTACACAATCTTCCTAACACCTTAGGGAAGAACACTTGAGAGTTTAAGAATTGTTGGACAAATTTAGGTCAAGAAATGGGCTAAAAAATGAGAGCAAGGTCAAGGGAGAAGGGAGGGAATTTCTTGTCTTGAAATGGTTAAGTGTGGAAGTTTTCATCAACTAAGGGTGCATATATAGGACAACCAAGGGCTAGGATGAAGGCAAGTGTGTGGTTGAGATTGGGGACAAGTGTGTGTGGGTCCCACAAGCCACTTGTCCACACAAAATATCTAGCAAGACTTGGCCACTTGTCCACACAAAATATCTAGCAAGACAAGGCCACTTGTCTTGCCACTTGTTAGCAAATTTCGGCCATGAGGCCACCTAGGGGCGTGACATGTGTCGCCATCCTACTCGTCCAAAATATTTCATCTTCCGAAAATATCCATAAAGGCAAAAATCTCGAAAACAAAGTGGGCCCCACAAAATCAGAATTTCTCCTGGGCCCACGTGACCAATTCCGGAAATAAAATTCCATAATTCTAATATAATTCAAGAAGCCCAAATACCAAATCTGGGAATCCAATTCCCATCAACGAACCTTTTTCCTTCACAAAACCCGGAAACTTTTCCGTCGAAAAATCACATCTTTCTTTCTTTCCAAAATTTCACAGATTCTCGCACGCATATCCTCACCTATATACTGGAACTACGGGTATAACAAGTTATCCTTTACAAACCCACTTGTGATTACTCAACAGACCTCTAAGATTTTTACAAGCTATGGCCAGACGGGGCCGCCATACCACGAATGTATAAGAATCTACTCGGGTAACATACCAAAAGATAAGCCTCAAGAAATGGGGCTTCCGACACGCTGAATCGTGATCCTATGAGCGAGGATCCACCGATGTACTTCCACTGTGGCATGAACGCACCCGAAGGAGGTCGCATAACAGTACCAAGTATGTGAAATCAGAAAAGGCGTAAATGAAATCATAATAGTCTATATAAAGCGGGAGACATGTATGATAACGGATGAAATACATGTCCTCGCCATCCCGTGGCACTTTCGGTGTATAATCGTAAAATACGTGTCTCGCCCATCTCGTGGGACTCGGTGTAAATCGGATGAAATCGTGTCCCGCCATCTCGTGGGACTCGGTGTATAATCGGATGGAATACGTGTCCTGCCCGTCTCGTGGGACTCGGTGTATAATTAAATGAAATCGTGTCCACGCCCATCTCGTGGGACTCGGTGTAGAATCGTTCATAACAAATCAACCGCCTCCATCGAGAGGCCGAGTACGTAAAATACAACAAAGGCTATCACAACAAACATAGGCAAGTTTCACAACAACAAGCATAGGCTTCACAACAAGCATAGGCAAGCTTCACAACAACAAGCATAGGCAAGTTATACACAACTCAAAGTACTTTCATTTTATGCCAAATTCCGGTTTTAACCTAAAGTACTACGTCGTTAATTTCCTTTTAAAGATCCATTAATTTTACAAAGGTCACCGATACCGTAGTATAAAAATAGAGTGACTAACATTGTTAAGTAAACCAAAATGCTTTCCTTTGTAAAATCAAGTAACAACCTTATTTTCCAAACGTTCAAGTTTGCCTAATTTCAAATGCTCAAGTTTCTCATTTTAGAAAAGGTTTAGTAGTTCATAGTTTTAATCCTTTAAAACATAATTCCCCTTTAAACGTTTTGAGAAACATATGTCTTATATGTGAGTAGGTTATTCTTGTTTATAATCAATCTTATTAAGCAGCCATGATCTAGGAAATGTAATATCATTTTGTCTCATTTTAGCTTATGCGGATGGAGGTTTCTCCGGTTTTAATACCATACTTCATTATTCAATACATTTTCCTTTATTAACGCTGCGATGGTTTGTCGATACTCATTCTGATTTCTAAAATCAGTAAAACATTATTCCTTTTAAAACCAAGTACTCATTACTCACGAATGAGGTTTCACACTTTTAACAAAATTCATATCAATACCATTAAGTCAAGTCTCTTATCTTTTAAAAAAATATCAGTAAACCCTTCTTTTTATCATTCTTACGACGTTATACCTAACTTCCCATAAAGCTAGTACAACTCTTATGTTTTCAAAGCCAAGTATTACTCTTCTTTCAAAAAGGTCTTTTTGAAACACTTCAAGTTCTTTATTACTACACATCAAATCCGTTATAAGTCAAATCAGTTACCCTTTGAAACCACAAAGCATTTTCTTACCTACATAAAGTCATTATAACCAACTTCCCATAAAGCCGTTATAACACTTTATATGTTTCAAACCAATCAAATACATTAAACACGTATGACGTCTACGTACTACATAGTTATACACATATCATGCTAGAACAGATAGGAAGAGGTTCACATACCTCGCGACGACACGACTAATAGCAAAGCGCTCAAGTACCTCAAACCGTCGGCTACCTTAAGCCAGTAGACACGCCACGTAGTATTTCAACCTATAGAGGCCTGGCGCCTATTAACATCTTAGATCTCAATGTAGAAAATTCTACTGAAAATTGGCGACACCTCCTCCCGCCACAGCGTAAATCTCCTGCGCTATCGAGGGCGGCTACCAAGCCAACCCGGGGGGGGGGTACGTCTAACCGGACGTGTGCAATTCTACTCACAGTAATACTACACAAGTCTACTGTAATACAGTCCTATGTAATTACAGTTCAGTTCACTTCTTTAAATTCAGGCTTAAGTCGCAAGACATTGCCGTAAGTATTATTCAGGCTTAAGTCAAAAGACATTGCCGCACAACTATGTTCAATTCTATATATAGTATACTTAACTATATACTCCTACAACATGTAATTTCCAAATACCACAGAAGGTTAAGAATGTTTACCTCGATAAGCCCAAAATTATCCGAGTATAAATGTCGATCCTGAGCAAGGTTTAGCTCCTACTCATGGCGCTCAACCCGCTCCAAACAACCCTTAGAAGTTCTAACCAACTTCTACTTATAACTTCAACTACGGTGAAGATTTACTTGAGGTTTCGTTTTTGTGACTTAGGAAGTATAATAGTATTTACGGGCTTTTGTATAAGTGTAACCTTGGGAATACTACAAGGTATTTGGGCAAGGTATTTGGGAATTATAACAATACTTGGAGAGTATTTCTAAACCAAAAAAAGGGGGTATTAATACGCCACAACTCGGCTAGGGGGTGTACCTCGGGTAGAACACTGAGGGGAGGTATTTCTCTCGGCCAAAAGGCCTCAACAAAGGGGGAGGGGGACTCTTGGACGAAATACAACACTAAGGGAGGGGAAGGAAGAGAACTTTCAAGACTTAGGAAAATTTTAGGATGAAGAAGTCTTCCAAAGGGGGGGGGGGGTATTTATAGGTCAAGAAATGGCCAACCAATGGCCAAGATTCATCCAAGTGTTAGGCAAGTGTAGGGCTAGGATTAAGCCATGTGCACCTTATCCATCTACCACACCAACTTGCACAAATATCCTACCAACTCCCCTTGACCCCTTTGCCGTCCACCACTTCAAATTAGAGGGTGACAAGTGTCGCCCTCTCGTTGGTCAAAAATGTTTCGTCTCTCGGAAAAAATCCGCAAAAATAATAAATGACATAGCCGGAATTTTCCCTTCGCAAGTTTAGTAAAACGTTTCGTCGAAAAACGACTCTTTTCGGAACTTGTGCCCAAATTTTCGAATCTTGCCAACTTTAAGGCTCAAATTATAATACGTACGCCCTTACGTAGATACTCTGGAAATACGGGGTATAACAGTTATGATTTCATTCTGATTTCTTGCTTTCACATACTTGGTACATTCTTACGTCTTGACCTCGGCCGAGTGCGTTAATGCATGAGTTTAGGTACGCAGTTTGGTAGTCTGCAGGTGTCACGACCCGTTCCCGGGCCCGCGATTGGTGCCTTACCCCGGGAACCCTAGTGATACAACATCAGAGAAAATCAGCGGAAATAAAATCAAAGACATGAAACAATAGATTAACATAAGAACAGGCTAACCAAAACGGTTACCTTTCTGTATATAAATTAAAAACTTGAGCAGTTAAATCCTTTTTACAAACCTTGCCCAAAAGCATTACTACTGGACCTCTAAGAGTTTTTATACAACTATGACGGACGGGGCCCGACATACCCTAAATGTACAAGTACCTACAATGACAGGAACCATACGAAAGATAAGCCTCGAGAAGCGGAGCTTCCCAAAACTGAATTGCGATCCTGCGGCGAGGAACAACAAGCGGTGTACCTACCTGCTGCGGCATAAACGCAGCCCGAAGGTCGATCTGAACAGTACCAAGTATGTGGCTGAAAATCGTAATGAAATCACATTTCATCATTTTATAAAACCATTTCGCAATAAGTGAACAATTATGTCAAGTAAGGGACGCATGTCCTCAAAATCATCACTCACACATAACTGTGGGTCTCACGCCCACAATATCAATCATGCCCGTGGAACTCCTTCCTCATCGCTTAGCATGATGTACAACAACACCGATATGTGAACCGGAACACTAGATCCTGCCTGCGACATCAAACCGATCGGGCCAAGTAGAGTAGCCAACTACCAGATCCGAAGGCTAGTCATAAATCTTCACGGGCCAAGTACGGAAGCCAACTACCAGATCCAAAAACTAGCCACACAACTGGCTGAGGCAAGTATCTTAAGCTAGCGTACCAGAGCCTACCGTCTCACGAGATATGACCGTGGCAAGTATCTTAAGCCATCTACCAGAGTCTGCCGATACACGAGAAATGACCAGGACAAGTATCTAAAGTGCGCCTGTAACCACATGTACAAATCAAGCCCGTGATTGTTCGTCACCGCGGCAAGCTTCATGGATTAGCGGTCCATGGACTAATAACATAACCCGGGGATTAATCCCTCACAATGACCGCATGCCCCGACATCTTACCTCGGTATAAGCATGGCCATGAAACCATCCTCGGGCGCATACCGTGGGCCACCCATCGTGTCGGTATGTCGAAGGAAATAACAAGATAATACTCAAAGTGGACGATGTAGTGGGACACCCAACGTGTCGGTATGTCCAAAAGAAATAACCGGATAATACTCAAAGTAGACACATACGTGGACCATCCAGCGTGTCGGTATGTCCAACAATCAATCAAATAGCGCCTCCACCGAGAGACACGAGTGAGAAAATCAAACACTTGCACAACAAAGCTATCACAACAAGCATAGGCAATTTTTAACGTACTTTTATTTTCATGTCAACAATCCAGGTTTCAACCCCAAAATACTACATACTTTCATTCTTTCATAAAGACCTCTTTTTACGTAAAAGCCATACGATACTATCACTCGTAGTATCAAACACGTTTTCTTTTCAAACCAAATTACTACACCTTCCGAAAATCTTTACAAGGCTTTTTAAAATCAAGTGCTTTATAGTTTTAAGATAACATCAAGTATACTTTTAAAACCCTGTAACTTACTCTTTTTTTTTAAACAAGTAACCCATACTTAAATCCAGTTTCTTCTCCTTTTCCAAAATCAAGTCGTTTATAAGTAAAGTCTCTTATCTTTCAAGATTACGTCGTTTATAAGTAAAGTCTCTTATCTTTCAAAATCAAGTCTCCATTTTATCTTCATAAAGTCGTTATAACTAATTTCCCATAAAGCTATTATAATACTTTATGTTTTAAATAAACCAAATTCATTTTACACACGTACGTCTACCGTACTATATATATTTCACAAATATCATGCTCAAGAGTATAGGAAGAATCACATACCTCCTCGGCTAAATCCACTTGCCAAGTCGGATGTGTCGCGCCTTGATGTCAACCTATAATAGTCAAAACACGCCTATCAACTTCTAGTTTTACGTGGGATTCTTCTAAGTAAGACTTCTCTTAGTCTGAAAAATTGGGCAAAGACTTGCCCGTTCTACTCAATTCTCCACCTTTATCAAGGCCCGATAATAGTAACCCACATGCCATAAATAAGGCGCAATAATTTCAAAATTTAAAGAAGGGGATCACACGCCCAAACGGAACGCGATTAACAATCTCTCCTTAATAACAACAATAATTAAAGAAGGGGATAACACGCCCAAACGGAACGCGATTAACAATCTCTCCTTAATAACAACAATAATTAAAGAAGGGGATAACACGCCCAAACAGAACGCGATTAACAATCTCTCCTTAATAACAATAATAATTAAAGAAGGGGATCACACGCCCAAACGGAATGCGATTTAACAATCTTCCCCTTAACAACAACGTAAATACAGTCCAAAGTAAATACGGTCCAAAGTAAATACGGTCCTTAAGTTGGGGTCCTTGGCCAACTTTTAAAATTTTACTTATCCAATTACTTCATTAGTCTTCCAACTTATATTCCAATCTTAATATAAGTTATAGTTCTTTTTTTGTTAACTTCTTAGCAAGTAATGGATACATTTACCATTTTAATGGCTAATATGTCAATTCTCCTTTTAACATCTTAACAAGATCCAAATCTTTCCTTATATCTTATAGTCCATAATATACTTCCAATATATATAATAATCAACTTCACAAAGAGGTTAAGGTTTATTACCTCAAAATAGCCCAAAAATTTCCAAGAACTTAAAGTCGTTCCTAAGCAAGTTTTACCTCCAAATCTTTGTGTTCCAAACCACCACAAGTCACCTTTAGAAGTTCCTAACCAACTTCTATTCAAGAATTAACTCCAAAAAGTGAAGAACACTAAGGCTTTTCTCCAAAGAACTCTCGGCGAGGGTAGTTTAGAGGTTAGGGTGTGAAATCATGTCTAACTCTTGGTTACTAATATTCCTAATACATTAAGGATGAACACTTAGAAGTTTAAGAATTTTTGGACAATATTTTCTCAAGAAAGGTGTTATACCCCGTGGTTTGGGCGTCGAGAAATTAGAAAACACGTTCGGGGGCACCAGGCGCATGGCCGGAGAAGCGTGCGCGCTAAAGCGAGGAAATCTGAGGCGCTGAAGTTCCAGCCTTGTGGCCGGAAACAGAACGCGGCGTCGAAAGATCCGGAGTCCGCAGGAGTTGGCCGCCTTGGCCCGGGAAGCAGCGCGAGGCGGGAAATTTGGGCGGAAAAACTTAGAAAGTCTGATTTTTGTTTTAAAAGAGGCCATGGGAGGGTGACAAGTGTCCCCCCCATCTGATTTCTGCTACATGCATTATATTGACCAAGACTTGGTCATTTCTTTCAACATTTCATCTCTACACTCCACCTCTCTCTAAGTTAAAAAGCTCATCCTTCTCTCTAAATTCCCAAGAGGAATTCTAGCCTAAGGGGAAAAATCTGAAAAGTGTAATAGGAAGGAAAGGTTATTACAAGCTTGTGAAGACTTTTGTGGTGGTGTTCTTGGAGAAAAGGCTAGCAAGGTGTTGGAATAAGTTTGGCTAAAACTTGAGGTAACATTTCTTCTCTTGTAGTTGGTTTTTGGGTGTTGCATGTTTAATAGGAAGAACTTGTAGTTGGAAAAATGCACTTAGAGTAGTTGCATGTAAGAAATGGGGTTGATTATGAAAGAATTGGTTAGGGGGATATTATGAGCATGTTGTTGCCTAAATACTACATTAGACTTGTTGGGTTAGTTGGTGTAACTTGTGGGGCTGAATTTTACACACCAAAGTTTAGGTGTGTAATCCCCTTGGTGTTGGTTGGTTGTTGAGCCTTAAACATGGCATTTGAGCGTTAAAAATCGACCTTGGAAAAGGTGGCAATGTATGTAGAAACAAAGGAAACGCTGCCCAATTTTCCGTAGGAAATTGGTGACTTTAACTTGGAAATTCTGCATTTGTAATTAGAGCTTGATAAACGTATTGTGGTCATTTTAGGTTGACATACTACGTGCGGTAAATTGGACTTAGCTTGTGGATTGACCGAAGAGGTATGTGGAGCTTTCCTATCTCTTGAGCATGATTAGTTGTACCTATGTAGTGCGGTAGGCGTCAAGATTTGGAAATCTTCGTTTGTTATAAGTATTTGATACTTGCCGTTTTAAAGAAAATTATAAAAATCCCTTGGACTTAAGGGAATGTGTTTTACTATTGTTTAACTCTAATATAACGGCTTTATGGGGAGTTGGTTATATTAGCTTGTGAAAGTTTAATGGAGAAAGGTTTTGATGATTTGAACTTGTGGAAGGAAAATGGTTTTAAGGCATGAATTGCCTAAGGTTTTACAAGAAATGAAGTCACTTAATTTAGAAGCTTGAGATAGTTTTAAAAGGAAATGTGACTTGTTTTGAAAAGAAATCGTAACTTGATACTATGGTGATTAGTATCTTGGAATTTTTGTATAAAAAGAGTTATTTCTTAAAAGGTTAGAGGTACATGATACTCGGGTTAAATTCCCGGATTTTTACTAAAAGACATGATCGTGCCTTAGGTATACTAAAATGAGAGGATGTATTAATACTATTAATAAGAAGTTAGGTGATTCTTAACTTTCTTGAGTTATGATAGGCCGGTAGTGCTTATGTTGTGATGTGATAGGCCGGTAGTGCTTATGTTATGTTTTATTAGCCGGATGAGCTATGTTTTATATGTTTATATTGTTACGGGTAAAACCCGGGTTATTATTTATGCCATGGATTTGCTACCCATGATGCGAGTGCGGCGCTTGTACTCATGCGGATCTGGACCATAGGATCCATGCGGGTGAAATAGTCCCGTGCGAGTGCGCGATGGTACTCGCGGATCCACGGGATCCGTGCGGGTGAAATAGTCCCGTGCGGGTGAAATAGTCCTATGGCGAGGCGGATGACCTCATGCGGGTCCACGGGACCTATGCGGGTGAAATAGTCCCGAGTAGGATTGCTTAATGATACTACAGGCGAGGTACCTGTTTTGATCGTGAGCCTCCTATTTTTATGCTATAAAACTTATACTTGTTACTCTGCATTGTTAGTAAGGCACGGTCACGGTAAAGCGATTTTCGTCTATAACTCCGGCTTATATTTTGACTTATGATATTATTACGGTATTTTCGGTTCGCATATTTGGTACATGTTATGCGGACCTCGCCGAGCTGCGTTCATGCGCGAGTTGAGGTTCATAGCTGGCGATCCGCACTCTTAGGATCACGGTTCGGTTCTCGGAAGGCTCCATTTCTCGGAGGCCTGCGTCTTTTAGTACGATTCCACGAGGTTGTAGACTTTTGTACATTCGGGGTATGGCGGGGCCCTGTCCGTCATAGTGTTATTCATTCTTAGAGGCTGTAGTCTTGTCGGACTTGGTTCGTTAAGGATGTAGCTGTTCGGTTTATGTACTTTTGGGTTAGCCATTTTAGGGCTAGACTATTTTATATCTTAATGGTTGTTTATCTTGAGTTTACATTCATTGGTTTTCTCGATGTTGTGTCACTAGGGTGCGGGTTAAGGCAGGTCACGGTCGGGTTGGTCGTGACAAAAGTGGTATCGAGCGATTAATCCTCGGAAAGAGTCTCTGAGCCGTATCTAGTAGAGTCTTGATTATCGGTGTGTTGTGCACCACATCTATAATCGGGAGGCTGCGGGATATTTAGGATTAGTTTCCATTTCTTCTCACTCTAAGATCGTGCGATAGATTTGTGTGGTTAGTCGTCTCTCACTAACGAGTTATGGTGTTCTGTTCTGAGGAAGCGTGATGACCAGAGAAGATTATGTGGATTGCGTATCGGGTTGGTAATACTTGTAGTATAGTTGGTATTGCGACATCTGACTATCTGATTTGTATGAGGATCACGTATGTGTTGCCAAGAATGATTTTAGATTACCGAGATTTGGTAAGGACTAAATAGATGCAGGGAGGTATGAGCAGTTAAGGAACTCTCGTCGAGGTTTTACGTGCTAGTTTGAGAAAATTAGGAGGCGATGAGTTGTCGGAAAAGTAATGGAACCTTAAGAAGCTTAATTAAGGGCCCGATGGGAGACTATGTTTGTAAATTAAGCTCGTGGTATGCTTAAGAGGATAGTGCGGATGGGATCCGTGTGGGGTAAGTAATGGTTGTTGTGACGAGGCGACACGACTATGGTATTATGAGAAGTTAGTATACTGTTTATGGGGTGGGATCGGTTGATAGTAGTCATTCGTGTGAGTCACGAGGTACAAGCAGTCTAGTTAATCGTTTCTGGATTCGTGGGCGCGTTCCGGAACAGGTTGTGAGCGGAAATGACCTTATATTGTTTAACTTAGTAACTCCAGATCGAAGGCCAACTTTATTATGGAAGTTATGTCGTAAGCTAGAATAAGTTTGGGAGTGCGAAAAATCTGGCCGTGAGGAAGTAAGCAACGGTGTGAAAGAAATAGAGCGAATCCATGAGAACGCTTTAGAGTAACTACGCGTGAGTGGTGATGGGTGGTAGGCGGGTGTATACTAATTGCGAAGCGTCTGATCGTGGGACCACAGCAAACCTAAGCGGCTATTATGAGGCGTTGAGGTCATTATGAGTGCGGACTAGTTGGCCTCTGGTTATGCAGCGTGGACTCTGAAGAGATTGATTCGGTACGGTTTCGGTAAATCGGTTATTGAAGGGAAAGGAAGTGAAGTAGTAACGATGAATTATCCTTCCTTCTTTGGCATTTTGTTTTAATAAGTCGTGTGACTTGTTCATTGAGAAAAATTGTGAAAGTAAGTAATACTTGGATTTGAAGGAATTTATGTTAAGTGCCCTTGGAGGTACTTGGAGTTGGTTTGGTGTGGCGGTAAGGGCCACGACCTTCGGATAATTTCAAGGAAATGTGCAAGGCAAGAATAAAATAAATCTGGTATTTGTAAGAAAGTGAGGCATCTTTGGTAGGTTTGAAAATCTACGATTTTAAGGCGGTGCGTAATGATTAGATAATTCTGGGACCACGAGAGGACCGGTGATTAGGGTTGTGACACGAGAAAGTTTAATGAAGGGAGATAGGTTCTCTCCCTACATAAAAGAATAGCCTTACGTATTATGGGGTTATGTGTACCCGTGTAGTTAGGCGAAGGATGGGAGGCGGGTAGGTCTTGATATCGTCATGCCATAAATTACGGTTTTAGATATCCGTGGAAAAAGTATTGTGTTGGGGGTAATTAAGAGCAGCGTTACGAAATGGTCGGGGAAGTGTCGTAAGAAAAATGCGGGTGAAATGCGCATATTTGAAGCTATGCGGTTATGGATCAAATTAGAAACACTTTACTATTAATGAGCATAAGGTAGGTTATGACCGAAGGATAAAAGAGAATACAACTATGGTTATGTAAGTTGCACGAGAATCTGATTACCGGACTAGTGTAAGACCGTTAGTAAGTAATGGGCGGTAGGAACACCTCGAGGAAAGGTAGTAGCATCTGTCTTGGCGAGAAATATAGTAAGAGAATACGGAGGGTAAGGGACCCGGGACAACTTGAAATAACTTATAAAGGAAAGGCAGTAGACACTCGAGCGATAAGAAATCTTGACAAGTCATTGGATTATGTATCTGAAGTGAATTGAGGTTGAACAGGACTATAAGCTCTACAGTGAGAGGATAATAGGATTACTACTTGACAAGATCAAGGAAGTCTTCCCACAAATTGTGATTGGCGGAAGTCTTAGCCATGCGGCAAGCAAAGGAATCAGATCAGTATAGTAACCAAGTTTGGTTGCAGAGAAAGGAAAGCAGGAACCATGGCGAGATTAAGGATGCTCGAATATTTTGCAAGTGCAAGAGAGGCTTCGATTATTGGAAGAGAAGTTGACCACGACTACGATTCTAACCTCTTGAGAGACTAGAGGTTAGGGTATTATTGTAACACGTTGGGTGTTGGACTAGGTTGTGTCTTGTATGACACGATAAGGTTAGAGCTTATGTTTCCGGTTAGGGAAGCGAAAGAATTACGTTACTCGCGATTTAGAGTCGTAGCGATTGATCGTACCTTGAAGATTTGGAGGCAATTTCCTTATATAGATTTCATGTGGATATTTGCGTAGACCACGAAACTCGGTATATCTTGGTGAGGCGGTTGAATTTGCGGCGAGAGCGGTGGTTAGGGTTACTCGAGATTGTGATATTGATATCTATACCACCCGGGGAAGGCGATGTAGTTGCGAGATGACCTTAGTCGCGGATCAATGGGTAGTGCAGCCGAAGTGCGGCCGGGGAAGAAGGACATGGTCGAGGTTACACGATTAGCAAGCCTTGGGGTTCATTTGGTTGATTCCGTTAATGCGAATTGGGTTCGAAGGTCGCCTAGTCTTCCATCGTCGGGAGGTGAAGAAGCGGCGATATGAGGATCCGATTTTGAGTGCGATGCGAGATGCAGCTCTCGGGAAGAGAAGAGTCTATTTGAGGTAGCTTTGATGGGGAGCTAAGGTCGAGGCGGTTGTGTGTTCCGATGTAGCGAGGACCGTCGGCGGTTACGGGGAGGCCGCGGTGCTCGTTATTCGATTCATCAGTGCGACTAAGATGTACCATGACCTCAGTGCATGTATTGGTGGGATGGTTTGAAGAGGGGCGTGGCGGTTTTGTTGCCCGATGTCCTAATTATCGGCGAGTTAGGTTGAGCACGGCTTGGTGGGCTGCTGGTATTGATTTCCGATGTGGAAATGGGAGGTGGTCAACATGGACTTATTACGGGGTTACCTCGCACGGAGGAGACATGATTCCATTTGGGTTGTTGTGGTGGCGAAATCAGCCCACTTTCTTCGATCGGGGCGGCGTTTTGGTAGGACTATGCGGATTATATATTAGAGATTGTGAGATTGCGGAGTCGGTGTCGATTATATCGAGATAGAGATCGATTCACGGCTAACCGGAGGTCTTTCGAGAAGGGATTAGGGACAGTGAGTCTCGGCGGCGTTTCATCCTCGAGACGGGCGGACGGGCGCACTATCGAACGCGAGGATATCTTTGCGGGCTTGTGTTATTGATTTCGGGTAGGGAGGATCATTTACCTCTTGTAGGTTTGCTTATAACAACGGCTACCATTAGTGTTGGATGGCGCCTTATGAGGCCTTATACGGGAGGAAGTGCAGTCGCGATAGGTTGGTTTGAAGTGGGAGAAGTGCGATTAATCGGGCGGTTTGGTTCATTGAGCGATGGGTAAGGTGAAGCTTATCCGGGAAGCGGTTATTGGCAGCCAGTCGGCAATCATATCACGAGATCATCGGCGTCGACACTTAGAGTTTGAGGTTAATGATTGGGTCTTTACGAAAGTGTCACCCATGAAGGGTGTGATGAGATTTGGGAGAAAGGAAACTCGGCCCAGTACATTGGGCGTGTCAGTTGTCAGAAGAGTGGGCAAGGTTGCCTATGAGTTGGATCTGCCGTCCGATCTTGGCGATACATCCGATTTTCACGTGTCTATGTTACGGAAATCGTTGGAGATCCGTCTAGAGTGCACGATTCGGGATGTCGGTGTGAGAGAAGTTATCGTATGAGAGAGTCATGGCGATACTCGATCGTCGAGTTAGGCGACGGACGAAGGGCGTGGCTTCCGTCAGGTCTTATGGCGGAGCGAGCGAGGAGAAAATGGCGTGGGAAGCGAGAGGATGACATGATGAAGAAGTATCCTCACTTATTCCTACACCTCGGATAACCCACTTTCACCTTGTTAGTTTTGATTTAGTTGATTATGCTTGAGTAATGTTGTGGCTCGGGGAGCATTCTTTTGCAAAGGAATAGTTAAGAAGATATGTTTATATTGTGTTTTGTGTAAGGCTAGAAGGAACATTGAACGAATGTTTCTAAGAGAGAATGTTATACCAGTGGTTGGCCGTCTGAGAAATTAGAAAACACGTTCGGGGGCCTCGAGCCATGGCGCGGGCGAGACATGGCGCGGCGAGGAAATCTGGTGGCGCTGAAGTTCCAGTAGCGCTTGGCCGAAAGCAGGCATGGCGTCGAAAGATCCGAGTCGCGGAGTTGCAGCGCCGGGAAGCGGCGCGTAGGCGGCGAAATTTGGGCGGAAAAACTTAGAAAGTCTGATTTTTGTTTTAAAAGAGGCCATGGGAGGGTGACAAGTGTCCCCGTCGATTCTGCTACATGCATTATATTGACCAAGACTTGGTCATTTCTTTCAACATTTCATCTCTACCTCCACCTCTCTCTAAGTTAAAAGCTCATCCTTCTCTAAATTCCCAAGAGGAATTCTATCCTAAGGAAAAATCTGAAAAGTGTAATAGGAAGGAAAGGTTATTACAAGCTTGTGAAGACTATTGTGGTGGTGTTCTTGGAGAAAAGGCTAGCAAGGTGTTGGAATAAGTTTGGCTAAAACTTGAGGTAACATTTCTTCTCTTGTAGTTGGTTTTTGGGTGTTGCATGTTTAATAGGAAGAACTTGTAGTTGGAAAAATGCACTTAGAGTAGTTGCGTAAGAAATGGGGTTGATTATGAAAGAATTGGTTAGGGGGATATTATGAGCATGTTGTTGCCTAAATACTACATTAGACTTGTTGGGTTAGTTGGTGTAACTTGTGGGGCTGAATTTTACACACCAAAGTTTAGGTGTGTAATCCCTTAGTGTTGGTTGGTTGTTGAGCCTTAAACATGGCATTTGAGCGTTAAAAATCGACCTTGGAAAGGTGGCAATGTATGTAGAAACAAAGGAAGCGCTGCCCGATTTTCCGTAGGAAATTGGTGACTTTAACTTGGAAATTCTGCATTTGTAATTGGAGCTTGATAAGCGTATTGTGGTCATTTTAGGTTGACATACTACGTGCGGTAAATTGGACTTAGCTTGTGGATTGGCCAGAAGAGGTATGTGGAGCTTTCCTATCTCTTGAGCATGATTAGTTGTACCTATGTAGTGCGGTAGGCGTCTGAGATTTGGAAATCTTCGTTTGTTATAAGTATTTGATACTTGCCGTTTTAAAAGAAAAGTATAAAAATCCCTTGGACTTAAGGGAATGTGTTTTACTATTGTTTAACTCTAATATAACGGCTTTATGGGAGTTGGTTATATTAGCTTGTGAAAGTTTAATGGAGAAAGGTTTTGATGATTTTAACTTGTGGAAGGAAAATGGTTTTAAGGCATGAATTGCCTAAGGTTTTACAAATGAAGTCACTTAATTTAGAAGCTTGAGATAGTTTTAAAAGGAAATGTGACTTGTTTTGAAAAGAAATCGTAACTTGATACTATGGTGATTAGTATCTTGGAATTTTTGTATAAAAGAGTTATTTCTTAAAGGTTAGAAGTACATGATACTCGGGTTAAATTCGGATTTTTACTAAAAGACATGATCGTGCCTTAGGTATACTAAAATGAGAGGATGTATTAATACTATTAATAAGAAGTTAGGTGATTCTTAACTTGCTTGAGTTATGATAGGCGGTAGTGCTTATGTTGTGATGTGATAGGCGGTAGTGCTTATGTTATGTTTTATTAGCGGATGAGCTATGTTTTATATGTTTATATTATTCTGGGTAAAACCGGGTTATTATTTATGCCATGGATTTGCTACCCATGATGCGAGTGCGGCGCTTGTACTCGTGCGGATGCGGACCATAGGATCCGTGCGGGTGAAATAGTCCCGTGCGATGCAGCGATGGTACTCGTGCGGATCCACATGATCCGTGCGGGTGAAATAGTCCGTGCGGGTGAAATAGTCTATGGCGAGGCGGATGACCTCATGCGGGTCCACGGGACCTATGCGGGTGAAATAGTCCGAGTAGGATTGCTTAATGATCTACGGGCGAGGTACCTGTTTTGATCGTGAGCCTCTATTTTTATGCTATAAAACTTATACTTGTTACTCTCATTGTTAGTAAGGCCTGGTGCAAGGTAAGCGATTTCGTCTATAACTCCGGCTTATATTTTGACTTATGATATTATTACGGTATTTTCGGTTCGCATATTGGTACATGTTATGCGACCTCGCCTTGAAGTGCGTTCATCTGCGAGTTGAGGTTCATAACTTGCGATCCGCACTCTTAGGATCACGGTTCGGTTCTCGGAAGGCTCCATTTCTCGGAGGCCTCGTCTTTTAGTGCGATTCCACGAGGTTGTAGACTTTTGTACATTCGGGGTATGGCGGGGCCCTGTCCCGTCATAGTGTTATTCATTCTTAGAGGCCTGTAGTCTTGTCAGCACTTGGTTCGTTAAGGATGTAACTGTTCGGTTTATGTACTTTTGGGTTAGCCATTTTGGGCTAGACTATTTTATATCTTAATGGTTGTTTATCTTGAGTTTACATTCCGCTGGTTTTCTCTGATGTTGTGTCACTAGGGTGCCCGGGTTAAGGCACCGGTCACGGGTCCTTGTTCGGGTCGTGACAAAAGGGGGGGTTTGGACGAGAACTAGCTAGAAGGTAGAGGGAAATATTTTCATGTCTTGAAATATACTAAGTGTGGAAGATTTCATCAACTAGAGGTGTTTATATAGGACAACCAAGGGTTAGGATTGAAACATGTGTATGGTATAGATTGTTTGTGTAGGTTCCTTTCTCCACTTGTCCCACAAAATGCCATGCAAGACTTTGACCATTTGACTAGCCCACTTTCTTGCCCAAAACCGTGTATATGGCCATGCAAATGCCATGCAAGACTTTTGGCCACTTGTCTTGCCACGATCTTGAAAAAACAGTCCACTATGTCTACTTGGGGTGACACGTGTCGCCCTCCTATTGGTCCAAAATATTTTATCTCTCGGAAAAATTTCATAATCGCAAAAATATTGAAAATGTAAAATTTCCTTCACAAGGTTCGGAATATTTTCCGTCGGAAAATAATTCTTTCATACTTACCCTAATTAGGGTTTATACATTAAATGCATGCGTCACATACATACTCGGAACTACGGGTATAACATTCTCCCAGAAACGTTCGTCGAATGTTCCTTCTAAGTCTCAAGCACATGCGCGTGAGTCTTCACTACTACACTTACCAAACCAATCATGCCACGAATGGCCATAGTATAACATCTGGCGTAAAAACTCAAATCCAATCGGCGAAATCATCTCTAAAGCGTATACAACACTATTATCTCCCACCCAAGGTCTAAAGGATACTCCATTCGCATCTTTACTTCACAAAAGGAACACTTCTATCTTCTTAACACATCTTCGCCTCTGTTTCTTACTCGTGGTACTCTCCTCGTATACTCGAACTCTTTCTAGTATACGTACCATACTTCAGTCATCGCTTCAGTTTCCAAAACTTTGGAGTTACTACCTCCCAACTTGGTCATTTTACTAGCCTTTCATTCCTCTAAGGCCATTCCCGGCCTTCACGATCCGATTCTGGTCGAACACATCCGCGAACTCGTACGATGGTTACCTAAACTTGGGCTTAACACCCTTGTGACCCTATCATCTGGCGGGACCACCCCAAACTGACCCCACCTCATTCCGGGCTGCGGGTTGACCCGCGATCTTGCCTCAACCCGACCCATTATCGCTCTAAATTCTTGTTCCCGTCCGGGATGATCTTACTTATTCTCGTCATGAAAATTACCATTTTTTTTCTTGCTCGACCTACGGAATTATCCCACAATACATTTCACGCATACCAAGTACTTCGACAAAGACTAACTGTAAAATCTTTTACTCAAGATGGCCTTACATCTAAGGTCTCAACTGTTATAATATTCTAAGGCTCACAATTTCCTTGCCCCTAAACTTACCTTTTTAACTAACCATGTTCTCTAAATCACAATTTTTACACAGTGCTATCCAAACATAACACTTTAACATAAAATCATCATATCACGCATACAAATCTCTAGAGGGTTAAGGATATACCTATAACTACTGCTTCACTCTAATCATAGTCCTGCTCTGCAGGGCGCATAGCTAGAGAAGGCGATGAACCAGCCATTGATCCTGAAGGCCGAGTCTCTACATCCGCGCTACCTCTGGTCGGACAATTTCTTGCAAAATGGCCCTGCTGGCCGCACGTAAAACAAGCCCTCTGAATACCGTGACACTCCCCCGCATGGGGTCTACCACTAGCCACGAGGTCGGGTAGCTATCAGCCAACACCCCTACTCCCCTGAAAACGTGAACCCTTGGAGCCCTGACCTGCTCCTGAATACTCTGGATGTCCTGAGGACTGTAGAGGAACACTCTGTACTGGCGGAGGCGTATAACTAGTCTGCTGCTGAAGCGGTCCGCCTTGAAAGTTACCAAAGGACCCTGCTGTCCTGGCCTTTTTCTGCTGGTATTGGTCAATCTGTCGGCCTATCCGTTCCTCACATCCAAGTGCATAACCCTGCATGCGGGCAATGTCTATGCCCGGCTGAAGAGCTACACCCGAGCAACTCTCTGCTAAGTAATCATCGAGCCCGGTGACATAGCGGTGCACTCTGTCCTCCATGTCTGGCACTAAAGCGGGGACGTACCGAGCCAATGAGTCAAACTCTATATTGTACTCCCGACTGTCGCGCTCTGTCTGACATCAAAAATCTATCGGCGCGCTCTCGCCATCGTGGCGGCAAGAAATGGTGAAAATGCCTCGAGAACTTCGTCCCAAAGCTGGCGGCGCGTACTCCCGACAGCTCCGTGAATCAAAGCGACGATCATTTGCGGTATCCGCGCGGCCGATGCGAACCTAAGACCACCGCATCGGTCTCGAAGCCTTGATCACTCGCGATCGGCACAGCTGTCGGATGAACTCCTGCGGATCATCTTCAGGCCTCGATCCATAGAACTCTGGTGGGCTGCAACTCAGAAAATCCCGAAGTCTCAAACCATCCGATCTCGGGTGAACTACGGGTGCTACTGGAACTGTTGTCTCCAGCCTATCCTCATGCCTAGCTACGATCCTGGCTAATAACTGGGCCATCTCCTTGTAACCCATCTCCTCTGCTCCAGGCTGTGGGGCTGGAGGCTCAGGTACCGTGGTCTCAGTAGCCACTGCTGCGGCTCTAAACCCTGCTGGGGCCGGCGGCGTCGTGGAACTCGCCGTCTGAGGTATTACCTCGGGTAATGACCGGGCCTGCGCCATCGTACTCCTCTGTGTTCTACTCGCAGCTCCTCCTGCTGCCTTGCCCTTCTGGGCCCTGGTTGCCTTTCGCAGGCATAGCGGTAAAAGAAATGCGTCGAGGGTCGACTTATAACACGGCTCTAAGGCACGATCTCGAGTGAGAAGAATGAAACCAATCCTAAATGTCCTTGACCTCACGATTATAGATGTGGTGCACAACACGCGATAATCAAAACTCTGAGACACGATGCGTAGACACTTTCAGAGGACTAAGCGCTCACGATACCACTTTTGTCACGACCCGTTCCGGGCGCGCGGTGCCTTACCGGGCACCCTGGTGATCTGACATCGAGAAAATCGTGGAAATAAAATCAAAGACATGAAACAATAGATTAACGTAAGAGCAGGCTAACCAAAGCGGTTACCTTTACGTATATAAATTAAAAACTTGAGCAGTTAAATCCTTTTTACAAACCTTGCCTAGCGGTACTACAGGACCTCTAAGAGTTTTTATACAACTATGGCGGAGAGGGCCGCGGACCTACGTGTACAAGTACCTATAATGACAGGAACCATACGAAAGATAAGCCTCGGAGAAGCGGAGCTTCCCAAAAGCTGCGATCTATTAGCGAGGATCAACAAGCGGTGTACCTCTACTGCGGCATGAGCGCAACCCCGAAGGAGGTCGATGCAACGGTACAGTATGTGAAGAAAATTGTAATGAAATCACATTTCATCATTTTATAAAACCATTTCGCAATAAGTGAGCAGTTATGTCAAGTAAGGGGCGCGTGTCCTCAAAATCATCACTCGCAGCGCCTGTGGGTCTCGCGCCATGATATCAATCGTGCTGTGGAACTCCTTCCTCGCTCTGGCGGTACATGATGTACAACAACACCCGTATGTGAGCGGAACACTAGATCACTGCGACATCAAACCGATCGGGCGAGTAGAGTAGCGAACTACGGATCAGAAGGCTAGTCATAAAACTTCACGGGCCAATGCGGAAGCCAACTACGGATCAAAAACTAGCCACTGGCGAGGCAAGTATCTTAAGCTAGCGTGCGAGCCTACCGTCTCACGAGATATGGCCGTGGCAAGTATCTTAAGCCATCTGCGAGCTGCGACGAGAAATGACCAGACAAGTATCTAAAGTGCGCTGTAACCACGTGTACAAATCAAGCGTGATTGTTCTTCAGCGGCAAGCTTCATGGATTAGCGGTCCATGGACTAATAACATAACGGGATTAATCCTCACAATGACCGCATGCCCGGCATCTTACCTCGGTATAAGCATGGCCGTGAAACCATCCTCTTTGGGCGCATGCAGTGGGCCACCCGTCGTGTCGATGTTGCAAAGGAAATAATAAGATAATACTCAAAGTGGGCGCGTACGTGGGCCACCCAGCGTGTCGATATGTCGAAAAGAAATAACGGATAATACTCAAAGTAGACACATACAGTGGACCATCCAACGTGTCAGTATGTCCAACAATCAATCAAATAGCCGGCCCTCCACCGAGAGACACGGTAGCACAAAATCAAACACTTGCACAACAAAGCTATCACAACAAGCATAGGCAATTTTTAATGTACTTTTATTTTCATGTCAACAATCCGAGTTTCAACCCCAAAATACTACATACTTTCATTCTTTCATAAAGACCTCTTTTTATGTAAAAGTCATACGATACTATCACTCGTAGTATCAAACACGTTTTCTTTTCAAACCAAATTACTACACCTTCCGAAAATCTTTACAAGGCTTTTTAAAATCAAGTGCTTTATAGTTTTAAGATAACATCAAGTATACTTTTAAAACCCCGTAACTTACTCTTTTTTTTAAAACAAGTAACCCATACTTAAATCCAGTTTCTTCTCCTTTTCCAAAATCAAGTCGTTTATAAGTAAAGTCTCTTATCTTTCAAGATTACGTCGTTTATAAGTAATGTCTCTTATCTTTCAAAATCAAGTCTCCATTATATCTTCATAAAGTCGTTATAACTAACTTCCCATAAAGCTATTATAACACTTTATGTTTTAAATAAACCAAATTCATTTTACAAATGCACGTCTAGTACTATATATATTTCACAAATATCATGCTCAAAGTATAGGAAGAATCACATACCTCCTGCTAAATCCACTTGCCAAGTCGGCTATGTCACTTGTGAGTGTCGACTATAATAGTCAAAACACGCCTATCAACTTCTAGTTTCGTGGGATTCTTCTAAGTAAGACTTCTCTTAGTCTACGAAAAATTGGCGCACTTCCGTTTCTACTCAATTCTCCACCTTTATCAGGCGATAATAGTAACCCACGTACCGTAAATAAGGCGCAATAATTTCGAAATTTAAAGAAGGGGATCAGCCCAAGCGGGCGTGATTAACAATCTCTCCTTAATAACAACAATAATTAAAGAAGGGGATAACACGCCCAAGCGGACGCGATTAACAATCCCTCCTTAATAACAACAATAATTAAAGAAGGGGATAACATGTACCCAAAGCGAACGCGATTAACAATCTCTCCTTAATAACAATAATAATTAAAGAAGGATCAGCGCGAAGCGGAACACGATTTAACAATCTTCCCTTAACAACAGCGTAAATCTGGTCAAAGTAAATACGGTCCAAATTAAATACGGTCCAAGTAAATACGCTCCAAAGTAAATACGGTCCTTAAGTTGGGGTCCTTGGCCAACTTTACAATTTTACTTATCGAATTACTTCATTAGTCTTCCAACATATTCCGATCTTAATATAAGTTATAGTTCCTTTGTTGTTAACTTCTTAGCAAGTAATGGATACATTTACCATTTTAATGGCTAATATGCCAATTCTCCTTTTAACATCTTAACAAGATCCAAATCTTTCCTTATATCTTATAGTCCATAATATACTTCCAATATATATAATAATCAACTTCACAAAGAGGTTAAGGTTCATTACCTCAAAATAGCCCAAAAATTTCCAAGAACTTAAAGTCGTTCCTAAGCAAGTTTTAGCTCCAAATCTTTGTGTTCCAAACCACCACAAGTCACCTTTAGAAGTTCCTAACCAACTTCTATTCAAGAATTAACTCCAAAAAGTGAAGAACACTAAGGCTTTTCTCCAAAGAGCTCTCGACCAAGGGGGTGGTTTAGAGGTTAGAGTGTGAAATCTTGTCTAACTCTTGGTTACTAATCTTCCTAATACATTAAGGAAGAACACTTAGAAGTTTAAGAATTTTTGGACAATATTTCCTCAAGAAAGGGGGGGTTTGGACGAGAACTAGCTAGAAGGGAGAGGGAAATATTTTCAAGTCTTGAAATATACTAAGTGTGGAAGATTTCATCAACTAGAGGTGTTTATATAGGACAACCAAGGGTTAGGATTGAAACATGTGTATGGTATAGATTGTTTGTGTAGGTTCCTTTCTCCACTTGTCCCACAAAATGCCATGCAAGACTTTGACCATTTGACTAGCCCACTTTCTTGCCCAAAACCGTGTATATGGCCATGCAAATGTCATGCAAGACTTTTGGCCACTTGTCTTGCCCACTAGTCTTGAAAAAAACCGTCCACTATGTCTACTTGGGGTGACACGTGTCTCCCTCCTATTGGTCCAAAATATTTTATCTCTCGGAAAAATTCCATAATCGCAAAAATATTGAAAACGTAAAATTTCCTTCTGAGTTGGAATATTTTCCGTCGGAAAACAATTCTTTCATACTTACCCTAATTAGGGTTTATACGTTAAATGTGCGTCCTTACATCGTACTCAGGAACTACGGGGTATAGCGCCAGTGTAGGACCTGCTCGAGTTTTGGATAACCATACTGTTCAGGAGTTTATCTTTTTGGTATATGTCACGCCGAACCGGGCGTGGTAGTGCCTACAGGCACCATACTGGTGACACAAGTAAGCTGCGGAATTTAAATAACACCTCATTTTGTTTTTTAACCAACATACGTGCAAGCAAAGCGACAAATGTCATATAACATACGTAATAAAATACACTACTATACATGAGTCGATCCAGCGTATGAATCTGACCCTACAAGAGTTTCTTGCCTGATGGCGGGACAAGGACCCGCCATACCCATAACTATACAAAAACATGTACTGAAGGATATATACGAAAAAGATCACGAGCGGATGAGCTATCCAAAACTACGGCGGTCCTACACTGCGGATCACCAAGCTGCGTACCTAAACTGCGGCATGAGCGCGGCCGAAGGAGAGTCGATCTGAAGAATGTACCAAGTATGTGGTGAAAAATCTGTAATGAAATAATAACGATCTAAACAAAGCAGGAGACATGTATGATAGCCAACCTATAGTACACAATACATAGCGATCATATCAAGTCGGGGCGCGTGCCTCAAAGTCATTACTCAAATATAACCATGGGTCTCGCGCCCGTAATATCAATCGTGCGTGGAATCCTTCGCCATTGGCGATCCGTGATATAAATACAACATCGATAAGCACTGAACCTTGCAATCATGAGAGTAATGCAATCCTTTTTATCTTTTAAGTTATGTCTTTAACAATGAAATTCTTGTTCCACTTTAATTCATAACAACTGCACCACTTTCGTTAATGAAATCAATACCGTTTCAAAACATGAAGGGCGTGCGGTTCGAGTCAACCACCCACGTGTTATAATGCAACCTATCATAGGACTATTTCACATGAGGACTATTTCACCGGCAGGTCGTGAGGACATGACGAGTCATCGATACGATACTCGCATCACGGATAGCTAATCCGTGGCTTATATATATCAGAAATTTAACGCTTGAAGTCAAATCTGACCAGTGAGTGTGTACCACTCACCCCGTAGGAGCTAACCCGTGGCATCCTTGAAATAAGTTGTCGGCCCTTTATGGAGGGGCGGAGATGTGGAGATATGACACTTGCACGAATGTCTATATGAGCAACCCGTATGCGAAAACTAAGGCAAAACCATGCCTTTACACAAATCAAGACAATTACCATGCCTTTCTTTTGTCATAAGCCAAGACAATACCATGCCTTTACCTGACCAAGACAATTACCATGCCTTTTTACATAAACAAAGACAATACCATGCCTTTCCTTTTACATAAACCAGAGGAATCCTTATTTAAGCAAGCCAAAGTACTTATCAAGGCAGCGTAGAATAATTTCTCATTTAAAACAAGCCAAAGTACTATCGAGGCACAAATAGAATAAATTCTCATTTAACAAGCCAAAGTACTATCGAGGCACAAATAGCATCATTCTCATTTAACAAGCCAAAGTACTTATGAAGGCACAAATAGAATAATTCTCATTTAACAAGCCAAAGTACTTATCAAGGCACAAATAGCATAATTCTCATTTAACAAGCCAAAGTACTTATCAAGGCACAAATAGCATAATTCTCATTTAACAAGCCAAAGTACTTATCAAGGCACAAATAGCATAATTCTCATTTAACAATCCAAAGTACTTATCAAGGCACAAATAGCATAATTCTCATTTAACAAGTCAAAGTACTTATCAATGCGTGCATTCTTTTCAAAAAACTCCTTTTTATGTAAAACCCCAAGATACTAACACTCGTAGTATCAAGGCGTGTCTATTTTTTTTAAAGTAAGCTACTACATTTTTAGAAAACTCATTTCAAAGCTTGAAACCAAGTAACTTCAAATTTTCACAATCTAGGCAACTTATGCCCATTAATCAAAATAGACAACTTTCTTAACCTTCCATAAAGCCGTTATAACCAACTTTCCATAAAGCGTTATAACCCTTTGTAGTTTAGACATATTCATTCATTTTTATAACCATGAGACTTATACTTTTAAAACCAAGTATCACGTACTTACAAATCAAGTTTCTTAACTTTCAAAATACTTCAAGTCTCTTAATCTTTAGAAATCAAGTTTCTTCTACTTTTAAACCCAGTAACTCACACCTTTAAAACAAGTTACTTCTCTTAAATCATGTCATTTCTCCTCTTTTAAAACAATTAAGTAAATCACTCTTTTGACTCCCATAAAGTCATTATAACGACCTTTAGGTTTTGAAACTAAGCACTAGCCAAAAGATTTGGAAACCACTTCCTTTTGAAGACTACATGTACTTTAAGTAAAATACTTTCACTTTTGAGAATCCAAACTTCACTAAGGAAATGGATTAAAACAACTTACAATTAAAACATCAAAGTACAATCAAGGAAGTATATAGAACAAATTTTATATTAGGCAATCCAAGTACAACGAGGAATGGATCGTTTAAGGAGTAGGACATACTTTCTTTATCTTAAGGAATCATGCTAGAAGAAGAGATAGTTCACATACCTTTTGGCAATCCACAAGCTAAGTCGAATCGCCGCGTGAAGTGTCAACCTATAATGGCCTGACATGACTATCGACTTCTAGTTCTTACGTTAGAATAATACTAAGTATACGGTCTCTTATTCTACGGAAAATCGGGCGCCTCCTTTGTTTCTACATACTTTGCCACCTTTTTCAAGGCGAATTCAATAACCAAACATACCACATTTAAGGCTCAACATACCAACCAATCAAAGGGATTACCGCCTTACAATCGTGTAAAATTCCGCCCAATTCATACCAAGTAGTTTAATACTTAAAAGTCATTCTCGGCTAACAATATAACCAATCCTAAGTCCTTTCCAATTCTTTTTCAATCCACGTTCTGAGGTCAAACATGTTATATAGTCATATACAACTTCAAACACTACAATTTCCTTCTTTATATAACATGTGACGATTTAAACTAATAATCAAATCGAATTGCAATCTTAAGGCTAAGCATGCTAGTTTTGGATTAGGGTTCAATAGCGATATACTTATCAAACTTCATAATATAAACATCTCATGCTTGCTAATATCCATAGCTACAACAATAAGTAATATTAATTACTAAAGCGACAAAATTATACCTTCTGAGGCCCTTAAAATTTCCAAGATTCAAAGTCGCTCCTTATGATTCTTAGCTCCTTTCCTTTACACTCCAATCCACTATTTGAAGCCTTTAGAAGTTCACAACCAACTTCTCTTCCATTTCCAATCAAAACCTATGAAAATGCCTTAGGTTTTTGCCTTGCGACTAACGTGAAAACGCCGTTTTTTCGAGATCTTTCTATTGAGATATCCTTACAATACCCATAGGGACCTTGGGTTATAGTCTTGTGAATAATGGATCAAATCTACAAAATTTTGTGTGGGAAAATTCATCAAAGCCGAGAGCACTTAAGGGACAAGAAATGTTGTGAAATTTTCTAAGTGTTGAAGACCTTGTCTTGCACTAGTGTAGTATATATATAACACAGTGGAGGGCTTAGATTAAAACACTTGTGGGCTAGGATGAAGAATAATTAATGTTAAGCCAAGTGGACAAGTTGACAAGTCAACAATCTCAAGCTAGCAAGACTTGATCTTACCGTAGTCGATGACCATTATACCACTTACATAATTTCGTCGAGACCGTATGAGGGGGTGCCGTGTGCCATTGTCATGACGTTCGGGGCCCATGGTAGTGCCTTACAGGCACCCAGTAGTCATCATCGGAGAAATCGTGAAACATAAAAACAAGACATGAATCAAATGTAAAATGAGACACATTTTATCGGAGAGAAAGTCGCCTTTCGTATATATATATACAAGTTTGAGCAGTTACATCTTACAAACCACACTTGTGATTACTCTGGACCTCTAGAGTTTTTATACAACATGGCGGACGGGGCCCGCCATACCACGAATGTACAAGTACCTACGATGGCGAGGACTATGCGAAAGATAAGCCTCGGAGAAGCGGGCTTCCCAATCTGTTGGCTTGTGATCCATGGCGAGGATCAACAACGATGTACCTTTACTGCGGCGTGAGCGCGGCCGCGAAGGAGTCGATCTGGCAGTGCGAGTATGTGGCGAAAATCGTAAATGAAATCATAGTAGTCTATATAAAGCGGGAGACATGTATGATAGCAAACTACGATCCATGATAAATAGCGATCCACGTAAGTCGAGGACTCGCGCCTCAGTCATCACTCGAATATAACTATGGGTCTCGCGCCTCAGCGTCAATCATGCGTGGAATACCTTCCTCACTGGCGATCATGATATAATAACACCAAGGAGTACGCATAAACACGAGTCCCACGAGTCGTAAAACGTCACGGGGCAAATCTGAAGGCTAACTACGGATACGAGCAGCGTCGTCAAGTGGCCGGGGCAAATGCAGCCAACTACGGATACCAAAGTCGTACTAACAATACTATACAACGAACCACGAAGGCGTCACGGGGCAAGTCTGAAAGCCAACTACGGATACGGCGGGTGTCACGTAGCTGGCCGGGGCAATCTGAGGGCTAACTACGGATACAAAGGCGTATCACGAGACTCATACGAAGGCGTCACGGGGCAAGTGGCTTGACTACGGATACCAAAGCGCGTCACGTGGCGGCCGGGCAATCTGAGGGCTAACTACGGATACCAAGGCGTATCACGAGACCGCCACTAAAGTGAGCGGGGCAAGTGCGAAGGCTAACTACGAATCTGGGCGAATCGGCCACGAGGCGGGGCAAATCACAAGCCAACCACGGATACCAAGGCGAATCGGTAAAACCTCGTGGAGAGCTAGTCGATGGAATAACACTATCAGCGGGGCGCGCGTGGAATCCTCGTCGCTGCGAGTGCGTCGAGTAAGATCATAACAAATCGGTGACCTCGGTTGAGAGCGGTGGTATGAAATACAATACTAGCATGACAAGGCTATCACCGCAAACATAGGCAAGTTACACACGACTCGAGGTACTTTCATTTTATGCCAAAGTCGGTTTTAACCCCAAAGTACTACGTGCGTTAAATTCTTTTAAAAGATCCATTTCTTTTACAAAGGTCACGATGCCGTATTATAAAAATAGATTGACTAACATTTTTAAGTAAACCAAAACAACTTCCATACTTTCCTTTTTAAACCAAAACACTTCTCCTTTTAAAATCAAGTTACAACATTCTTTTCCATAGTTCAAATTTGCCTAATTTCAAATATTCACGTCTCTTATTTTCGAAAGATTTAATAGTTCATAGTCTTAATCATTTAATAACGTATTTCCCTTTTAAAACAATTTGAGCAACATATGCCTTATATGTGAGTAGGTTATTCTTGTTCATAATCAATCTTATTAAAGCAACCATGATCTAGGAAATGTAATATCATTTTGTCTCATCTTAGCTTCTATGCAGATGGAGGTTTCTACTGGTTTTAATAATACTTTATTAGTCAATACATTTCCCTTTATTAGCGCTGCTGTGGTTTGTTCGATACTTATTCTCATTTCCGAAATCCATACAAGGCTTTCATAAAACAATTAAGTAAACCGTTCCTTTTATCACTCTTAAGTCGTTATACATAACTTCCCATAAAGCTAGTATAACTCTTAAGCTTTTAAAACCAAGTATTACTCTTAACAGCGATTCTTAATTCTTTTGAAATACTTCAAGATCTTTATTATTTAAAACTCGGTCAAAGACATGAAGTAAAACCATGTTCGATTAACATGCGTCGTCTAGTACTATACATATTCTTTTAAAATATCATGCTCAAGAGGATAGGAAGAATCACATACCTCGCGACGATTATCGATTATTAGCAAATAGCTCCAAAATCTTGTAATCCTGCTAGCCTTTTCCACCGCCAGGTAGAATCGCTACTCGCGATCTTGACGATAAAGTCCATATCGTCTATCAGCGTCTAGACTACTCTGTGGAATATTCTAAGCGATAGGTTCTCTATTTCACGGAAAATCGGGCAGCACTTCCCTATCAGTTAAGCTACGTAAGTCTCTTGTAAATCTGATCTATGTGAAATCTGATTCAATCTTCTTCTTTAATATTCTTAGATGTGATTTCAGTTCAATTCTTTTACGTAATATCCTACATTACAGTTCAATTCTCTTCTGTAATATCCTTACATGTGTCTTATATTCAATTTTATACTACTCTGATATGTAATTTCCAATTACAATAGAAGAACAGTATTTACCTCGATAAGCCCAAAATTATCCAAGTTTAAATGTCGATCTGAGCAACGTTTAGCTCTACTGCAGGCGCTCGACCCGCTCCAAACAACCCTTAGAAGTTCTACGCAACTTCTTCTTAATATGACCGACTATGAAGATTTTCCTTAGGGTTTCGTTTTTGTATTGAAGGAAGTATAATAGTATTTCTGGGCTTTTAGTATAGGTGTAACCTTGGAATACTACAAGGTATTTTGGCCAAGATATTTTGGAATCGTAACAATACTTGGAGAATACTTTTCTACCAAGGGGGGGGGGGTGTGTTTCGGCTAGCACCACTAGGAGGTTTCGGCCAAGGCCTTCCAAGGGAGGAGAGGGTGTTTGACAGCTTTTCAAGAGGAAAGGGAGGCTTTGGACGAGAAGCTCACAAGGAGAAGGGAATTTTCAAGACTTGGAAAATATTTGTGGATGAAGAATTCCTTGACTTAGGGGTATTTATAGGACTTTCAAGGGCTAGGATTAAGCCAAGTGGTGGGCAAGTGTAGGGTCAATATTTGGACAGGTGTGTGTGGGTCCCACTTGCTCATCTACCAAACAAAATATCTACAAAATATCCTACCTAACCCTTGACTAGAAATGTGCAAGAAAAACGCCCACAATTCGTCCACTTGAGGGTGACAAGTGTAAGCCTCTCGTTGATCAAAATATTTCATCTCTCGGAAAAATCCATAAAAATTATTAATGTTGCGGTAGTAATTTTCCCTTGAAGTTTGGAAAAGCGTTTGTGGAAAACAATTCTTTTTGGTATTTGTGCACAAAATTTCGTCCCTTGGCCTACTTAAGGCTTAAACTTTTGTCGTCGTCCTCGCGTACATACTGCGGAAATACGAGTATAACGTTCTCCTCGCCGAAACATTCGTCCGAATGTTCCTTCTCAGGCAGATGCGATAGCGTTCCTCTTAGCAAACACGTTGCCAATGCCACACGGCCAAAATAACCTGCGAAAATACTTAGCAAGTCGGCGAGGAATCACTCCTACATCACAAAGCTCCACCCGCGGTCTAAAGATATCCTCTTGCGCTTTACTTCACAACAAAATGATCATTTCTATTTTCTTAGCACATGTTCACTTCTTTCCTTACTCGTCGTACTCTTCTCGAACACTTGAACTCTTTCTAGTATCGTACCATACTTGATCATTGCTTGATTCCCAAAATTTACGAGTCACTACCTCATACTTGGTCATCTTACTAGCCTCGATCTTCTTTAAGGCCATTCCGGCCTTCACGATCGCTTCTGGTCGAACATATCCACGAAACTCATCGATGGTCATCTAAACTTGGGCCTAGCACCCTCGTGACCCTACCACTGGCGGGACCACCTCGGCCGACCCACCATACTACGGGGCGGGTTGACGCGAATGATCCTGACCCGACCGTGTCGCGCCAAACTCTTGTTCCCGATCGGAACAATCTTACCTATTCAAGTCACGAAGCTACCACTTTCGTGTTACCTGACCCATGGAATTATCCTGATACATTTGCACTCGATAAATATCAACATAAACATAAATCTTTTACTCAAGGCGGCGCATCTAAGGTCTCGGCGTGTAATATTCTAAGGTTCATACCTTCACTGTCCCATACTTATCCTTTCAACTAACCATGTCTCTAAACCACGATATTATGTCACGACCCGACCGGGACGCGGTAGTGCCTACACAGGCACCACTTACGAGTAAACATCGAGAAAATCAGCGGAACATACATGAAACTTATAAATAAAACGCCGAATGTCTGACAGGTTGGCGATAGGGCTACCTTCGATACATATATAAAAACAACTGAAGCAGTTGCCTCCGTTCTTTTACAAACTGACCCACTATATGTGACTACAGACCTCTAAGAGTGTTAACATAACCTCTGTGGCGGGACAAGGCCCCGCCGTACCCCTGAATATACATAGTCATGACAACTCGGAACATTGGGCCGTCTCGAAATCTTTGAACCGGGATCCTAAGCTCGCGGATCCATAGCGTAATACCTAAACTGCGGACATGAGCGGCCCCGAAGAAGTCGATTACAACAGTGCAGAATATGGAGCGAAATAGCGTCTGATGCAGATCATAAGCGTACAAAAGAATGACAAGGACAAGTATAAAAATACATACGAGATCTGCGTGTATCATTACCAACATGAACTTAATTTCACATCAATATCTTTTTCCATTCCATTAAGAGTTATAGCCGTATCTTACGTACTTACTTAGGAGAAGTCATTAAGTTCATTTCTATCTAACACTTATCTTTCATAACATAGTCAGGCCCAGCTACGGAGGACGCGTATACTACCGACCCTAGCGGGGCGATCGATCACGCGATATCAAAGCATGCGTGGAATCCCCATCATCGGCGGCTAAAGTGTAAAACATAACCATGGGTCTCACGCCCGTAAAATCAATCAAAGCAGGTGGTATAACGTGCGGGGGCTTGCCCGCATTTATCTCTTACCACGGAGAAGGTGGTAAGCGGGGGTATAACGTCTTGGGGCTTGCCCGCCGTTTCTCTCTTACGGAGAAGGTGGTATAACGTCTTGGGGCTTGCCGCCGTTTATCTCTTACTATCTCGTAGGTCGTCAAATAACACATAAAGCGGGTGGTGCGGCGTCTTGGGGATTTACCACTCACATACTCTTACGGAGAATGTGGTATAACGTCTTGGGGCTTGCCTCGTTTATCTCTTACCTAACTCAATGGCCATCATACATAACATAAGCACTCTGAGGCTTATCATACATAACATAAGCACTACTGACTTATCATACATAATATAAGCAAGTTAAGAAATCCCAACTTCATTAGCTTGTTCATATACACTCATTTTTGTTTACTTAAGGCTAACATGTCATTATAAAATCAGGAATTTAACTTGACGTACTACGTGCCTCTACTCCTTTAAAATGATTCTCTTTCAAATAAAACTTCCAAGATACTAATAGTAGTAGTATCAAGTCATATCTACTTTTCACGACAAGTCATGATGCTTTTTAGAAATACAATTATAGGCTTCTAAATCAAGTGACTTCTTTCTTTAAAACCTTAAGCAATTGGTACCTTTAAAACAATTTTGCCCTGCTTTATTTCAAATCATTACTTTGCTTACAATCTTGAAGAAAACCATTCTTTTAAATCTTCCATAAAGTTGTTATAACCAACTTCCCATAAAGCCGTTATAACTCTTTATTTCTTAGGCGAATTCATTCATTTGATAACGAAACTTATACTTCAATTCAAATCACATAACTTTCAAAATACTTGAAGTCTCTTAACTTTTAGGAAAACGGTTTCTTAACTTAGAATGGCGAAATCAATACTTTCCAAATCAAGTATTCTATACTTTTAAATCAATTCATTTCTCCTTTAAGAATCAAGTCTCATAACTTGAAAAATAAAGTCATTAACCTTTTAACAATTTGAGGTCCATAGTCTTAAAACTTACGTAAATTCTTATAAATTAAGTAACATATACTTAGTGCGTTGTGAATAAGTTATACTTATTTATAACTATCTTAATCAAGTAGCCATGATCTAGAAAATGTAATACAATTTTGTCTTATCTTGGCTTCATGCGGATGGAGAATTCTACTTGTTTTAACACGATTAATTGTCATTACATTTTCCTTTATTAGCGCTGATGGCTTGTTCGATGCTTATTCTTATTAGATGTAGTAAATTAGCCAAGTCAACTTGGCTCCAAAATACCTCTAACGACTCTTACCAGCATCCCTAAGACTTGGTAAGAACTTAGGATAACTTATACATAACCTTTACGTGAGTAAATCGACATACATACCTCTTAACTTCTAAGAGTAGAAGGAATCATGAAATAGTACTACATGTATATTCCATACATAGAATCATGTCAAAGAAGGAAGAGGTTCACATACCTCGCGGCGATTATCGACAAGTAGCAAAAGCTCCAAAGTACTTCCGCTTGAGCTATTCCATTCTTCAAGTAGGATCGCTATACTTAGTACATCAACCTATAATGGTCACCGTCGTCCGTTAACCTCTTACTTCATCGTAGAATATTCTAGGTGCTAAGTCGCTAAATTCTACGGAAAATCGATGACGACCTCCTTTGTTTTTACTAACTTTGCCACCTTTTCAAGGCGAATACAATAACCAAACAGCCTCGATTGGCTCGCGACAATATAGAAGGTATTCGATGCAAATGAATAACTTCATGATCCCGATTGGCTCCTGATTTAGAAAGTAGTTCAATCTGAATGAATAACAAACTAAAAGTCCAAATTACACCTTGAGTTCAACCGTACCAATTCTTATCAAATTTCCATTTCAATCCAAGTTGTTAGCAATACATTATATCAAGTGCATAGCGACTATAACTACTAATATCTTGAAGTCAATGACATGGCGATTCTAATAAGCGACCAAAATTGTAATCGACTTAACATGACTTACATTACATTTAGGATTTTCAAGGCTACAATCAATCCATAATCCTTATAAACTTCAACACATATACTTCATACTAGCGACAAGTAAATCTAACAACAATATAAATAATCTTGTAATACTTTCAAAGAACAAGATTATACCTCAACGAATATTAATCAAATCTTAAAATCCGAAGTCGCTCCTTAGTAACTTAGAGCCTCTTGAAGACAACTTCAATGCTACTTGAGACCATAGAACCATACCAACAACTTTCCTTCAAACTTCGATCCAAAACCTAGAAAGCCACTAGGTTTTCACTTTGCGACTATCTGAAAACTCTCTTTTAGGGATTTTTCTATTGAGATATACTTACAATACACATAGGAACCTTGGTTTAAAGTGGGAAGATTATTGGATAACAAACAAATTTTTCCTTCTAGTTGGACCCAGGCAGAGCTCTTGCTCTATGTTCTTCAATTTGTGTAAAATTTGGCTAAGTATGGAACTAGTCTCACTACTAGTAGTATTATATAGTGTAATGTAGGGTCAAGATGCAAACAATTGGGGGGTTTGGATGGTCTCTTATAAAATATCAAGACTAGTGGGACCTTTGACTTTGGTCAAGAAACTCAAGCTCATTAATTGGAAGACTTTGTCATCTTAAGACTATGGTCAATGACCATATTGGCCATGCCAATTTCGTCCAAGGCATCTATAAGGGGGGTGACACGTGTCGTCCCCATTCGTTAAATCAATAATACATTTTAAATAAATTCCAATATTTCCGATAACTTTTTACAAGTCTCAAATCTTAACACTCGTGAGTTCTTTCGTACGTTCATAAAACATGTCCTATAATTACGGGGTGTAACATATTAACATAATTCTATCTGAACATAATACTTAGCATTTCATCATACCATCAACGCATACTAGTCTCTAGAGGGGTAAGAATATACCTGGAAAAAAATAGGCGGTTCAAAGGACCGCTAAAACTGGGAACTTCCACCGCGACCTCTGCCGTGGCCTGCCGGTGTATGAACATCCTGCCTAGCTATGAAAGGTGAAGAACCATGGTGATCTCGTGATGCATGCTATTCCACGGTGCTACCTGGTGGACGATCTCTGCCAAATGGCCTGTTCGCATAAGTATAACAATCTCCCAAATTAGTGCGACACTCTCCCATGAATATTTCCTGGCGGCGGCTTGAGACAAGGGTGACCTCGTCCGTGACACTCCTACTCACGAAAATCTGAAACCTTGGAGCCACGACTGCTCCTGAATACCTGGGCCACGAAGGCGTGGAGGACCACTGCATCTTGGCGGAGGTACATAACTAACTTTCTTGGCGGTCCGCCTTGAAAGTTACCAAGGACCTGCTTTGTCACGGCCTCTTCGCGATCTCGGTCATTAGTCGACCTCTCCGCTCCTCGCACCCAGTCGTAAGCTGCGTGCGGGCAATGTCGTGCGGTGAAGGCTACACGAACAAGCCTACGCCAGTAGTCGTCTAGCTCGGTGGCGTAGCGGTGTACTCTGTCCCCATGCCGGCTACTAAGCGGGGGCGTCTGCGAAAGCTAATGAGTCAAACTCCACATTGTACTCCCGCAAATGCGCGTCACGCCTCGATATCAAAAATGCCGGCGTGCCCTTTTCATCTGTGGAGACAAGAAATGTGCAAGAAATGCCCACGAGAACTTCGTCGTCTGGTGGAAGTGCATACTATCCGGGGCGGCTCGCGAATCAAACGATCATTGCGGTATCGCGCGTCCGATGCAAACCTAAGACCACCGACTCGGTCTCGAAGCCTTGATCACTCTCGTGATCCATGGCTGTCGAATGAACTCCTGCGGATCGTCCTCAGGCCTCGACCCGTAATACACTGGCGGGCTGCAACTCAGAAAGTCCCGCAGTCTCAAACTATCCGCTCTCGGGTGGACTACGGGTACTACCGGTACCGGAATCGCTGCATCCAGCTTATCCTCGTGCCTTGCCACTATCCTGGCCAATAACTGGGTCATCTCCTTGTACCCATCTCTCTGCTCGGTGTGGGTGGAGGTTCGATCTTGTGGTCTCGGCGATCAACTGCTGCTGACTCTAAACTCTTTGAAATTTGGCGGCGTCGCAAAACTCGCCGTCTGAAGCCTTATCTCGAGCAATGGCGGGCTGCGCCCCGTACTCCTCTGCGTCCTACTAGCGGCTCCTCATTGCCTTGCCCATCTGGGCGGGTTGCCTTAGCGGAGGCATAGCGGTAAAAGCGAAATTACGTCGGAGGGTCCGACTTATAACACAACTCTAAGGCACGATCTCGGAATGAGAATAATGAAACCAATCCTAAATGTCCTGTGACCTCACGATTATAGATGTGGTGCGCGACACGATAATCGAGACTCTACTGAACACGGTTTGTAGACAATTTAGAGATTAAGCGCTCGATACCACTTTTGTCACGACCCGTTAGGGGCGTGGTAGTGCCTTACCCGGGCACCCAAGTAGTCATACATCAGAGAAATCAGCGGAACATAAAAACAAGACATGAATCAAATGTAAAATGAGACAAATTTTATCAGAGGGAAAGTCGTCTTTCGGCATATATATATATACAAAGTTTGAATAGTTACATCGCACAAACCACACTTGTGAGTACTACGGACCTCACAGAGTTTTTATACAACATGACGGACGGGGCCGCCGTACCACAGATGTACAAGTACCTACGGTGTGAGGACTATACGAAAGATAAGCCTCGGAGAAGCGGAGCTTCCCAATCTGTTGACTGTGATCATGGCGAGGATCAACAATGATGTACCTTTACTGCGGCATGACGCGGCCCAAGGAGGTCGATCTGGCCAGTACAGTATGTGGCGAAAATCGTAAATGAAATCATAGTAGTCTATATAAAGCGGGACATGTATGATAGCAAACTACGATCCTGATAAATAGCGATCACGTAAGTCGGGGACTCGCGCCTCAGTCATCATTCAAATATAACTATGGGTCTCGCGCCCATGCGTCAATCATGCGTGGAATACCTTCCGCTGCTTAGGCGATGCATGATATAATAACACGAGGAGTACACGTAAACACGGGTCCCACGAGTCGTAAAACCATGCGGGGCAAATGCGAAGGCTAACTACGGATACGAGCCGCGTCGTCAACTGCAGGCAAATGCGAAGCTTGACTACGGATACCAAAGCCGTACTAACAATACTATCTGACGAACCACGAAGGCGTCACGGGGCAAGTCGAAATCGACTACGGATACGAAAGCGTGTCACGTGGTGGCGGGAAAGTCTGAGGCTAACTACGGATACGAGTAGTATCCACGAGACTCATACGAAGGCGATATGGGGCAAGTCGGCCAACTACGGATACCAAAGCGCGTCCGCGTGGCGGGGCAAATCTGAGGGCTAACTACAGATTCAGCGTAGTATCACGAGACCGCCACTAAGCGAGCGGGGCAAGTCACGAAGGCTAACTACGAATACGAGGCGAATCGGCACGAGGCGGGGCAAGTCGAAATCGACCACGGATACCAAGTAGAATCGGTAAAACCTCGTGGAGAGCTAGTCCGTGGAATAACACTATCAGCGAGGAGAACGCGTGGAATCCTCCGTCGCTGCCGTGCGTCAGTAAGATCATGACAAATCGGTGGCCTCCATTGAGAGGCAGCGGTGGTATAGAAATACAATACTAGCGCGACAAGGCTATCACAGCATGAACATAGGCAAGTTACACCTGACTCGAGGTACTTTCATTTTATGCGAAAGTCGAGTTTTAACCCCAAGTACTCGTGCGTTAAATTCTTTTAAAAGATCCATTTCTTTTATAAAGGTCACCGATGCGTATTATAAAAATAGATTGACTAACATTTTTAAGTAAACCAAAACAACTTCCATACTTTCCTTTTAAACCAAAACACTTATACTTTTAAAATCAAGTTACAACATTCTTTTCCAAAGTTCAAATTTGCCTAATTTCAAATATTCACGTCTCTTATTTTCGAAAAATTTCATAGTTCATAGTCTTAATCATTTAATAACGTAATTACCTTTTAAAACAATTTGAGCAACATATGCCTTATATGTGAGTAGGTTATTCTTGTTCATAATCAATCTTATTAAGCGACCGTGATCTAGGAAATGTAATATCATTTTGTCTCATCTTAGCTACATGCGGATGGAGGTTTCTCTTGGTTTTAATAATACTTTATTAGTCAATACATTTCCACTTTATTAAGCTCTTTGTGGTTTGTTCGATACTTATTCTCATTTAGAAATCCATACAAGGCTTTCATAAAACAATTAAGTAGCCGTTCTTTTTATCACTCTTAAGTGGTTATACATAACTTCCCGTAAAGCTAGTATAACTCTTAAGCTTTTAAAACCAAGTATTACTCTTCTTTCAAAAGCGATTCTTAATTCTTTTGAAATACTTTTAGATTCTTTATTATTTAAAACTCGGTCAAAAGACATGAAGTAAAACCATGTTCGATTAACAGCGTCGTCTCACAGTACTATACATATTCTTTTAAAATATCATGCTCGAGAGGATAGGAAGAATCACATACCTCGCGGCGATTATCGACTATTAGCAAATAGCTCCAAAATCTTGTAATTACGCTAGCCTTTTCCACCGCCCGAGTAGAATCGCTACTCATGATCTTGACTATAAAGGCCATATCGTCTTTCAGCGTCTAGACTACCATGGAATATTCTAAGCGATAGGTTCTCTATTTCACGGAAAATCGGGCAGCACTTCCTATCCATTAAGCTACACGATTCTCTGTATATCTGATCACATGTAAATCTGATTCAATCTTCTTCTTTAATATTCTTAGATGTGATTTGATTCGATTCTTTTACGTAATATCCTTCTATTCAGTTCAATTCTCTTACGTAATATCCTTACATGTGTCTTATATTCAATTCTATACTACTCTGATATGTTATTTCCAATTACAATAGAAGGACAAGAGTATTTACCTCGATAAGCCCAAAATTATCCAAGTTCACGAACGAGGTAGCTTATGCTTTTTTTCATCCTCACTACCTGGTTTATAGTCGAATCTGGAGAATATGAACTTCTCGCATTCTTCTTTTTGGTACGTTGTTATGAGTTTAAATGTCGATCCTGAGCAACGTTTAGCTCCTTCTCTGGGCGCTCCAACCCGCTCCAAACAACCCTTAGAAGTTCTACGCAACTTCTTAATCTTGACTATGAAGATTTTCCTTAGGGTTTCGTTTTTGTGGTGAAGGAAGTATAATAGTATTTACGGGCTTTTAGTATTGGTGTAACCTTGGAATACTACAAGGTATTTGGGCGAGTATTTTGGAATAGTATGAATACTTGGAGAATACTTTTCTACCAAGGGGGTGTGTGTTTGGCTAGCACTAGGAGGAGGTTTAGGCGAGGCCTTCCAAAGGGGAGGGAGAGGGTGTTTAAACAGCTTTTCAAGAGGAAAGGGAGGCTTTGGGCGAGAAGCTCATGAGAAGGGAATTTTCAAGACTTGGAAAATATTTGTGGATGAAGAATTCCTTCAACTTAGGGGGGTATTTATAGGACTTTCAAGGGCTAGGATTAAGCCAAGTGGTGGGAAAGTGTAGGGTCAAGATTTGGACAAGTGTGTGTGGGTCCCACTTGCTCATCTACCACACAAAATATCTACAAAATATCCTACCTAACCCTTGACTAGAAATGTGCAAGAAAAACGCCAACAATTCGTCCACTTGAGGGTGACAAGTGTCGCCCTCTCGTTGGTCCAAAATATTTCATATCTCGGAAAAATCCGCAAAAATTATTAATGTTGCAGCCGTAATTTTCCCTTCGCAAAGTTTGGAAAACGTTTCGTCGGAAAACAATTCTTTTTGGTAGCTGTGCTCAAAATTTCGTCCCTTGGCCTACTTTAGGCTTAAACTTTTGTACGTACGTCCTCACGTACATACTCTGGAAATACGGGGTATAACAGTCGCCCTCTCATTCGTCCATAAAATTCTGTAACCCTCGTGGGCCCCGTAAAACATAAAATTCCTCGGGTTGGCCCCACATGACCAAATCCGTAAAAATAAATTTCCATAATAATAATAAGTTCCATATTCTTCAAATAATGCATTTTGAGAATCTAATTCTCCTCAACAAACATTTTTCCTTTCCGACGTTCGGAAGATTTTCCGTCGGAAAAACAATTCTTCCTTTCGTACCAATTTCACAAGTCTTGTGTTCTCGCGTCTATTCTCTTATACATGTCCTGGACTTACAGGGTGTAACATTCTTCCCCCTTAGAAACATTCGTCCCCGAATGTTCTTAGTCGGTTGTCAAGCTATACAAACTCCGGCGTAGTCTCTATACTATGCCTATCAATCAATACTCCACAAGACCAATGATGCCACACATGGCCTAAAAGGAATTTTCTCTACACACCTTCATTACTCATAACTATAATCACTATAGTTCTTTTAACCCTTGTTCCTTCCTTTTCTTACTTATCATACCTTCTCGTACTCCCAAACTTACTTAGTATCGTCTGAAATTTCAACTATTGGTTACGTTCTCGATCCTTGGAGTTTCTATCAAACTTGGCCATTATGCTACTTGAATTTCCGCTAAGGCTCTTCTCGACCCTTACGACCTGATTCGGTGGGCGTGTCCGCAACTCGTACAACGATTAACTTGACTTGGGCCTTGCGTCCTCGTGACCTATCGCGTAAGCGGGACCGTATCAGTAGCGTCACGCCGTTACGTACTATCGGTTGACGAAATGAGTCCATAACCCGACCCGTTGTCACATAACTTCTCATTCTTAGTGCGAAATAAATTTATCCATTATATCAAGGTACTTCTCACTTTATCCCTATTAACAGAGGTTCGTCACATAGGTCGAAATATTTCTCACGTCCTTCCTATTGGTCTTACACTGTTATGGGGCAATTACAACTTGTGAACTCTAAACAACTATAGTCTTAGTTCACTTATCATTCTTTTCAACATTCTTAACTTTTCACTTTACTAATCAAAGTATTCCTACCTCTGGAGGTACTATCACTTACAGCGCTTGTAATGAAGGGAAAACATATATGCTGGCGAAATCTGAATCTATCGATGCCGTATGATTCAAAAGAATCGAGATATACATGTAACCTAAATGCGATGTCGCCTCACGATCTGTCCGATGATCACGTCATCTATGCGGTTGAAGGACGCGAACTATAAACTCCATCGACCTCTACCACGGTGGTGAAATCGAACACCACCTTGCAGGGGCCTTGCGATTGTGGAGGAAAGGGAATCAACCATCGGCCTCATAGGCTGAGCCACCTCACCGGTGCTCTTTCTAAAAGGACATACCCTCCGTATATGGCCCGGACAGCCACAATAAAAACAAACACTTGGGACATAATGGCATTTCCCCAAATGACGCTTACTACATCGGAAAAACTAAGGAATAGGTGGCCTCGACTGAGAAAATCCTCTGCTCCTCCGAGAACCTCAACCACTGGAGCTTGGACCGGCTCCTAAATACCTTGTGGGGTCAAATCTCCCACCTGTGAGCTGCGGGGGCATGTAATGGGTAGGCTGGGACGAATATCTCCCTCGCTGCTGAGGCTGCTCGTCCAATAACTCACCGGGATAACCAACCGGTCTAGCCCTCTTACGATGATTCCCGCGTTCGTCCTCTACCCTCTGTACACCTGTCTGTACTGGCCGAATAACCTCCTGCTGATGAAACTGTAGTACCGCTATCTTGGTCAATAACATAACTGCTTCCCTCATGACCCTATAGTCTTCTCCTAGCGAGAAGCTGGAGGCTGCAGTGCGAGGGCCTCAAAACTGGCGCGAGAAGAACTTCGCCCAGGCTGCGGCAAAATCCGGTATACCACAGGCATAAGCCTATCAACTCTCTGAGTCGAGATAGCTCGTGCTACTCCTTTGCCGCCAGGCGATTGTTGCCCTCTTGGAGCGCCATAGCATAACACAAAAATCGTCGAGAGGAATTATTTTCTAACTGACTCTATGGCGCGATCTTAGAGTGAAAAGAATGAAACCAACTCCTAAATATCTGTAGCCTCTTGTTTATGGGTGTGGCGCGCACAGCGATAATCGAGACTCTACTAGACAGTCTGTAGGCGTTCAGGGTGGCTGCTCACGATACCACTCTGTCACGCCCGAACCCGGGCGTGGCGGTGCCTACAGGCACCGCTACTGGCCCGACAAGTAAGTGCGGAATTTAAATAACACCTCATTTTGTTTTTAACCAACATGCGTGCGAGGGAAAAGCGAGCAAGGCTGCCATATAACATACGTAATAAAAAGACATTACCACTGTACATGAGTCGATCCAGCGTATGAATACAAAAATCTAAGGGTTTTTCTTGCACTATGGCGGACAAGGCCACCGTACCCATGCTTGTACAAAGCACATCTTGAAGGATCTATACCAAAAGATAAACTTACGAACATATGGAGCTATCCAAAACTACGGCGGTCCTACACTTGCGAGATCGCCAAGCTGCGTACCTAAACTGCGGCATGAGCGCGGCCCGAAGGAGGTCGATGCGAAGAATGTACCAAGTATGTGAAGCGATAAAATCGTAATGAAATCATAACGATCTAAGCGAGCGGGAGACATGTATGATAGCCAACCTACGATTACCTGATACATAGCGGTCATATCAAGTCGAGGGCGCGTACCCTCAAAGTCATTACTCAAATATAACCATGGGTCTCACGCCCGTAATATCAATCATGCGTGGAATCCTTCCTCATTTGGCGATCCGTGATATAAATACAACATCGGTAAGCCTTTGAACCTTGCGATCATGAGAGTAATGCAATCCTTTTATCTTTTAAGTTATGTCTTTAACAATAAAATTCTTGTTCCACTTTAATTCATAACCATCTGCACCACTTTCATTAATGAAATCAATGCGTTTCAAAACATGAAGGTCGTGCGGTGCGAGTCGACCACCCTACGTGTTATAATGCGACCTATCATAGGACTATTTCACCTCTTGGAGTCGTGAGGACATGATGAGTCATCGGTACCACGATACTCGCATCACGGATAACTAATCCATGGATTATATATATCAGGAATTTAACGCCTTAGTCAAATACCTACGCGTGAGTGTGTACCACTCACCCCGTAGAGCTAACCCGTGGCATACTTGAAACAAGTTGTCGGGCCGCTTTATGGAGGAGCGCGGAGATGTGGAGATATGACACTTGCACGAATGTCTATATGAGCAACCGTATGCGAAGCAAACGAGGCAAAACCGTACCTTTACACAAATCAAGACAATTACCATGCCTTTATTTTTGTCATAAGCCAAGACAATACCATGCCTTTACCTGAGCCAAGACAATTACCATGCCTTTTTACATAAACAAAAATGATAACATGCCTTTCCTTTTACATAAACCAGAGGAATCCTTATTTAAGCAAGCCAAAGTCTTATCAAGGCCTGAATAGAATAAATTCTTATTTAACAAGCCAAAGTACTATCAAGGCACAAATAGAATAATTCTCATTTAACAAGCCAAAGTACTTATCAAGGCACAAATAGAATAATTCTCATTTAACAAGCCAAAGTACTTATCAAGGCACAAATAGCATAATTCTCATTTAACAAGCCAAAGTACTTATCAAGGCCTGAATAGCATAATTCTCATTTAACAAGCCAAAGTACTTATCAAGGCCTGAATAGCATAATTCTCATTTAACAAGCCAAAGTACTTATCAAGGCACAAATAGCATAATTCTCATTTAACAAGCCAAAGTACTTATCAAGGCACAAATAGAATAATTCTCATTTAACAAGCCAAAGTACTTATCAAGGCACAAATAGCATAATTCTCATTTAACAAGCCAAAGTACTTATCAAGGCACAAATAGCATAATTCTCATTTAACAAGCCAAAGTACTTATCAAGGCACAAATAGCATAATTCTCATTTAACAAGCCAAAGTACTTATCAAGGCACAAATAGCATAATTCTCATTTAACAAGCCAAAGTACTACGTACGTACATTCTTTTCAAAAGACTCCTTTTTATGTAAAACCCAGATACTAACACAGTAGTATCAGGCGTGTCTATTTTTTTAAAGTAGCTACTACATTTTTAGAAAACTCATTTCAAAGCTTGAAACCAAGTAACTTCAAATTTTCACAATCTAGGCAACTTATGCCCGTTAATCAAAATAAACGACTTTCTTAACCTTCCATAGCCGTTATAACCAACTTCTATAAAGCGTTATAACCTTTATGGTTTTAGACATATTCATTCATTTTATAACGAGAGACTTATACTTTTAAAACCAAGTATCACATCTTACAAATCAAGTTTCTTAACTTTCAAAATACTTCAAATCTCTTAATCTTTAGAAATCAAGTTTCTTCTACTTTTAAACCCCAAGTAACTCACACCTTTAAAACAAGTTACTTCTCTTAAATCATGTCATTTCTCCTCTTTTAAAACAATTAAGTAAATCACTCATTTGACTCCCCTAAAGTCATTATAACGACCATTAGGTTTTGAAACTAAGGCACTAGCCAAAAGATTTGGAAACCACTTCCTTTTCAAGACTCTATGTACTTTAAGTAAAATACTTTCACTTTTGAGAATCCAAACTTCACTAAGGAAATGGATTATAACAACTTACAATTAAAACATCAAAATACAATCAAGGAAGTATATAGAACAAATTCTATATTAGGCAATCCAAGTACAACCAAGGAATGGATCATTTAAGGAGTAGGACATACTTTCTTTATCTTAAGGAATCATGCTAGAAGAAGAGATAGTTCACATACCTTTTCGGCTTAATCCACAAGCTAAGTCGAATACGCCGCACGTAGAAGTGTCAACCTATAATGGCCACAACATGACTATCAACTTCTAGTTCTAACGTAGAATAATACTAAGTATATGGTCTCTTATTCTACGGAAAATCGGGCAACACCTCCTTTGTTTCTACATACTTTGCCACCTTTTTCAAGGCCAAATTCAATAACCAAACATGCCACATTTAAGGCTCAACATACCAACCAATCAAAGGGGATTACACACCTTACAATACGTGTAAAATTACGCCCCACAATTAATACCAACTAAGTCATAATCAAGGTCGTTCTCGGTAACTTATTCGATAACACAAAGTCTTTCCAATTCTTTTATTCAATACAAGTCCTTAGGTCAAACATGTTATATAGTCATACACAACTTTATGACTACAATTTCATTCTTTAAATAACATGTGACTACTTATACTAATAATCAAATTGAATTGCAATCTTAAGGGCTAAACATGCTAGTTTTGGATTAGAGTTCTAATAGCTTGATACAACATCAAACTTAGTAATATGTATCTCATGTTTGCTAATATCCATAACTCTGATGATAAGAAATCTTTGATTGCTAAAACGACAAGATTTATACCTTTACAAGCCCTTAAAATTTCCAAGATTCAAAGTCGCTCCTTAGCAATTCTTATCTCTTTTACTTTACACTCCAATCCGCTATTTGAAGCCTTTATAAGATCACAACCAACTTCTCTTACATTTCCAATCAAAACCTATGAAAATGCCTTAGGTTTTCGCCTTTCGACTAACGTGAAAACGTCGTTTTTTCGAGATCTTTCTATTGATATATCCTTACAATACCCTTAGGGACCTTGGGTTAAAGTCTTGTGAATAATGTATCAAAACTACAAAATTTTGTGTGGGAAAATTCATCAAAGCCGAGAGCACTTAAGGGACAAGAAATGTTGTGAAATTTTTTATGTGTTGAAGACCTTGTCTTGCACTAGTGTAGTGTATATATAACACAATGGAGGGCTTAAATTAAAACACTTGTGGGCTAGGATGAAGAATAATTAATGTTAAGCCAAGTGGACAAGTTGACAAGTCAACAATCTCAAGTTAGCAAGACTTGATCTTCTACCATGGTCAATGACCATTATACCCTTGCATAATTTCGTACAAGACCATATGAGGGGGTGCCACGTGTCTCCCTCTCATTCATCCATAAATTCCATAACCCTCGTGGGCCCCGCAAAATGCAAAATTCCTCGGGTGGGCCCCACATGACCAAATCCGTAAAAATAAATTTCCATAATAATAATAAGTTCCATATTCTTCAAATAATGCATTTTGAGAATCTAATTCTCCTCAACAAACATTTTCCTTCCAGCGTTCGGAAGATTTTCCGTCGGAAAAACAATTCTTCCTTTCGTACCAATTTCACAAGTCTTGTGTTCTCACGTCTATTCTCTTATACATGTCCTGGACTTACGGGGTGTAACAATATAGATCCTTGATCTGAGCATGCAGGATATGGAGTGCGGGGCCTTGTCCGTCGTAGTTGATAAAACTCTTAGGAGTGCGTATTCGTATGTAGGATTGGACTGCGTATGCGGTGTAGTGTCTTTTTATTATGTATATTATATGGCAGCCTTGTCGGCTTTGCCCTTGCACGTATGTTGGTTTTAAAAAAAAAAACGGTGTTATTTAAATTCCGCAGTTTACTTGTGTTGTTAAGGTAGAAGGGTGCCCAGGTAGGGCCCCAGTCACGGGCCCGGGGTTTGGGACGTGACAAGCAAGCTACGTACCTCAACCTGCGGCATGAATGCAGCCCCCCAAAGGAGGTCAGTACGAAATATGTACCAAGTATGTGGCGAAAATCACGTAATTAAATCATACTTGATCTATATAAAGCTGGAGACATGTATGATAACCAAAATAACAGTACACTGTGCCTTGCCAAAGTGAAAGTAATGAAAGTCAGTTTTTACCTTTTAAAGACTATTTCAACACATGAACAATAGTCGCACAGGGCTACGGACACAAGCCCTCGAATATCATCACATAGTCCAGTACGGGTCTCAAGCCCACAAATATCAAAGCGTGCCCGTGGAATCCCTCATCACTGCCGACAGCTGTAAGTGTAACATATAACCATGTGTGGCATAGTGGCATCCTACCTGTGTCGGCGTACACGTATACAATACATATATATATCTCCGCGTGGAATCCCCATCAAGCGACGGTAGTAAGTGTAAATTATGACCATGTGATGCGCGTGGCATCTACCATTTGTCAGCGTATGCCAGTCTGATATATATATATATATATAGATATATATATGTCTCATGCGTGGAATCCTCATCTCGGGTACATGATGTTATACCGTATTTCAGTATATGCGTAAAGGAATACGTCAAAGTTTTGGTCTTAAAGTTAGGCCTTGGGCGATTTTTAGGCACAACTTCATGTGAGCGGTTTTAGGCGAAAGCGTTTCCACGACTTTCATAGGATAAATTCGGCTATGTCATTTCTTATTTGCGGATTTTTAGAGGCGTAACACTTTGGACCAATGAGAGGCGACACTTTCCACCCTCTCATTGGTGGACTTCACGGCAATAGGGCGATTGGATGACAAGCCTTGTCATAAAGTTGGATAGATATTTTTGTGTGCAAGTTGGCTAGGTACACTTGCCTAATCTTGACCTTACACTTGCCTAGCACTTGGCTAAATCTTGGCCATTGGTTGGCCATGTCTTGACCTATAAATACCCCTCTTGAGATGAAGAGTTCTTCGTCCACTAAAGCTTTCAAGTCTTGAAAAACCCTCACTCTCCCTTGTGAGCAATTCGTCCAAACACCACTCCGCTTTGGTGAAGTCTTGGCGAGGCTACCAGCCTAGCCTGGCAGAAACCTACCCCCTCCCTTGATAGAAAAGTTGCCTTCTTGTATTGTTATAATGCCCAAAATACTAGCCCAAATACCTTAGTACTTAGTAGAAGTTGTGAAGAACTTCAGGTTTCCTTAGGCATCTGACTTAGGAGCAAAACCTTGCTCAGTATGACTTTTCTAGGATATTATTAGGCTTGCAGGGTAACTAATCCTAACCCTCTTTTGAATTAGAATTTATATCTTGTTGTAATATAAGAATAAGTATAAATACTTAGAAGGTTATTAAGGAATAGAATTGTTTGTAACACCTTAGAAGGGTATAAAGGAGAATATCTGTTGTACTTACATGGGGTATTTTCTGATGAACTTATATAGCTCATGGGTAGGGTTGTCTTTGCCCAGACTTTCAGTAGGATTGAGGACCCTCTGTTTAGAATGACTGCAGAATAGTCTAGACTTTGATAGATATCTGTGACTATTATAGGTGATTCTCTGTGCGACATACTCGACTTGGCGGTGGATTTGTAGAAGGTATGTGATTCTTCCTAAAGCATGATATTTTACAATATGTATATAGTGCGGTGAGCGTACATGTGTTAAGCTGAATAATACTTACGGCAATGCCTCCACGGCAAGCTTTGAATAATACGTCTGGCAATGCCTAACGGCTTAAGCTTTGAATAATAAGAAGCGAAAACATTTCAAAGGGACTCTTGAACCGTTTATTAAGCGAAGAGAACTAATTGGTTTTGAAGCGAAGCTTAAGAGTTATACTAGCTTTATGGGAAGTAAGTATAACCACTTAAGATTGATAAAAGAAACAAGTTTGCCTATGTGTTATAACGGACTTATATTGTGAAAGAATAAAAAGATGGTTTGATAAAGTAAACGTGATATGATCTTTATGTGTGTGTTAGTATCTATAGCGTTTGCATAGGTGAGTATCCTTGTTGTGCTTATGTTACTTAAAGATAAGTTGTTATGTTAGTATACTATCACTCGCCTCTTGAGATGATCACAGGGGTTAAGTTGCCCTCCGTCTGCGGGGGTAGACTTCGGTGATGCAGGACCGTGATTCGAGAATACCTCATGCGGGTCGAGGGCCTATGCGGAGCTACGAGAGTTCGAGTTAGTATGCGGGGTTATGCCTCATGCGATGCTGTGGCCATGCGGACAGCGAGTCGGGGCGATGCGGGAGGTAGCTACCCTCGATGCGGGGTTACGCCGTGCGGGCCCGTGTGAGTGGCCTATGCGGACTCGGGAGTCGAGTTAAACTTGCGAGAATGATGATATGGGCGAGTGGCCTGTTTGATCATTCGCGGCCTAGACAAGACCTATTACGATTACCTATTGTTGATATTGTTTATGATGTGACAACTACGTGCGGTTTCCTTGGTTGTTTAATACATATTTGTAAACTGGTTTTAAAAATGATATGTTTTCATTTAAGTACTTTCTGATTTCGCATACTTAGTACTGTTATCTTGACCTCCTTGAGGGCTGCGTTCATCTGCGGTAAGGGCAGCAGTGCTAGATCCGCGTCCTTAGGATCTACGTTGGTGTCGGAGCTCCGTCTCTTGGAGGCTCTACTTTTGGTATGATCTCACTGTTGTAGATAGTTTTTGTCTGATCGAGGGTATGGCGGGGCCTGTCGCCATAGTGGTATATTTCCTTAAGTGCGTAGTCATATTATGCGATTATCGGATATAGCTGCTAAAACAAGATTATATATATATATCTTAGAAAGCGTGTTTTCTCATAAAATCGTGTCTTGTTTTATAAACTATTTTATGTCTTGCTTTATGTTTCCGATTACTCGATGTATGACTACTTGGGTGCCCGGTAAGGCACGATCACGAGCCGGAATGAGTCGTGACAAAAGTAGTATCGAAGCGATTAATCCTCGGAAAGTGTCTGAGCCGTATCTAGTAAGTCTTGATTATCGGTGTGTTGTGCACCACCCGATAATGTCGAGGAAGCTATAGGATATTTAGGATTGGTTTCCGTTCTTCTCATTAGAGATCGTGCTTTAGAGGCGTGTTATAGGTTGGACCCTCTAACGTATTCCTTTCTATGTGATTATGCCTCGCGTAAGGCACCGGGCCCGAGAAGGGCAAAGCGAGGAGGCGCTAGCGAGACACCCGAGTCACGAGGCTCGAGCCCGGTCTATACGAGGCAGCGAGTTATGGCGCGCCGGCCCAGCCGAGACCACGGTACCACCTCGTCCCGCGATGCAGGCGGAGAGTTAGGATACAAGAGATAACCCGACTTTTGGCTAAAGTTGTGGCCCGAGAGAAGGCTGGATCTGCGGCGGTTCGATTCCAGCTCGATCTTGATCGCGCCGTTGTTCACGAGTGAAGTTTGAGGCTCTGAGACTTCTTGGCGTAGCCGGAGTTTTATGGGTGGCGGGAGGATGATCGCGAGGAGTTCATCCGTCGACTTGAGGATTTTGAGTGATCGGGCGTCGGAGACCAGTGCGTGATCTTTGGTTCACATAATTGCGTGATACGCGGATCGATTGGTTTGATTCTGGGAGTTATCGGGAGAGCCGCAGCGTCCCACTTGAGGATGAGTTCTCGAGGCTTTCCTCGCTCGACTTCTTGCCTCGCGGATGAGGAGGCGCGGTGATAGATTTTTACTCGAGGCGAGAGAGGGCGCGTCGGAAGTCTGATGTCGAGTTTGATTCATTGGCTCGATATGTCCCGGCATTGGTAGCGGATATGGAGGATAGGGTGCCGCTATGTCGCGGGCTGAAGCGACTATATGGCGAAGTCATGTGCGGGGTTTCTCTCGGCCGGTAGTATGGACATTACCGCGTGCGAGCTCGCGCCGCGGATGCGAGGCGCTTGGTCGGCGAGTGGGCCGGCGGCGAAGAAGGCCGGGGCGGGAGGTCTTACGGTGGTTATCGTGGTGGCGGCCTCGGCCGATCTGGGTCGCACCACGGCCGGCCTGAGCACTCTGCACCGTCCTCGGCCGCGACCACGATTTTGGCGGACCGGGGCCCGGGGCTTTAGGCGTCGAGTAGCGAGTGCGGCGCTGGGACCACCCGGTGTGGCCGTGCGGTAGATCCATTCACGGGAAGTGTGGTACTACTTTTGGATCTTATTCTGATTGTGGCGGCGAGGTCACTGCGAGGCTGTCAGGCCGAGCGTGGCCCGGTGGTAGGGCTCGGCGCCGAGTTACATTGCGGCCATCATCTCCTACGATTACTCGCCGGGCTGAGTGCTCGTGGGTCGGCCAGTCGCGGCCAGTGTGCTCGAGTCGATTCTAGCGGTCCTCGAGCCGCATTTATGCTTTGTCCGGTAAGCGGGATCGGGAGGCCTCGCACGATGTCGTCACGAGTACCTTATCGGTTCCCAGGTTTGATGTGTATGCTTTGATAGATCAGGGTTCTACTGCATCCTATATATCTCCACTTGTTGCTAGTAGGATAGGGATAGAGCACGAGTCCATGAACCACTTCGAGTAGCTACGCGATGGGTGATTCGGTGGTAGCTCGGCGGGTATTTGGAGCTTGTCTGTGATCGTTTCTGATCGTCGGACCTGGCGACTTGATAGAGTTGGAGATGATTGACCGATGTGATCATGGGGATGGATTGGCTAGCTTCCTTTCGCCAATGTAAGCTGAGAGAGAGAATAAATGCAGTTCGGTTTCGGAGGCCGGTTGTTGAGTGGGAGAACGCGGTATCGCCAGAGGGTAGGTTTATTTCCTACCTCGAGGCTAGGAAGATGGTGCGAAGGGTATATCTACCATCTCGTTCGGGTGTTTGATCTTGAAGGCTGCGGTGCGATTTTCGTCGATTCGATGGTCGTGAGTTCAGGGCGTGTTTCGGATGACCTCGGGTATCCCTCACGAGAGGAGATCGAGTTTTGTATAGATGTGTTGCGGATACTCGGCTTTATTTCCATTCAGCCATCTGAGAATGGCACTGCCGAGTTGAGAGAGTTGAAGGATCGACAGGGATTTGCTAGAGAAAGGGCCATTAGGCCTAGTGTTTCTCGCAGGAAGCGCGGTATTGTTCGTGAAGAAAAGAAGGGCGGGGCCAGCTGCGCATGTGTGTCGATCTGACGGTGAACAAGGTAACCATTAAACGAATACCCCGCCTAGGATTGATGATTTGTTCGACCGATTGCGAGTGCGAGATATTTCTCAAGATTGATCTGCGATCGGGCTATCATCAGTCTTGGTCGAGAGAGGTGGATGTCCCTAGGGTGCATTCGGACCGATGCGGGCATTATGAGTTGGTCGTGTCTTTTGGGTTGACGATGCTCGTGGTATTCATGGATTTGATGAGCGAGTGTTCAAACCATTTTGGACACGTTGTGATAGTGTTCATTGATGATATCTTGGTTTATTCGCTCGAGCGGGAGCATCACGGAGCGTTGAGGCTATCTTGGCGATTCTCGGGACCAGCGATTATCGCCAAGTTTTCCAAATGTGAGTTTTGGTTGACTTGATGGCGTTTCTTAGGCATATTATGGTGATGGCGTTGAGTTGTCTGGCGAATCGAAGCGATCGGGACTTGGCCTGGGCCTGCTACTCAGCGAGAGGTTCGCGATTTTACGGGCCTTGCGAGGTATTATCGGTTCGTGGAGAAGTTTGCTTCTATCTGCACCATTGACTAAGTGACTCGGAAGCGGCCAAGTTTGATGGTGATGCTTGTGGCGGGGTTTCGATTCTTTGAAAGAAAGCGGCAGCGCCCGTTCTTACTCTTCGGAGGTCGAGATGGTTATGTTGTGTATTGTGATCGTCGAGCATCGGGTTGGGATGTGTGTTGATGCGGCATGGCGGGGTTATAGCATATCGTCGACGATTGAAGAAACACGAGAGAACTACCCGCGTGATTTGGAGTTGGCGGTAGTGATTCACGCTTTGAAGATGCAGGCACTATTTGTATGGGGTTGGCGTGGATATTTCTGGACCACAGAGCCTCGGTATATCTTGACGGAGGAGGTGAACTTACGCGAGCGGTGGTTGGAGTTGCTTAAGGATTACGATGTTGATATCTGTACCACGGGGAAGGCGATGTTGTGGCGAGATGCTCTTGATCGTAGGTCGATGGGAGCTGTCGGATGTGCGGCTAGAGAGGAGGGACATGGTTCGTGAGTTGCACGATTAGCAAGCCTTGGTGTCCGTTTGATTGATTACGATAGCAATGGGGTTAGCGTTAGTGAGGTTGCGAGTCTTCCATCGTTGAGGTGAAGAGCAGCGATTCGAGATCCGGCTTTGATTCGATATCGTGATCTGACTCTTGGCGAGGCAAGGGTCGCTTGAGGTAGCTTTGATGGGGTGCTAAGGTTTGAGGCGAGTTGTGTGTTCGGATGTTTGAGGACTTGTGAGTTCTTGAGGAAGCACGCGGCGCGCGTTACTCTATCGTCGGGTCGACCAAGATGTACCACGACCTTAGATCGTGTATTGGTGGGATGGCGAAGAGGGCGTTGCGAGTTAAGTAGCTCGGTGCGTGTTGTCGGCGAGTAAGGTAGAGCACGAGAGACACGGTGGTTTATTCTGACGATAGAGATCGACACGGAAGTGGGAGGTAATCAGCGTGGACCGTCGCGGGATTACCTCGCTTTCGGAGAACATGATTCTATGGGTTATCGTCGGCGGTGGCGAAATCAGCCCACTTTCTTCCGTCGGGGCGACTTTTAGTGAGATTATGCGGACTTTACATCAGAAGATCGTCGGTGCATGGAGTCCTACTTGATCATATCGAGCGGAGAGCGATTTACGGCGGCTGCAGAGTCGCTTCGAGGTTTAGGGGCCGGTGAGCACATCTGCATTTCATCCACGAGCAGAGACGGGCGAGGCGCACTATCGAACTGCGAGGATATCTGCGAGCTGTGTTATTGACCGATGGTAGTTGGGAGGATCATTTGCCTCTAGTTGAGTTCGCGTATAATAATAGCTACCACTCGATGTCGAGATGGCGCCTTATGAGGCCTTGTATGGGAGGAAGTGCGGATCGCCTATAGGTTGGTTCGAGGTGGGCGAGTGCGGCTAGTGGGACGGATTTGGTGCGTGGCGATGGATAAGGTGAAGCTTATCAGGCGGCTATTGGCGGCTGAGTCGGCGAATCGTATGCGGATCATCGTCGTCGACATGCAGGTTTCGCGATTGATGATTAGGTTTTCTGAAGGTGTCACCCATGAAGGTGTGATGAGATTCGGGAAGAAGGAAACTTCGGCCAAGGTACATTGGGCGTTTGGTGTCGCGAGGTAGGCAAGGTTGCCTATGAGTTAGATCTGCGTCCGTCGGAGGCGGTGCGTCGATGTTTCACGTTTCTATCTTTGAGAGATGTATCGGGGATCCATCTAGGGTACATCCGATTGGCGATGTCGGTGGCCAGGGTTATCGTATGAGAGAGATTCCCGTAGCGATGTCGATCGTCGGGTTAGGCGTCTGCGGACGAAGGGCGTGGCCGTCAAAGTCTTGTGGCGGAGCGAGCTCGAGGAGGAGATGGCGTGGGGCGAGGAGGACATGAGGCAGAAGTATCCTCACTGTTCCCCACCCTCCGGGTAATTCACTTTCCTACTTGTAAATCTTCGTTATCGTTATTGCTAAGTGTTGTTTATGGCGTGTGTGGCTTTTTGCAAAGCTGTTTAAGTTTTGAAGAACCTTATCGTTATCTGTCTTGGGAAGGAACATTCGGGATGAATGTTTCTAAGGAAGGGAGAATGTTATACCGTATTTCAGTATATGCGTAAAGGAATACGTCTGAAAGTTTTAGTCTTAAAGTTAGGCCTTGGACGATTTTAGGCACAACTCACCATGACGGTTTCAGAAAGCGTTTCCACGGCTTTCATAGGATAAATTGGCTATGTCATTTCTTATTTTTGCGGATTTTTAGAGGCGTAACACTTTGGACCAATGAGAGGCGACACTTTCCACCCTCTCATTGGTGGACTATCACGGCAATAGGGCGATTGGATGACAAGCCTTGTCATAAAGTTGGATAGATATTTTTGTGTGCAAGTTGGCTAGGTACACTTACTAATCTTGACCTTACACTTGCTAGCACTTGGCTAAATTTTGGCCATTGGTTGGCGTGTCTTGACCTATAAATACCCCTCTTGAGATGAAGAGTTCTTCGTCCACTAAAACTTTCAAGTCTTGAAAAACCCTCACTCTCCTTGTGAGCAATTCGTCCAAACACCACTCCTTTGGTGAAGTCTTGGCGAGGCTACCCCACAGCCTGTGAAACCTACCCCCTCCTTGATAGAAAAGTTGCCTTCTTGTATTGTTATAATGCCCAAAATACCTAGCCCAAATACCTTAGTACTTAGTAGAAGTTGTGAAGAACACAAGGTTTCATGGAGCATCTGACTTAGGAGCAAAACCTTGCTCAGTGCGACTTTTCTAGGATATTATTGGGCTTCACAGGGTAACTAATCCTAACCCTCTTTTGAATTAGAATTTATATCTTGTTGTAATATAAGAATAAGTATAAATACTTAGAAGGTTGTTAAGGAATAGAATTGAGTGTAACACCTTAGAAGGGTATAAAGGAGAATATCTGTTTGTACTTACATGGAATTTGTTTTCACGATGAACTTATATAGCTCAGGGTAGGGTTGTGCTGCGGAGCTTTCAGTGGGATTGAGGACCCTCTGTTTAGAATGACCTGCGAGAATAGTCTAGACTTTGATAGATATCTGTGACTATTATAGGCTGATTCTCTGCGCGACATACTCGACTTGGCGGTGGATTTCGCGAGAAGGTATGTGATTCTTCCTAAAGCATGATATTTTACAATATGTATATAGTGCGGTGAGCGTGCATGTGTTAGCGAATAATACTTACGGCAATGCCTCACGGCTTAAGCTGAATAATACGTCTGTGATGCCTCGGCTTAGCTGAATAATAAGAAGCGAAAACATTTCAAAGGGACTCTTGAACCATTTATTAAGCGAAGAGAACTAATTGGTTTTGAAGCGAAGCTTAAGAGTTATACTAGCTTTATGGGAAGTAAGTATAACCACTTAAGATTGATAAAAGAAACAAGTTTGCCTATGTGTTATAACGGACTTATATTGTGAAAAGAATAAAAGATGGTTTGATAAAGTAAACATGATATGATCTTTATGTGTGTTAGTATCTTGTAGCGTTTGCATAGGTGAGTATCCTTGTTGTGCTTATGTTACTTAAAGATAAGTTGTTATGTTAGTATCTATCACTCGCCTCTTGAGATGATCACAGGGGTTAAATTTGCCCTCCGTCTGGGGTAGACTTCGGTGATGCAGGACCGTGATTGAGAATACCTCATGCGGGTCGGGGGCCTATCGCGGGCTACGAGAGTTCGAGTTAGTATGCGGGGTTATGCCTCATGCGGTGCGTGTGGCCATGCGGACGGCGAGTCGGGGCGATCAGGAGTAGCTACCCTCGATGCGGGGTTACACCTCATGCGGGCCCGTGAGTGGCCTATGCGGACTCAGAGTCGAGATTAGGCTTGCGGAATGATGATATGGGCGAGTGGCCTGTTTGATCATTCGCGGCCTAGACAAGACCTATTACGATTACTATTGTTGATCTTGTTTATGATGTGACCTACGTGCGGTTTCCTTGGTTGTTTCATACATATTTGTATGTGGTTTTAAAAATGATATGTTTTCATTTAAGTACTTTCTGATTTGCATACTTAGTACTGTTATGCTGACCTCCTTGAAGTGCGTTCATGCGCGGTAAGAGCGGCAGTGCTAGATCGCGTCATCCTTAGGATCTACGTTGGTGTCGGGAGCTCCGTCTCTTGGAGCTCTACTTTTGGTATGATCTCCTGTTGTAGATAGTTTTATCTGATCGAGGGTATGGCGGGGCCACTGTCGCCATAGTAGTATATTTCTTTAAGTGCATAGTCATGTTATGCGATTGTCGGATGTAGCTGCTAAAACATGATTATATATATATACTTAGAAAGCGATGTTTTCTCACAAAATCATGTCTTGTTTTATAAACTATTTTATGTCTTGCTTTATGTTTCCGCTGATTACTCTGATGTATGACTACTTGGGTGCCCCGGTAAGGCACCAGTCACGGGCCCCGGAATGGGTCGTGACACATGACTTCATGAAGAGCTAATCCATGGGGTAATAATCGTATATAACATGCCCGTGGAATCCCTCATCTCGGGTACATGTCTTACGTGGGAGCTAGTCCGTGGGTAATAGTACATAACATGGTTGCATGCCGGAATCCTCATCGTATAAGCATGGCCATGGGTAATAAAACAAATCAGAATCTAACGCCTCGCAGTCGCGTGCGAAATCCCTCGTCGTATGGCGTATAGGAGTAATAAAACAATCAGGAAATCTAACGCGCATCTGGTCGCGTGCCGGAATCCCATCGTATAATCATGGCCAGGATCGATCCTGATGGAAGCATACGTGGAAGCCTCGTCCTGTTGATGCGTCAGTAGATTCACAAGCGAACGACCCTCCAGTGAGAGTCGCGGCGGCGTAAACATATAATACTTGCACTCAAGGCTATCACAAGAAAGAATAGGCAAGTTCATAAAATCTTTAGACTTTCATTTTATACACTCAAGGAACTTTTTGTTTCACATAAAAATCCGGGAATTTAACCCAAAGTACTACGTACTTCTTTTCCTTTAAAATAACTTTTTTTCATATAAACTTCCAAGATACTAATAACCATAGTATCAAGTCATATCTACTTTTCAAGACAAGTCTGATACCTTTTAGAAATACATTTATAGGCTTCTAAATCAAGTGACTTATTTCTTTTGAAACCTTAAGAAATTGATGCCTTCAAATCAATCTGTCTTTCATTATTTCAAGTCATTGATCATTACTTACATTACTTAGAGTAAACCACTCTTATAACTTTCCATAAAGCTATTATAACCAACTTCCCATAAAGTCGTTATACTAACTTTATACTTTAGGCAAATACATTCTTTTTATAACCAAGAGACTTATACTTTCGAAAACCAAGTACCGTATACTTTTAAAATACTTCAAGTCTCTTATCTTTTAGAAATCAAGTTTCTTCCTTTAGAATCAAGTCTTCTTATCTTTCGAATGTCAATACTTTCCAAATCAAGTATTCTATACTTTTAAATTCAAGTCATTTCTTCCTTTAAGAATCAAGTCTCATAACTTGAAAAATAATGTCACGACCGAACGGGCGTGGTAGTGCCTAGGGCACCCAGTAGACCTACATCCAGTGTAATGGAATATAAAACAAGACATAAAATAATATGAAGTGTAAGACAGTTTTTCTGCGAAAAGTTGCCTTTCGGCATATATATATAAAACTTGAATCGACGATTACATCCTTTTACAAACTACGCCCAACAGTACTACATACCTCAGAATTATATAACAACAATGGCGGGGCGGGGCCGCCCGTACCACGAATGTAAGTACACAGCGGCGAGGACTATACCAGCGATAAGCCTCGGAGAAGCGAGCTTCCCAGCTGAGCGTGACCACATGGCGAGGATCGACTGCTGGTGTACCTCACTGCTGCGGCATGAGCGCGGCCCGAAGGAGTCGATACAACGGTACCAAGTATGTGGCCGAAAATCGTAAATGAAATCATAGTAGTCTATATAAAGCGAGGAGACATGTATGATAACCAAACTACGATTCCTGATAAATAGCGGTCATATCAAGTCGAGGACTAACGCCTCAAAGTCACCACTCAAATATAACTATGGGTCTCACGCCGCGACATCAATCATGCGTGGAATACCTTCCTCAGCTGCGAAGCGATCTATGATATAAAAGCACGAGAATACATGAACACGGGTCCACTGTGTCATAATAAAACCGTCTGGGGTAAATGCGAAGGCATAGCGAGCTACTAAAACCCGCAGTACCAACGATGTCATAAAGCGTATCACAAGGTCTTTCTAGGCCGCGTGATCGGCGGCCACTCGCCGCGATATCAAATGTGCGCGTCTAATCCAGAACTTCCGCGATTCGCATAGGCCACGCACGTAGGCCCGCGTGAGGTATTCCGCGTCGAGGTAGCTACTCCCGCGTCGTCCTGGACTCGCGATCGCGTAGCCACGTAGACCGCGTGGCGTATAGACCGCGCTAACACGGAACTCTCGTAGCTCCGCATAGGTCCCTGGACCGCGTGAGGTATTCTCGAATCATAGTCGCGCGTTTGCACGAGGTATACCCGCGTGGGCGAGCAACCCCGGTATCATGTCGAGGTGAGTGATATAATACTAGCCTGAACTTATCTTTAAACAACATAAGCATAATAAGAATAACCTTTTACACAAACATCACAAGACACTAACACACGTAGCATCCTAAGATGTTTACTTATCAAACCAATCAAGAAAGTATTACAAGGCTATCACAAACCAACATAGTCAAGTTATTCACACAAGGTACTTTCTATCTCATGTCAACAAGTTCGGGTTTTTATCCCCAAAGTACTTCATACATTACCTCTTTAAAAAGATCCTGTTTCTTTCACAAGAGTCACACGATACCCGTAGTATTAAAATAGAGTGACTATCTTTTTAAGTAAACCAAAACACTTCCCTTTGTAAAATCAAGTAACAACATTATTTTCCAACGTTCAAGTTTGCCTAATTTCAAATGCTCAAGTTTCTCATTTTCGAAAGGTTTCGTAGTTCATAGTTTTAATCACTTAATGATATAATTCTCCTTTTAAAACAATTTGAGAAACATATGGCTTATGTGTGAGTAGGTTATTCTTGTTTATAACAACCTTATTAAAGCAGCCATGATCTAGGAAATGTAATATCATTTTGTCTCATCTTAGCTTCTATGCAGATGGAGGGTTCTACTGGTTTTAATAATACTTAATTAGTCAAAACATTTCCCGTTATTAACGCTGCAGTGGTTCGTTCGATACTTATTCTGATTTCCGGAATCAGTAAAACATTATTCCTTTTAAAAACCAAGTACTCATTACTCACGAATGAGGTTTCACACTTTTTAACAAAATTCATATTAATCTAATTAAGTCAAGTCTCTTATCTTTTAAGATCAAGTCTCTTAACTTCTAAAATCAATAAACCATTCTTTTTATCTCTCTTAATTCATTATACCTAACTTCCCATAAAGCTAGTATAACTCTTAAGCTTTTAAAACCAAGTATTACTCTTCTTTCAAAAAGGTTTCTTAATTCTTTTGAAATACTTCAAGATTCTTATTATTTAGACTCAAGTCAAAAGACATGTGATAAAACCACGTTCAGTTAACACACGTACTTCTACCGTACTATATATATTCTTTTAAAATATCATGCTCAAGAGGATAGGAAGAATCACATACCTCGTGACGATTATCGACAATTAGCAAAGCGCTCGCGGCTATAACAGGCTAGCCTTGTCCGTGCTCAAGTAGAACATGCTACTCATGGAACTTTCAACCTATAAAGGCCATCTCGTCTATCAGCGTCGAGACTACTCTGTAGAATATTCTAGCGAGAGGGTTCTCTATTCTACGGAAAATCGGGCGACACTTCCTGCAGTTAAACTACACAAGTCTCGTAAATCTGTCCTAAGTAAAATGATTCAATCTTAACTTTTTAATATTCTTGATGTGATTTCAATTCAATTCTCTTCTCTTATACCATCATACATATATCTTATACTCATTTCTATACAACTACAGTATGTAATTTCCACTTACAATAGAAGGACAAAAGTATTTACCTCGATAAGCCCAAAATTATCCAGATTTAATGTCGATCTGAGCAGCGTTTAGCTCCTACTGGGCGCTCCAACCCGCTCCAAACAACCCTTAGATGTTCTACGTAACTTCTTCTTAATACTTGACCAAGCTGTGAAGATTTTCCTTAGGGTTTCATTTTGTAGTGAAGGAAGTATAATAGTATTTAGGCTTTTAGTATAGGGGTAACCTTGGAATACTACAAGGTATTTGGGCGAGTATTTTGGAATAGTAACAATACTTGGAGAGTATTTTTCTACCAAGGGGGTTGTTTAGGCGAGGCCTTCTCGAGGGGAGGAGCTCTTTGGGCGAGAGCTACGCTAAGGGGGGCTTTTGAAGACTTAGAAAATGTTTGTGGATGAAGAAGTCTTGACAAAGGGGTATTTATTGGGAAATCAATGGCCAGATCAAGACAAGTGGTGGGCAAGTGGAGGTAAGGATTTTCCCAGTGCCCACAGCCATCTACTCCTCAATTCCTCGAAACATTGACCCGTGGTTTAGGCCACAAAACATGGCACAAGCGTGCACACACCATCGGTCCGCAAGACCGCCCGCGAGGGTGAAAAGTGTAAGCCCTCTCGTTGGTCAAAATATTTCATCTCTCGGAAAAATCCTTAAAAATAACAAATGTTGCAACCGTAATTTTCCCTTGCAAAGTCGGAACACGTTTCGTGGAAAACAATTCTTTTAGTGGGTTGTGAACAAAATTTTAGTCACTTTGCCTACTTAAGGCTTAAGCTTTTATCGTCGCCCTCGTACATACTCTGGAAATCGAGGTATAACATTCTCCCCCTTAGAAAAATTCGTCGAATGTTCTTTCTAAGCCTCAAAACATCATGCGCCCGATTATAGTCTTCACTACTATACTTACGAAAACAATCATACCACCTTTGTACCCCAGAATAACAGCGTAAATACTTAAATCCAAGTCCTGAGGAATCACCTCTAGCATCACAAAGCTCCCACGAGGTCTAAAATATACTCGCCGTACCTGCTCTTTTGAAAGAAATGATCATATCTATGTTCTTAACACGTACTGCGCTTAGCCACTTCATTACCGTACCCTTCGTACACTCGAACTCTTTCTCATAACTTATCACATTTATTCTTGCTTGGTTCCAAATCTCGGGGTTATTATCTCGACTTGGTGATCATTAGCGGGAACACTCTGGATGGATCTCAGATACTTTTCGAATATAACAACATGAAAGGCCGGACACTTGCCTCCGCGTCGGACGGCAAAGCTAACTTATAGGCAACTGGCCTATCCTCGAAAAGGATCGCAGCGCTCAAGTACCTCGGGCTAAGTTTCCTCTGTTTTCCAAAACTTCGTCACACCACTTTAGGGTGGTACCTTGAAGACCCGTCGACTGAACTCAAGCGTCGTCGTAGATTATCCGCGTGACTTACGTTGACTACGGTGCCAATAACCTCTTACGGATAAACACTTATCCACGTCCTGCTGAAACAAGTATGAACCAACTATCGAACCTTGCCAACATGAACCAATCGACGACTTACACTTCCGCCTACAAGGCTTCGTAGGCGACATCGAATACTGAAATGATAGCTATAAAACACTCCTCAGCGAGGAGACAACAATCCTCGCGGCTACCACGAAATCCAACAGCGGCACGAGGCGAATCACGTCACGAGACTGCTTTGAGTTCCTAACCTGCTGGTAAAACCTCCGAAAAAAGCGGCCGTAACACGGGCTCCGCATGCGCCATAAGGTGGAAGTAGGCACCTCGTGCGACCACAACCTTCCGATATAACATCTCGCGCATAACCTGCCGAGTACGGTCGGCGAAAGATAAGATGGTGACCTCGTGGCCGACTCTGGTCGAGCGCGTCCACGAACTCGTCGATGGTTAACTAAACTTGGGCCTAACACCCTCGTGACCACGCCACTGGCGGGACCACCTCAGCTGACCCCACCATAATACGGGCGCGGGTTGACGCGGTGGTCCTCAACCCGACCATTATCGCACAAAACTCTTGTTCCACGATCGTAACAATCTCGCTATCAGTCCACGAAAACCTAGTGGTCTTCTTAGCTCGACTACCTCTTTCATTTCATACCACTCGGGGACTTATCACACAAATATATCTCGCGTGTATTATGCACTCAGATAAGGGTCAAACATAAAATACATCTTTTACTCGAGATGGCCTCGCCTCTAAGGTCTCAGCGTATAACATTCTAAGGCTCGCACTTTCCATATCCCAATCTTACCCTTTTAACTAACCATGATTTCTAATCATAATTAACACAATGCTATCTGAACATAACACTTAAGATATACTCGTCTTATCACGTACAAATTTTTAGAGGTTAAGGATGTACTGTATCTCTTCTTCACTCAGCTTTGTCGTTCTAAACAATCATGCCTGTTGAGCGCATGCTAGGGAAGATGATGAACTAGGCGATCCAGAAAGTGAGTCTCTACATCGCGCCACTGCAGTGGACAATTTCTCATAAAATGGCCTGCTGTCATGAAAAACAAGTTGTCGAAGAAATCGACACTCCCACAATGACACTTACCACAGCGGCCACACGAGGTGGGGTGGCCTCTGCAGCTAACACCCTTCCTCTCGAACTCTGAATCCATGTTTGAGCGGGTGGTGAGTCCTCTACTTGCATCCCTCCTGCTCGAACATCATCTCGTCCATGGCCTGGCGCGAGATAAAACAAGCACCAACAAAAAGCGACATTCCGGGATGGCGCACCTGTGTGAACGCGAGAAGCGAATCGAGTGTTTGGAAGCGTGTATCTGCGAATGAAGCCACAGAGCTCGACCAACTCTGCATACCGAGCGTCTGAACCACAGTGGAGGACCACTGCTGCCCAGCGGAGGCGCATATCGATCTCTGCGAGGCGATTCGCCTCGAAAGTTACCAAAGGACCTGTTGTTACGGCCTGCCTGGCGATCTTGGTTAACGTCGGTCTCTCGTTTCTGGCTTAAGCTGTGCATGGCCCGTCTCGAGCCATGCTCACTGTTGAAGAGCTACTCTTGCACAACCCTCTCTTAGATAGTCATCAAGACGTGATAAATCGGTACATAATATACTCTCGGTAGCCAAATCCATGGCTAATGTAGTCGCCTCTTTGTAATCCATACTTTCCATTACTAGTCGTGGGCGAAGGTTCAAATATCATGGCATGAGGAGCTGCGCGTGTGCTGAACTCTCTTTGGGGTGGCGATGTCGCGAGAACTCCCGAATGAAGCACCACGGTGATGATTGGGCTTGTGCCTCGTAACCTACGTGCTTTACTCGCGACTCGCCGTGCCTTGCCCACAGGCCCGGTTGCCTTCTGCGGAGGCATAAGCGTCACGACCCATTCGGGGCCGTGTTGGTGCCTTCAGGGCACCAGTAAATAGTCATACATCCAGTGTCGTGAAATATAAAACAAGACATGAAGCAGTTTATAAAATAAGACCACGATTTATGTGAGAAAGCGTCGCCTTCGGCATATATATATAAACATGGTTTTAGCGATTACATCAAATCTTGTACAACATGACTACAGACCTCTAAGAAATGTACAACTATGGCGGAAGGGCCGCCATACCTGGCTATACAAAACTATCTCTGGGAGATCGTACCCGAAAGTAGAGCCTCAGGAAAAGATGGAGCTCAGGCGCCAGCGTAGAGATCTAAGAATGTGGATCTAGCACTGCTTGCCCTTACTGCGGCATGAGCGCGGCCCCGAAGGAGAGTCGATCTACAACGGTACTAAGTATATGAAGCGTAAAATACTTAAATGAAAACATATCATTTTAAAATCAGTTTTGCAAGTATGTATGAAACAACGAGGGGACCGCGTAGTGCCACATCATAAGCAAGAGCAGCGATAGGTAAGCCATGCGAGTCTTTTCTGGCTGCGAATGATCGAGCGGGGGCCAATTGCGTAGTATCACCATGCAAGCCTAATCACGGACTCCGTAGTCGCTGGGCCATTCCGTAGGCCCGCGTAGGGTACATAACCCGCGTCGAGGGTAGCTACTCCTCGGCGTCGTCACGGACTGCGTAGTCCGTATGGCCACGTAGACCGTGAGGTATAACCCGTCACTAACACGGAACTCCGTAGCTCGCATAGGTCCCTGGACCCGCGTAGGTATTCTCGAATCATGGTCCCGGACCTTTGAGTCTACCAGCGTCGGAGGCGACAACGGTAATATGTTAAGAGGTGAGTGATAGTAAACTAACATAACGACTTATCGTTAAACAACATAAGCACAACAAAATACTCTCTTATACAAGCGTTACAAGACAACACACGTAGCATCATATCATGTCTACTTATCAAACCATCTTATTATTCTTTTCACAATTCAATATAAATCATTATAAACACATGACAAGCTTGTTTCTTTTATCATTCTTAAGTGGTTATACTTAACTTCCCATAAAGCTAGTATAACTCTTAAGCTTACATTTTAAACGATTAGTTCTCTTACATTAAAAATGATTGATAATCTTTTGAAATGCTTTGATTCTTTATTATTAGGCTTAAGCGTGAGGCATTCGTAAGTATTAATCGAGCTTAAGTCAAAGACATTGCGTAGTTATTGTGTCGATCAACACGTATGCGTCTAGTACTACATATATATTTTAAAATATCATGCTTTAGGAAGAATCACGTACATACCGGTGAAAACCACACGAGTTGAATATGTCGTGCGCGAGAGAATCATCCTATAATAGCGGACACGTCTATCAGCGTTCGGACTACTTTATGCGATTCTAAGCAGAGGGTTCTATATCCTACGGAAAATTGGGCGTGCTTCCCTACGGTGAGCTACTCGAGTCTCTTGTGAAAGCGATCGCATGTAAGTACAATTTGATTATTCTTCTTTTAAACCGCCCTTCTTGTGATAGCAGTTCAATTCTGTCTGTGATATTCTTCTAAGTATTTTATACTTATTCTTATACTACTACGTATGTATTCTCTAATTCAAAGAGGTTAGGATTATTTACCTTGGTAAGCCCGATAATATCCTAGAAAAGTCGGCGCTGAGCAGGTTTAGCTCTAAGTTTATGCGCTCGGTAGCTCGAGAAACCTTAGAAGTTCTTCACAACTTCTACTAAGGACTAAGGGATTTGGGCTAGGGTATTTTGGGCATTATAACAATACAAGAGGCAACTTTTCTACCAAGGGAGGGTAGGTTTCGGCTAGGCTAGGGGAGGGTTGCCTCGGCGAGCTTCAAAAGGGGAGGGGGTAGGAGGCTTTGAATGAAAGCTTTAGAGAGAGAGGGGATTTTCAAGACTTGGAAGTTGATTTGTGGATGAAGAACTCTTCATCTAAAGGGAGTATTTATAGGTCAAGAAGTGGCCAACCAATGGCGAAGATTAAGCCAAGTGCTAGGCAAGTGTAAGGCGAAGATTAGGGCAAGTGTCCTTATCCATCTACTACACAAAATATCCTACCTAATCCTTGACTTGTGCAAAGGCACAAGCGTGCAACTCCATGTCAATTCGTCAATGGGCGATTTCAAATCCACCAATTGGAGGTGCCAAGTGTCGCCCTCGTTGGTCCAAAAATGTTCGTCTCTCGGAAAAATCATAAAAATACTAAATGACATGGCGGAATTTTCCTACGAGGCGTGGAAGCGTTGCGTCGGAAAGCGATTCTTTTAGTGAGTTGTGCACAAATAAAACGTCGAGCTTAAACTTTTAAGGCGAAACTTTGTCGTCGCCTTACGTACATACTCGTGTCTGGGTATAACGTTCTCCCCAGAAACATTCGTCGAATGTTCCTTTAAACGATTAACGATAAGATTCTTCATAACTTAAGCGATTTGCAAATGCCACACGCGCCACGAGAACAACACTTGGCATAAGCGATAATGAAGATTTACAAGTCGGAAAGTGAATTACGGAGGTGTGGGAATAGGTGAGGATCTTACGCCTCGTATGTCTTCTTGGCTTCCCAAGTCATCTCCTCACGAGCTCGTTCCACCACAAATTTGTTACACCAGTAAGTTCGGGACATGTGTAAGTGAATGCGTAAGAGCACAAGACTTGGAAATTAATGCGAAAGGAAGGATTGTTTTAGAGCGGAAAGTCTTAGGACGTCGGAAAGGAAAAATGTTCGTTGTTGAAATTGGATTCTCAAAATGTATTATTTGTAAAGTATAGAACTTATTATTATTAAGGAAATTTATTTCGTTCGGATTTAGTCACGTGGGGCCCGCAGAAATTTTACGTTTTTGGGGCCGAGGTTCACGGAATTTTATGAGCGAATGAGAGGGCAACACGTGGCACCCAGCATGGTCTTGGTCGAATTATTCCAAGGGTAAAATGGTCAATTACCATGGTGGAAGATAAGTCTTGCTAAGGCGACATTGTTGACTTGTCGACTTGCCACATAAGCAATCAGTGATTTTCATCTAAGCCACCCATTTGTTTTAGTCTAAGCCCTCCATTGTGTGTTATAAGCTCACTACTAGTGCAAGACTAGCTTTTTACACTTAGAAAAATTAGAGAAACCCTTGTGCACCTTAGGTTGCTCTCGGCTTTGTGCTCCCTCTCACACAAAAATTTTGTAGTTTTGATCCATTAGCCACAAGACTTTAACCCAATGTCCCCAAGGGTATTATAAGGATATCTCAATAGAAAGATTTCGGAAAAAACGTATTTTTACGTTAGTCAGCGGAAACTAAGGGAGTTCTTGACTTTGAAGTTGGAACTTGAAGAAGGGTTCTTCGTAGGCCTCAGGAGTGCTTGGGCGGTTGGAACCTAAGGAAAGGAGCTAAGAATGGCTAAGGCGCGACTTGAATCTTGGAAAGTTTAAGGGCTTTGAAGGTATAAATTTTGTCGTTTTATTAGTTAAAACTTACTTATTGTTGTAGCTATGGATGTTAGCAAGCATGTGTTATAGTATGAAGTTTGATATGTCTTTTGGCTATTGGAACCCTAATCCGAAATCTAGCATGTTTAACTTTAAGATTTCAATTCTAGTCGATTATTAGTCTAGCGTCGCGTGTTGTATAAAGAAGGAAATTGTAGTTGTTGAAGTTGGTTAGACTATATAACATGTTAGACCTTAGAACTTGGAATTGTAAGAAGGATTGAAAAAGACTTTGAATTGTTAGTATGTAGTTGGCCGAGAATGGCTTGGAGTTTTAAGCTATTTCGTTATGAATTGTGGGCGGAATTTTACGTATTGTAAGGCGTGTAATCCCGCTGTTTGGTTGTTGTTTGGAGCCTTAAATGTGGCTCGTTGGTTATTGTATTTCGGCCTTGAAAAGGTGGCAAAGTGAGTAGAAACAAAGGAAGTCTTTGCTAGATTTTCAGTAGAATTAGAGACTAAGTACTTAGTATTATTCTACATAGAGACTAGAAGTTGATAGCCTTGTTGTGACCATTATAGGTTGACAACTTCTAAATGCGGTGTATTCGTCTTAGCTTGTGGATTTAGCGAAAAGGTATGTGAACTATCTCCTCTTCCAGCATGATTCCTTAAGATTAAGAAAGTATGTTCTACTCTTAAATGACCCGTTCCTTGCTTGTATTTGGATTGCCTAAAATAGAATTTGTTATGTACTTCCTGAGTGTACTTTGATGTTTAAATTGTAAGTAGTATAATCCGTTTCCTTAGGGAAGTTTGGATTCTAAAAGTGAAGGTATTTTTACTTAAAATGCGTAGTCTTAAAAGGAAGTGGTTTCCAAATCTTTTGGCTAGTGTCTTAGTTCTAAAACCTAAAGGTCATTATAGTGACTTTAGAAGTCAAAGGTGATTTACTTATTTGATTTAAAAGAGGAGAAATGACATGATTTAAGAGAAGTAACTTGTGTTAAGGGTGAAGTTACTTGAGGTTCAAAAGTAGAAGAAAACTTGTTTTCTAACTATTAAGAACTTGATTTGTAAGTAGGTGATACTTGGTTTTAAAAGTATAAGTCTCTTGGTTATAAAAAGGAATGGATATGTCTAAAACCATAAAGGGTTATAACGGCTTTATGGGAAGTTGGTTATAACGGCTTTATGGAAGGTTTAGAAAGTGTCTATTTTGATTAATCGGCATAAGTTGCCTAGATTGTGAAAATTTGAAGTTACTTGGTTTCAAGCTTTGAAATGAGTTTTCTAAAAGTGTAGTAACTTACTTTGAAAAATAGACACGCCTTGATACTACGGGTGTTAGTATCTTGGGGCTTTACATAGAAAGGAGTCTTTTATAAAGGAATGTACGTACGTAGTACTTTGGCTTGATAAATTGAAGATTTGTCTAAGTGTGCCTTGGTAAGTACTTTGACTTGTTAAAAGAGAATTTTCCTATGTATGCCTTGATTAAGTACTTTGGCTTGATAAATTGAAGATTTGTCTAAGTGTGCCCTGATAAGTACTTTGGCTTGTTAAATGAGATTTTATTCTATTTGTGCCCGGATAAGTACTTTGGCTTGTTAAATGAGAATTTATTCTATTTGTGCCCTGATAAGTACTTTGGCTTGTTAAATGAGAATTTATTCTATTTGTGCCCGGATAAGTACTTTGGCTTGTTAAATGAGAATTTATTCTATTTGTGCCCTGATAAGTACTTTGGCTTGTTAAATGAGAATTTATTCTATTTGTGCCCTGATAAGTACTTTGGCTTGGTTAATTGAGAACTTGCATATATGTGCTGGTAATAGCCTTTGAGTGCAAGTATTATGTTTTATTAAGTTGCCGCGACTCTCGGTTGAAGAATTCGGTGTCTTGTTATGAGATTCTTGGGACGTGCAAGCGGTGATGTGGGATTCCACGGGTATGCTTAGTTACTTGTAGTACTTGGGTTAAATTCGGATTTTTATAGAAGACATGGTGGTGCTTATGTCTTGTTTGATGGTCGATCGAGATAGGGTAGAGTATATGTGAAGTACACCCCAGATGCTATACCACCGTTTCCACCTTCTCGAGGGTAGAGTATATGTGAGAGTACACCGAGATCTATACCACCCGTTTCCACCTTCTCGAGGGTAGAGTATATGTGAAGTGTTTGAGATGCTATACCACGTTTACCCTTCTCCGGGTAGAGTATATGTGAGGTAAACCCAGATCTTATGCCACCCGTTTCACCTTCTCGGGGTAGAGTATATGTGAGGGTAAACCCTCGAGATGCTATACCACTGTTTCCACCTTCTCGGTAGAGTATATGTGAGGGTAAACCCGAGATCTATACCACTGTGGGACTTAGTGTTCATGTATGCCTATTGGTGTTGTACTATATCATGAATGCGGTGAGGAAGGATTCCACGGGCATGATTGATATCATGGGCATGAGACCCGTAGTTATATTTGAGTAGTGACTTTGAGGGCTGCGTCACGACTTGATGTATTTGCTTATGTATTGTGTCTTGTAGGTTGGCTATCATACATGTCTCTGCTTTGTTTAAGCTGTTATGATTTTATTCTGATTACATTCCATGCTTAGTACATTCTTACGTCTTGACCTCCTTGAAGCTGCGTTCATCTGCTGAGTTAGTCTGTTGTTTGGTGATCGGCGGTGTAGAATCCTGCTCGGGGTTTTGGATAGCTCCTACATTGGAGTTTATCTTTTGGTATATATCCTTGATGCAGGCTTTATGCAGTTTTAGTGTGGCGGGCCTTGTCCGTCATAGTTGATTTAACTCTTAAGTGCATGTATTCGTATGTGGGATTGGACTCGTATGCAGTGTTGTTTATGTATATATGGCAGCCTCGTCGGATTTGCCCTTGCACGTACGTACGTTTAAAAAAAAAAAAAGGTGTTATTTGATTCATGATTTACTTGTATTGTTAAGGTAGAAGGTGCCCGGGTAGGGCACGATCCTGAGCTTGAGGTTGGGTCGTGACAGTGGTATCGAAGCGGTCAGTCCTCGGAATGTCTGACAGGTAGTGTCTAGTAAGTCTTGCTTGCTCCGGTGTGTTGCGCGCCACGCCCCGTAAGCGAGACTACGAGGACATTTAGGAGTTAGTTTCTATTCTTCTCACTCTGAGATCGTGCCATAGAGGCATGTTAGTAAGATAATTCCTCTCAGCGTATTTTTGTATTCTGGTATGCCTCAGGAGAACAGCGCCCGAGAAGGGCAAAGGAGTAGCGAGGAGCTACTAGTCGGACTCGGAGAGTTGATAGGGCTCGTGCCGGGGTATCTAGGATGTTGTTCTCTGATCGGCAAGTTAACCTGCGCCGGTTTTGAGACCCGGCACGAGCCTCTGATTTCGATTAGGAGAAGACTTTGGAGTCATGAGAAGCGATTATGTTATTGACCAAGATAAGCGGTGTTCTGATTTCCTCGTGAGAAGTTGTTCGGCCCGATGCAGACAGGTGTACGAGGGTAGAGGCGGTAGCGGAGATCGGCGTAAGAGGCTAGGCCGGTTGGTTATCGGTGAGTTTTTGGGCCAGTGCGCCTCGGCGAGTGAGGTATTCGTCGGCCTACCCAATACATACCCCGCGGCTCACGGTGGGAGATTTGACCCCACAGGTATTTAGGAGCGGTCCAGCTCCGGGTCGAGGTTCTCGAGGCGAAGGACGCTTCTCGGTCGAGGCCACCTATTCCTCAGTGTACCAGATGTGGTAAGCATCATTCGAGGAAATGTCGTTATGACACGGATGGTTGTTACTATTGTGGCGTCAGGGCCTGAAGCGAGAATGCGGTTAGAAAGGCGTCGGTAGGGTGGCTCGACCTTTGAGGCGGTAGTTGGTTCCCCTTCCTCCGCGGTGTCGTCCCCGAGCGAGTGTTGGATGTCGACGATCGTGGTAAGTCGGGGAGTTTATAGTTAGCGGTCCGAACGCATAGATGGCGTGACTCTTTGGAGCGAGGATCAGGAGGCGACATCGCATGGGAGATTCAGATTTTGCCCTAGCATATATGTTTTCCTTGTGTTGCTAGCAGTTATAAGTGATAGTTCCCCAGAGGTAGGAATACTTTGATTACTAAGGTGTGAAGTTAAGAATGTTGACAAGAATGGTAGGTGAACTGAGACTATAGTTGTATAGAGTTCACAACTTGTAATTACCAGTATAAGTGTAAGGCCGATAGGGAAGATTGTGCGATAGAAATACTTTGGCTTATGTGGCGAACCTCTAGTGAATAGGGGGTAGGGTAAGAAGTACCTTGAGATAAGAGAGATTTATTTGGACTAAGAATGAGAAATTCACAGTGTGATGAGTCGGGTTATGGACTCATTTCGGGTCAGCCGATAGTTTGAAATGGGGTAATGTCAGTTAGAAATGGTCCCGTTATGTGATAGGGTCCTGAGGATTCCAGGCCCAAGTTCAGTTAATCGTTACATGAGTTCGTGGATGCGTTCCACCGGAACTAGGTCGTAAGGACCGAGAAGAGCCTTAGAGGAAATTCAAGTAGCATAATGGCCAAGTTGGTTAGTAACTCCAAGGATTGAGAGCAGAAAGCAATTAGAGATTTTGTGCGTGTACTAGATGAGTTTGAAAATCTGAGAAAGTATGACAAGTAAGGAAAGAAAGGAACCTCTAGGGATCCGTGTTTGGGAAAATTGTAACGCCGAGTTTTGTGAGAAGGGACCACGGACGGAAGGTCCATTATTATGTTTACGTATGTTATGTGGTGGCCATGTGTGGCATCGTTGGTCTTGTGCATTTGATTGATAGGCATAGTATAGAGTTATGCCGGAGTTTGTATAGCTTGACAACCGACTAAGAACATTCGGGGCGAATGTTTCTAAGGGGAAGAATGTTACACCCGTAAGTTCAGGACATGTGTAAGTGAATGTCGTAAGGAGCAAGACTTGGAAATTAGTGCGAAAGGAAGGATTGTTTTTAGCGGAAAGTCTTAGGACGTCGGAAAGGAAAAATGTTCGTTGTTGAGAATTGGATTCTCAAAATGTATTATTGTAAAGTATAGAACTTATTATTATTAAGGAAATTTATTTCGTTCGGATTTAGTCACGTGGGGCCCACAGAAATTTTACGTTTGCGGGGCCCGAGGGTTCTGAGAATTTTATGAGCAGATGAGAGGAGACCGTGGCACTTGCATGGTCTTAGTCGAATTATTCCAAGGGTAAAATGGTCAATTACCATGGTGGAAGATAAGTCTTGCTAAACGACATTGTTGACTTGTCAGCTTGCCACATAAGCAATCCTTGTGATTTTCATCTAAGCCACCCATTTGTTTTAGTCTAAGCCCTCCGTTGTGTGTTATAAGCTCACTACTAGTGCAAGACTAGCTTTTACACTTAGAAAAATTAGAGAAACCCTTGTGCACCTTAGGTTGCTCTAGAACTTTGTGCTCACTCTCACAAAAATTTTGTAGTTTTGATCCATTAGTACAGACTTTAACAATGTCCCAAAGGGTATTATAAGGATATCTCGATAGAAAGATTTGGAAAAAACGTATTTTTACGTTAGTCGCAAGGCGGAAACTAAGGGAGTTCTTCAACTTTGAAGTTGGAACTTGAAGAAGGGTTCTTCATAGGCCTCTAAGGAGTGCTTGGAGCGGATTGGAACCTAAGGAAAGGAGCTAAGAATGGCTAAGGCGCGACTTCGAATCTTGGAAAGTTTAAGGGCTTTGAAAGGTATAAATTTTGTCGTTTTATTAGTTAAGGCTTACTTATTGTTGTAGCTATGGATGTTAGCAAGCATGTGTTATAGTATGAAGTTTGATATGTCTTTTGGCTATTGGAACCCTAATCCGAAATCTAGCATGTTTAACTTTAAGATTTCAATTCTAGTCGATTATTAGTCTAAGCGTCGCATGTTGTATAAAGAAGGAAATTGTAGTTGTTGAAGTTGGTTAGACTATATAACATGTTAGACCTTAGAACTTGGAATTGTAAGAAGGATTGAAAAAGACTTTGAATTGTTAGTATGTAGTTGGCCGAGAATGGCTTGGAGTTTTAAGCTATTTCGTATGAATTGTGGGGCGGAATTTTACACGTATTGTAAGGCGTGTAATCCCCTTTGTTTGGTTGTTGTTTGGAGCCTTAAATGTGGCTCGTTGGTTATTGTATTTCGGCCTTGAAAAAGGTGGCAAAGTGAGTAGAAACAAAGGAAGTGCTGCCCGATTTTCCGTAGAATTAGAGACTAAGTACTTAGTATTATTCTACATAGAGACTAGAAGTTGATAGCCTTGTTGTGACCATTATAGGTTGACACTTTTCGTCACGGTGTATTAGAAGCAGCTTGTGGATTTAGCGAAAAGGTATGTGAACTATCTCCTCTTCCGTGATTCCTTAAGATTAAGAAAGTATGTTCTACTCTTAAATGACCCGTTCCTTGCTTGTATTTGGATTGCCTAAAATAGAATTTGTTACATGTATTTCCTTGAGTGTACTTTGATGTTTAAATTGTAAGTAGTATAATCCATTTCCTTAGGGAAGTTTGGATTCTAAAAGTGAAGGTATTTTTACTTAAAATGCAGCGTAGTCTTAAAGGAAGTGGTTTCCAAATCTTTTGGCTAGTGTCTTAGTTCTAAAACCTAAAGGTCATTATAGTGACTTTAGGGGAGTCAAAGGAGTGATTTACTTATTTGATTTAAAAGAGGAGAAATGACATGATTTAAGAGAAGTAACTTGTGTTAAGGGTGAAGTTACTTGAGGTTCAAAGTAGAAGAAAACTTGTTTTCTAACTATTAAGAACTTGATTTGTAAGTAGGTGATACTTGGTTTTAAAGTATAAGTCTCTTGGTTATAAAAGGAATGGATATGTCTAAAACCATAAAGGGTTATAACGGCTTTATGGGAAGTTGGTTATAACGGCTTTATGGAAGGTTTAGAAAGCGTCTATTTTGATTAATCGGCATAAGTTGCCTAGATTGTGAAAATTTGAAGTTACTTGGTTTCAAGCTTTGAAATGAGTTTTCTAAAAGTGTAGTAACTTACTTTGAAAAATAGACACGCCTTGATACTACGGGTGTTAGTATCTTGGGGCTTTACATAGAAAGGAGTCTTTTATAAAGGAATGTACGTACGTAGTACTTTGGCTTGATAAATTGAAGATTTGTCTAAGTGTGCCTTGGTAAGTACTTTGACTTGTTAAAAGAGAATTTTCCTATGTATGCCTTGATTAAGTACTTTGGCTTGATAAATTGAAGATTTGTCTAAGTGTGCCCTGATAAGTACTTTGGCTTGTTAAATGAGAATTTATTCTATTTGTGCCCGGATAAGTACTTTGGCTTGTTAAATGAGAATTATTCTATTTGTGCCTGATAAGTACTTTGGCTTGTTAAATGAAATTTATTCTATTTGTGCCGGATAAGTACTTTGGCTTGTTAAATGAGAATTTATTCTATTTGTGCTGATAAGTACTTTGGCTTGTTAAATGAGAATTTATTCTATTTGTGCCACTGATAAGTACTTTGGCTTGGTTAATTGAGAACTTGCGTATATGTCTTGGTAATAGCCTTTGAGTGCAAGTATTATGTTTTATTAAGTTACGCGACTCGGTTGAAGAATTTGTCTTGTTATGAGATTCTTGGGACGTCTGAAGCGGTGATGTGGGATTCCACGGGTATGCTTCCGTTACTTGTAGTACTTAGGTTAAATTCGGATTTTTATAGAAGACATGGTGGTGCTTATGTCTTGTTTGATGGTCGATCGAGATAGGGTAGAGTATATGTGAAGTGCACCCCGAGATGCTATACCACCCGTTTACCACCTTCTCGGGTAGAGTATATGTGAAGTACACCGAGATGCTATACCACCCGTTTCCCTTCTCCGGGGTAGAGTATATGTGAAGTGCACCGAGATCTTATAACACGTTTACCACATACTCGAGGGTAGAGTATATGTGAAGTGCGCCCGAGATGCTATGCCACGTTTACCACCTTCTCCCGGGTAGAGTATATGTGAGGGTAAATGTCACGACCCATTAGGGGCGTGGTAGTGCCTTCTGGGGCACCCAGTAGTCATATCCAGTGTCAGTGAAACATAAAGCAAGACATAAAATAGTTTATAAAACAAGACCACAGATTTTGTGAGAAAACATCGCCTTCGGCGTATATAAATATAATCATGTTTTATGATTACATCAGACCTGTGCAACATGACTACTGACCTCTAGGAAATATACCACTATGGCGGGACGGGGCCCGCCATACTGGCTATACAAAACTATCTCTGACGGGAGATCATGCAAAGTAGAGCCTCGGAAGAGATGGAGCTCACGACACCAGCGTAGAGATCCTAAGGATGCGGATCTAGCACTGCTTGCCCTTACTGCGGCATGAGCGCGGCCCAGAAGGAGTCGATCTACAACGGTACTAAGTATGCGGCTGTAAAGTACTTAAATGAAAACATATCATTTTAGTTAAAACCGGTTTACAAATATGTATGAAACAACCAAAGAAAGCCGCGTAGTGTCACATCATAAACAAGATCAACGATAGGTAGCGTAATAGGTCTTGTCTGGGCGAATGATCGAAGCAGGGCCGCTCGCCCGTATCATCGATGCAAGCCTAATCTGGACTCGAGTCGCGTAGGCCACTCGCGTGGGCGCGTGAGTGTAACCGCGTCGGTGCTACTCCTCGGCGTAAATCACGGACTCATTGTCGCATGGCCACCAGACGCGTGAGGCATAACCCGCATACTAACACGGAACTCGTAGCTCGCGTAGGCCCACTGGACCGCGTAGGTATTCTCGAATCATGGTCCCGGACACTGAGTCTACCCGCGTCGGAGGCGACAACCCGGTATCATCTCGAGAGGTGAGTGATAGTATACTAACATAACAACTTATCTTTTAGTAACATAAGCACAACAAGGATGCTCGCTATACAAGCGTTACAAGATACTAACACCGTAGCATCGTATCATGTCTACTTATCAAACCATCTTATTATTCTTTTCACAATATAAGTCTGTTATAACACATAGGCAAACTTGTTTCTTTTATCAATCTTAAGTGGTTATACTTACTTCCCATAAAGCTAGTATAACTCTTAAGCACATTTCAAAAATCAATTAGTTCTCTTACATTTTAATAAATGGTTGATAGTCCACTTTTGAAATGTTTTGATTCTTTTATTATTGGGCTTAAGCGTGAGGCATTCCGTCGTATTATTCAGGCTTAAGCGTGAGGCATTCCGTAAGTATTATTCAGTTTAACACGTATGCGTCTGCCGTACTATATACATATTGTAAAATATCATGCTTTAGGAAGAATCGCATACATACCGTGAAATCCACACTTGAGTCGAGTATGTGTGTGAGAGAATCGACCTATAATAGTCACAGATATCTATCAAAGTCTAGACTAATGCGTAGGTCATTCTAAGCAGAGGGTCCTCGATTCTACGGAAAGTCGGGCAGCACAACCCTACCGGTGAGCTATATAAGTCTCTTGTGAGCAGATCTATGTAAAATGAGTTCGTATATTCTTCTTTTATACCCTTCTAAGGTGTTACGGTTCAATTCTATTCATAACAACCTTCTAAGTATTTATACTTATTCTTATATTACAACGATATATATATTCTAATTCAAAGAGGTTAGGATTAGTTACCTCGGTAAGCTGATAATATCCTAGAAAAGTCGCGCTGAGCAAGGTTTTGCTCTAAGTTGTATGCTCGAAAACCTTAGAAGTTCTTCACAACTTCTTCTAAGTACTAAGGTATTTGGGCTAGGGTATTTTGGGCATTATAACAATACAAGAAGGCAACTTTTCTACCAAGGGAGGGGGTAGGTTTCGGCTAGGCTAGGGGTGGGGTAGCCTCGGCGAGCTTCTCGAGGGAGGGGTGTGTTGGACGAACAACAAGAGGGAGAGGGAGGATTTGAGACTTAGATAGATTGCTCAATTTAGGATGAAATAACTCTTCAACAAGGGGGTATTTATAGGTCAAGACATAGCGACCAATGGCGAATTATGCCAAGTGCAAGGCAAGTGTAGGGTGAGGATTTAGGCAAGTGTCCTTGGCCACTTGCACACAAAATATCTATCAACTTTATGACAAGGCTTGGCATTCCAATCGGCCCTATTGCGTGACAAGTCCACCAATGAGAGGGTGGAAAGTGTCGCCCTCTCGTTAGTCCAAAGTGTTCGTCTCTCGGAAAAATCCATAAAAATAAGAAATGACATGGCGGATTTTATCTATGAAAAACTGTGGAAAGCGTTTAGTCGGAAAACCGTTAAGCTTTGTGAGTTGTGCCTAAAAATCGTCAAGGCCTAACTTTAAGACCAAAACTTTTTATGCGTATTCCTTTACGTACATACTCTGAAATACGAGGTATAACATTCTCCTCCTTAGAAACATTCGTCGAATGTTCCTTCCCAAACAGATAACGCTAAGGTTCTTCAAAACTTAAGCGGTTTGCAAAAAGCCACACCACGACCATAAACAACACTTAGGCATAAGCGATAATGAAAATTTATAAGTAGGAAAGTGAATTACGGAGGGTGGGGAGCAGGTGAGATACTTCGCCTCGTGTCCTCGCCGGCTTCCCGTCATCTCCTCACTGAGCTCGTTCCGCGCAAGACTTTGTGGAAGCCCGTCGCCCGTCATGGGCGCCTAACGGCGATCGATTATCGCTATGGGAATCTCCTCATCGATAACCCCTCGGTCACTGGACATCGTCAATCGGATGTACCACTAGATGGATCCGATACATCTCTCGGCGTAAGCGTGAAACCTGGATGCACTTCCTCCGGATCGGACGGCGGACCCAACTCATGAGCAACCTTGCCTACCTGCGGACAATGCGAAGCGGCCCGATGTACCTTGGTGAGTTTCCCTGCTTCCGAATCTCATCACACCGCCGTGGGTGGCGCCTTTAGGAAAACCCAATCATCAGCTGCAAACTCGGATGTCGGCGACGATGATCTGCATCACGACTTACATCGACTACGGTGTCGATAGCGCTCTCGGATAAGCTTCGCCTTATCCGGCACTGCTGCACCAAATCTGGTCCCACTATTTGCACCTCGCCCGCCTCGAACCAACCTATAGGCGTCTGCACTTCCTCATACAAGGCCTCGTAAGGCGCCGTCGAATCTTGGAGTGGTAGCTATTATTATCTGCGAACTCAACTAGAGGCAAATGATCCTCCCAACTACCCGAAGTCAATAACACGGGCTCGCGACATATCCTCGAGAGTGCGGATAGTGCGCTCTGCTGTCCGTGCATGCGTGGATGAAATGCGATTACTCGGGCTCACTGCGTCCTAAACCCCTGCGGAAGGACCTCGAAGTTGGCGTGGCGGGCTCCTGCATGCGATATGATCGAAGTAGGGACTCCATGCGATCGGCGATCTCTCGGATGTAAAGTGCGGCGTAATCCTCGGTAGAAAAGTCGATCACGGCGGGAAGAAAGTGGGCTGATTTAGTCGACTTTGTCGGCGATAACCGTATAGAATCATGTCTCATACGAGTGCGAGGTAATCCTGTGATGAAGTCCATGTTGATTACCTCCACTTCCAGTCGGGATCTCTATCGCTGTAACAAACCACGGTCTGCGGTGCTCTGCCTTTACTGCTTGACGACAACACGGGCCTTGAGCTACGAACTGCGTAGCGTCCTCTTGGCCGTCCGCGATACGGATCTAAGGTCGTGGTACATCTTGGTCGACCGGATGGATAAATGCTTGTGTGTGTGCTTCCCAGAACCTGTTTGCGAAGTCACGAAACATCTGGAACACACAACACGCCCTCAAACCTTAGCACCCGTGGTGCTACCTCAGGACCGCGCCTCGCGAAGAGGCGTATCGCGATGTCGAATCAAAGGCTGGATCCTCGAGCTGTTGCCTCTTCGCCTCGCCAGCGATGGAAGACTCGGCAACCTCGCGAACTCTAACCCGTTGCTATCGGAATCAATCAAGCGGACACGAGGCTTGCTGGCGGTGCAAATCACGAACCATGTCCCTCTCTCTGGCTGCGCGTCGATGGGCTCCCCGTCGACTACGACTAGGCGTACGCCTGGCGTTGGCCTTCCGGGTAGTACGGGATATCAACATCGTAATCCTTAAGCAACTCCAACCAGTCTGCAGCCGTAAGTTCAGCTCCCAGGTGAAGATATCTTGGAGGCTCTTGTAGTGCGTAAAAATATCCACGTGAACCCGTACAAATAGTGCCTCCGGATCTTGGCGTGAATCACGGTGCGACTCCAAATCATGGGTGGGGTAGTTCCTCTCGTGTTTCTTCAGTGTCGGGATCGTATGCTATAACTCTGCCATCTTTGCATCAACACACATCCCAACCCGATGCGGCGCGTCACGATACCGCGACATAACCATCGGACCTGCGGAAGTAAGAGCGAGGCGGTCGTCGGTCTCTCTTCGACAGCTGGAAACCACGCTCCTGACATCATCGGTCCTGAAACTTGGCTGCATACGAGTCGGCCTAGTCAATGGTGCGAAGATAAAGCAAACTTCTCCACGAACGCCGATAATACCTGCGAGGCCCGAGCTGCGAACCTCTGCCGGGTAGTAGGTGCAGGCCAAGTCTGGCTGCCTCGATCTTGGCCGTATCGACTTCGAATGCCATCGGCCGAGCAATATGCCCAGCGCATGCTGAAGTCAGCAAAACTCACGTTTGGAAAACTTGGCGTACTGCTGCAGTCTGGAAGCGTCGGCCTGAGTCGCCGAATGCTCGCGTGCTCATGCTCTGGCGAGAATAAGCGAAGATATCATCGATGAACACTATCACAAGCGTGTCCAAAATGGTTTGAACACTCGGTTCATCAAATCCATGAATCTGCGGGCGTTGGTCAACAAAGACATGACCACTGAACTCGTAATGCGTCTGGGTCGAATGCGATCTAGGGACATCGCCTCTCGACTACTTTGATGATAGCGATCGCGGATCAATCTTGGAAAACATCTACGCACCACAGTGGTCGAACAAATCATCAATCACAGGAGGGTATACATTCTTAATGGTCACCTTGTTCATTGCTGTAATCAACACGTGCGCGGCGTCCGTCCTTCTTCTTCACGAACAATCTGGCGCCCGGGGAGAAACCTGGGCCTAATGAAACCGCTTCTCTGCAAATCCCTAAGGTGATCCTTGACTCTCTCAACTCGGCGGTGCCGTTACGTATGGCGGAATGGAAATAGGCGAGTATCTGGCAACACGTCTATACAAAACTCGATCTCCTGCCGGGAGGATGCAGGAAGGTAAATGGAAACACGTGCGGGAACTTCGACTCTTTGGGCCAGCGGAAAATCGGCACCTCGGCTTGATATCAAACACGAGCGAGATGGTAGATATACCATACGCACCATCTTCCTAGCCTTGAGGTAGGAAATAAACCTACCTCGGCGTCTGAGTGCTCCTCGCTCGACAGGCTCGCCGAGCGGAACCGTACTACTCTCTCTCTGCGGTCTACATTGGCATAGCAGAGGCTAGCCAATCCGTCCATAATCACATCAAAGTCAAACATCTCGACTCTATCAAGTCGGCTGGAGTCGGCGGCGTAAATAGTCGCAGGACAAGCCACATATACCGTGAGCTACCAGATCACCAGCTGGCGTAGCTACCTCGAAAGGTCTATGGACTCGGGCTCTATCCTATCCTACTAGCAACAAGGGAGATATATAGGGCCAGTAGAACCGGATCTATCAAAGCATACATCAAACCCGGCCCGATAAGGTACAGTGGCGACATCGGTGAGGCCTCACGATCTGTCGGTGGACAAAGCATAAATGCGGTTACGAGGACCGCTAGAAGCTGGGACACGAGCCACGACCTCTGCCGCGACCTGGCGACCCGCAGGCACCACGCCTCGGGCGAGTAGCGTAGGAGATGATGAGCGGCAGAGAACTGAAAGGTGAGCCTACCACGTAGCGCCCCGGTCGGACGATCCCATGAAAGTGACCTGCTGGCCTGGCTGTAACAAGATCAAAAGTAGTACCACACTTCCGTAATGGGATCTACGCATCGGCCACCTGGCTGGGGGTGGTCCGTCGGCGATACCTCTGCTACTGGGCGTGAAGCCACAGGGCGCAGTACGCCTCAGCGTAGGTGTCTTGAGGGCGGTGCGAGTGCTCTGTCTTTGGCGTAGTGCGAATCTAGGCTAGCTGCTGAGGCCGCCCGCCACGATAACCACGAGAAGACCCTCCGTCACGGCCTTAACCTGCTTCTTTGTCATCGACCGTCGACCTCTGCGCTCGCCGCATCGAGGCGTGAGCTGCGTGCGGGTAATGTCCATACGGTGGAGAAACCCCGCACGTGACTTCGGCCATATAGTCGTCTAGCGGTGACATAGCGGTGCACCTATCCTCATATCTGCTACCAATCTTTGGGACATATCGAGCGATGAATCAAACTCGACATTGTACTCACTGACGGTCGTCCTCTGCGCCTCGATGGTAAAAATCTATCGGCCGCGCCCTCGCCATCTGTGGAGGCGAAGTGAGTGAGAAAGCCTGCGAGAACTCATCCCAGTAGGCGGGGCGTGCTCTCCCGGGATAACTCCGTGAATCAAACCAATCATTGCGGTATCACGCGACCTATGTGAACCAAAGATCACGGACTCGGTCTCGGCATACGATCACTCTCAAAATCCTCTGGAAGGCGGCGGATGAACTCCTGCGGATCATCCTCGGCCTCGACCCGTAAAACTCCGTGAACTCTGACTCGAAGTCGTAGCCTCGAACTCTGCGCCTCGGGTGAGCAGCGGAGTGCGGCCGCCTTGGGCTGGCCAGGCTGCGCGTCGGCCTCTCGCCGTGTCGGGCCACAACTTTGCCAAAGGCGGGCCGTCTCCTTGTACCTAACTCCTCCGCCCGGTGTGGGGCGGGAGGTGTGGAGTGCGTGGTATCTTTGAAGTGGCGGCGTCATAGAACTCGCCGTCTACGGTATAGGCGGGCACGAGCCCTCGTGACTCTGGGTGTCTGCTAGCGACTCCGCCAGTGCCTTGCCGCCACGGGCGGGTTGCACTACGAGGAGGCATAAGCATTCTGAGGAAAGGAATACGTTAGAGGTCCGACCTATAACACTCTACAAGCACGATCTCGGAATGAGAAGAATGGAAACCAATCCTAAATATCCTATAGCCTCACGATTATTGGTGTGGTGCCTGACAGATAATCAGACTACTAGATCTGATGCGTAGACACTTTCAGGATTAAGCGCTCACGATACCACTTTTGTCACGACCCGTTCAGGGGCGTGGTAGTGCCTGCAGGGCACCCAGTAGTCATACATCAGTGTCGGCGGAAACATAAGCAAGACATAAAATAGTTTATAAAACAAGACCGCAGTTTTGTGAGAAAACATCGCCTTTCGGCATATATAAATATAATCATGTTTTAGCGATTTACATGAACCTTTGCAACATGACTCTGGACCTCTGAGAAATATACCACTATGGCGGGACGGGGCCGCCATACCACTGTACAAAAACTATCTACAACGGGAGATCATGCCAAAAGTAGAGCCTCGGAAGAGATGGAGCTCGACAGCGTAGAGATCCTGAGATGCGGATCTAGCACTGCTTGCCCGCCTGCGGCATGAGCGGCCCGAAGAGAGTCGATTACGAGTACTAAGTATGCAGCGTAAAGTACTTAAATGAAAACATATCATTTAGTTAAAACCGGTTTACAAATATGTATGAAACAACCAAAGAAACGCGCGTAGTGTCGCATCATAAACAAGATCAACAATGAAGTAGCGTAATAGGTCTTGTCTGGCGGCGAATGATCGAAAGCAGGGCCACTCGCCCGTATCATCGTGCAAGCCTAATCTGGACTCGAGTCGCATAGGCCACTCGCGTGGGCGCGTGAGGTGTAACCCGCGTCGAGGGTAGCTACTCCTCGGCATCGTCTGGACTCATTGTCGCGTAGCCTGACCGCGTGAGGCATAACCCGCATACTAACACCGGAACTCGTAGCTCGCATAGGCCCACTGGACCCGCGTGAGGTATTCTCGAATCATGGTCCCGGACCTTTGAGTCTACCAGCATCGGAGGCGACAACCCGGTATCGTCTCGAGGTGAGTGATAGTATACTAACATAACAACTTATCTTTTAGTAACATAAGCACAACAAGGATACTCGCTATACAAGCGTTACGAATACTAACACGTAGCATCATATCATGTCTACTTATCAAACCATCTTATTATTCTTTTCACAATATAAGTCTGCATTTATAACACATAGGCAAACTTGTTTCTTTTATCAATCTTAAGTGGTTATACTTACTTCCATAAAGCTAGTATAACTCTTAAACTACATTTCAAAAATCAATTAGTTCTCTTACATTTTAATAAATGGTTGATAGTCCACTTTTGAAATGTTTTGATTCTTTATTATTCGAGGCTTAAGCGTGAGGCATTCCGTCTACGTATTATCGAGCTTAAGCGTGAGGCATTAGTAAGTATTATTGATTTAACACGTATCGTCTACAGTACTATATACATATTGTAAAATATCATGCTTTAGGAAGAATCACATACCTTCTCGTGAAATCCACTGCGAGTCGAGTATGTGCTGAGAGAATCGACTATAATAGTCACAGATATCTATCAAAGTCTAGACTATTCATGTAGGTCATTCTAAGCAGAGGGTCCTCGATTCTACGGAAAGTCGGGCGGCCTGACCCTACAGTGAGCTATATAAGTCTCTTGTGAAAGCAGTCTATGTAAATGCAGTTAGTATATTCTTCTTTTATACCGCTTCTAAGGTGTTACAGTTCAATTCTATTCCTTAACAACCTTCTAAGTATTTATACTTATTCTTATATTACAACAGTATATATATTACAATTCAAAGAGGGTTAGGATTAGTTACCTCGGTAAGCCCAATAATATCCTAGAAAAGTCGCGCTGAGCAAGGTTTTGCTCTAAGTTGTATGCTCCAAGAAAACCTTAGAAGTTCTTCACAACTTAACTACAAGTACTAAGGTATTTGGGCTAGGGTATTTTGGGCATTATAACAATACAAGAAGGCAACTTTTCTACCAAGGGAGGGTAGGTTTAGGCTAGGCTGGGGGTGGGGTAGCCTCGGCCGAGCTTCTCGAGGGGAGGGTGTGTTGGACGAAACAACGAGAGGAGAGGGAGGGATTTGAGACTTAGATAGATTGCTCAATTTAGGATGAAATAACTCTTCAACAAGGGGTATTTATAGGTCAAGACATGGCCAACCAATGGCCAAGATTATGCCAAGTGCAAGGCAAGTGTAGGGTGAGGATTTAGGCAAGTGTCCTGGCCACTTGCACACTGAAAATATCTATCAACTTTATGACAAGGCTTGGCATTCCAATCGGCCCTATTGCAGTGACAAGTCCACCAATGAGAGGGTGGAAAGTGTCGCCTCTCATTGGTCAAAGTGTTACGTCTCTCGGAAAAATCCATAAAAATAAGAAATGACATGGCGGATTTATCTATGAAAAGTATGGAAAGCGTTTAGTCGGAAAGCAGTTAGCTTTGTGAGTTGTGCCTAAAAATCGTCCAAGGCCTAACTTTAAGACCAAAACTTTTTGCGTATTCCTTTACGTACATACTGCAAATACGGGTATAACGGTAATAAACCCCAAGATCTTTATACCACTGTTTACCATCTCGAGGTAGAGTATATGTGAGGTAAACCCCAAGATGTTATACCACAGTGGGACTTGGTGTTCATGTATGCCTATTGGTGTTGTACTATATCATGGATGCGGTGAGGAAGGATTCCACGAGCATGATTGATATCATGGGCATGAGACCCATAGTTATATTTGAGTAGTGACTTTGAGGGCCTGCGTCCCTGACTTGATGTGACTGCTTATGTATTGTGTACTGTAGGTTGGCTATCATACATGTCTCTGCTTTGTTTAGACTGTTATGATTTTATTCTGATGCTTCATTGTTCACATACTTAGTACATTCTTAAATCTTGACCTCCTCGGAAGTGCGTTCATCTGCATGAGTTGATCTGTTGTTTGGTGATCGGCAGGTGTAGAATCCTGCTCAGGGTTTTTGGATAGCTCCCTCTGTTCAGGAGTTTATCTTTTGGTATATATCCTTGATGCAGGCTTTATGCAGTTTTGGAGTCTGGCGGGGCCTTGTCCGTCATAGTTGATTTAACTCTTAGAGTGCGTATTCATATGTAGGATTGGACTCGTATGCAGTGTTGTTTATGTATATATGGCGGACTCGTCGGCTTTGCCTTGCGTCGTACGTTTAAAAAAAAAAAAAAAGAGTGTTATTTGATTCCGCGATTTACTTGTATTGTTAAGGTAGAAGGGTGCGGGTAGGGCACCGATCCTGAGCGAGTTGGGGTTAGTGACAGTGTAGTATCGAAGCGATCGATCCTCGGAATGTCTGAGGCCGTGTCTAGTAGAGTCTTGCTTGCTCGGTGTGTTGCGCCACACCCATAAGCGAGGCTACAGGACATTTAGGAGTTAGTTTCTATTCTTCTCACTCTGAGATCGTGCCATAGATTTGTGTTAGTAAGATAATTCCTCTCGGCGTATTTTTGTTATTCTGTATGCCTCAGGAGAGGCAGCCGCCAGAAGGGCAAAGGAGTAGCGAGGAGCTACTAGTCGGACTCGAGAGAGTTGATAGGGCTCGTGCGAGGTATACGGATGTTGTTCTCTGATCGGCAAGTTCTTCTGCGCGAGTTTTGAGACCCGGCACGAGCCTCTGATTTCTCAGTTAGGAGAAGACTTTAGGAGTCATGAGGAAAGCGATTATGTTATTGACCAAGATAAGCGGTGTTCTGATTTCCTCGGCGAAGTTATTCGGCGGTCTGAGACAGGTGTACGAGGGTAGAGGCGGCGCGGAGATCAGCGTAAGAGGGCTAGACCGGTTGGTTATCGGTGAGTTTTGGGCCAGTGCCTCGGCGAGTGAGGTATTCGTCGGCTACCCAATACATACCCCGCGGCTCACGGTGGGAGATTTGACCTTGAGGTATTTAGGAGGCAGTCCAAGCTCCGGTCGAGGTTCCGGGGAAGCGAGAGGACTTCTACCGGTCGAGCCACCTATTCTCGATGTACGGATGTGGTAAGCATCATTCGGAAATGTCGTTATGCCACGGATGGTTGTTACTATTGTGGCGTCAAGACCTGAAGCGAGAATGCGGTTAGAAAGAAGCGTCGGTAGGGTGGCTCAACCTTTGAGGCGGTAGTTGGTTCCTTCCCGCCATGTGTCGTCCCCGAGCGGTGTTCGATGTCGGCCGATCGTGGTAGAGTCGGGGAGTTTATAGTTACGGCGGTCGCCGAACCGCATAGATGGCGTGACTCTGGAGCGGGATCGAGGCGACATCGCATCGCGTAGAATACGGTATATTTGATTCTTTTAAATCATCGTGCTTTGATAGATTGATTTTGCCCTAGCATATATGTTTTCCTTGTGTTGCTAGCAGTTATAAGTGATAGTTCCCCAGAGGTAGGAATACTTTGATTACTAAGGTGTGAAGTTAAGAATGTTGACAAGAATGGTAGGTGAACTGAGACTATAGTTGTATAGAGTTCACAACTTGTAATTACCAGTATAAGTGTAAGGCCAGATAGGGAAGATTGTGCGATAGAAATACTTTGGCTTATGTGGCGAACCTCTAGTGAATAGGGGGTAGGGTAAGAAGTACCTTGAGATAAGAGAGAGATTTATTTGGACTAAGAATGAGAAGTTATGAGTGGCGATGAGTCGGGTTATGGACTCATTTAGGGTCAGATAGTTTGAAATGGGGTAATGTCGATTAGAAATGGTCAGATTATGTGATAGGGTCACGAGGATTCGAGCCCAAGTTCGGTTAATCGTTACATGAGTTCGTGGATCGTTCCACGAACTAGGTCGTAAGGACCGAGAAGAGCCTTAGAGGAAATTCAAGTAGCATAATGGCCAAGTTGGTTAGTAACTCGAGTTGAGAGCGAAGCAGAATTAGAATTTTATGCGTGTACTAGATGAGTTTGAAAATGCGAGAAAGTATGACAAGTAAGGAAAGAAAGGAACCTCTAGGGGATCCGTGTTTGGGAAAAGCTGTAACCTTGAGTTTTGTGAGAAGGGACCACGGACGGAAGGTCCATTATTATGTTCACGTATGTTATGTGGTGGCGTGTGTGGCATCGTTGGTCTTGTGCATTTGATTGATAGGCGTAGTATAGAGTTATGCGGAGTTTGTATAGCTTGACAACCGACTAAGAACATTCGGGGGCGAATGTTTCTAAGGGGAAGAATGTTACACCCAGTAAGTTCGGGACATGTGTAAGTGAATGCGTAAGGACCACAGACTTGGAAATTAATGCGAAAGGAAGGATTGTTTCAGCGGAAAGTCTTAGGGCGTCGGAAAGGAAAAATGTTCGTTGTTGAGAATTGGATTCTCAAAATGTATTATTTGTAAAGTATAGAACTTATTATTATTAAGGAACTTTATTTCGTTCGGATTTGGTCACGTGGGGCCCGCAGAAATTTCGTTTGCGGGGCCGAGATTCACGAATTTTATGAGCAGGCGACCGTGGCACCCCATGGTCTTGGTCGAATTATTCCAAGGGTAAAATGGTCGATTACCATGGTGGAAGATAAGTCTTGCTAAGCTTGACATTGTTGACTTGTCGGCTTGCACATAAGCAATCCTTGTGATTTTCATCTAAGCCACCCGTTTGTTTTAGTCTAAGCCCTCCATTGTGTGTTATAAGCTCACTACTAGTGCAAGACTAGCTTTTTACACTTAGAAAAATTAGAGAAACCCTTGTGCACCTTAGGTTGCTCTCGGCTTTGTGCTCCCTCTCACACAAAAATTTTGTAGTTTTGATCCATTAGCCACAAGACTTTAACCCAATGTCCCCAAGGGTATTATAAGGATATCTCAATAGAAAGATTTCGGAAAAAACGTATTTTTACGTTAGTCGCAAGGCGGAAACTAAGGGAGTTCTTCAACTTTGAAGTTGGAACTTGAAGAAGGGTTCTTCATAGGCCTCTAAGGAGTGCTTGGAGCGGATTGGAACCTAAGGAAAGGAGCTAAGAATGGCTAAGGCGCGACTTCGAATCTTGGAAAGTTTAAGGGCTTTGAAAGGTATAAATTTTGTCGTTTTATTAGTTAAGGCTTACTTATTGTTGTAGCTATGGATGTTAGCAAGCATGTGTTATAGTATGAAGTTTGATATGTCTTTTGGCTATTGGAACCCTAATCCGAAATCTAGCATGTTTAACTTTAAGATTTCAATTCTAGTCGATTATTAGTCTAAGCGTCGCATGTTGTATAAAGAAGGAAATTGTAGTTGTTGAAGTTGGTTAGACTATATAACATGTTAGACCTTAGAACTTGGAATTGTAAGAAGGATTGAAAAGACTTTGAATTGTTAGTATGTAGTTGGCGAGAATGGCTTGGAGTTTTAAGCTATTTCGTATGAATTGTGGCGGAATTTTACGTATTGTAAGGCGTGTAATCCCCTGTTTGGTTGTTGTTTGGAGCCTTAAATGTGGCTCGTTGGTTGTGTATTTGGCCTTGAAAAGGTGGCAAAGTGAGTAGAAACAAAGGAAGTCTTTGTAGATTTTCCGTAGAATTAGAGACTAAGTACTTAGTATTATTCTACATAGAGACTAGAAGTTGATAGCCTTGTTGTGACCATTATAGGTTGACAACCTCGTGCGGTGTATTCGGCTTAGCTTGTGGATTTAGCCGAAAAGGTATGTGAACTATCTCCTCTTCCAGCATGATTCCTTAAGATTAAGAAAGTATGTTCTACTCCTTAAATGACCCATTCCTTGCTTGTATTTGGATTGCCTAAAATAGAATTTGTTCTATGTACTTCCTTGAGTGTACTTTGATGTTTAAATTGTAAGTAGTATAATCCATTTCCTTAGGGAAGTTTGGATTCTAAAAAGTGAAGGTATTTTTACTTAAAGTACGCGTAGTCTTAAAAAGGAAGTGGTTTCCAAATCTTTTGGCTAGTGTCTTAGTTCTAAAACCTAAAGGTCATTATAGTGACTTTAGGGGAGTCAAAGGAGTGATTTACTTATTTGATTTAAAAGAGGAGAAATGACATGATTTAAGAGAAGTAACTTGTGTTAAGGGTGAAGTTACTTGAGGTTCAAAAGTAGAAGAAAACTTGTTTTCTAACTATTAAGAACTTGATTTGTAAGTAGGTGATACTTGGTTTTAAAAGTATAAGTCTCTTGGTTATAAAAAGGAATGGATATGTCTAAAACCATAAAGGGTTATAACGGCTTTATGGGAAGTTGGTTATAACGGCTTTATGGAAGGTTTAGAAAGTGTCTATTTTGATTAATCGGCATAAGTTGCCTAGATTGTGAAAATTTGAAGTTACTTGGTTTCAAGCTTTGAAATGAGTTTTCTAAAAGTGTAGTAACTTACTTTGAAAAATAGACACGCCTTGATACTACGGGTGTTAGTATCTTGGGGCTTTACATAGAAAGGAGTCTTTTATAAAGGAATGTACGTACGTAGTACTTTGGCTTGATAAATTGAAGATTTGTCTAAGTGTGCCTTGGTAAGTACTTTGACTTGTTAAAAGAGAATTTTCCTATGTATGCCTTGATTAAGTACTTTGGCTTGATAAATTGAAGATTTGTCTAAGTGTGCCCTGATAAGTACTTTGGCTTGTTAAATGAGAATTTATTCTATTTGTGCCCGGATAAGTACTTTGGCTTGTTAAATGAGAATTTATTCTATTTGTGCCCTGATAAGTACTTTGGCTTGTTAAATGAGAATTTATTCTATTTGTGCCCGGATAAGTACTTTGGCTTGTTAAATGAGAATTTATTCTATTTGTGCCCTGATAAGTACTTTGGCTTGTTAAATGAGAATTTATTCTATTTGTGCCCTGATAAGTACTTTGGCTTGGTTAATTGAGAACTTGCATATATGTCTTGGTAATAGCCTTTGAGTGCAAGTATTATGTTTTATTAAGTTCCGCGACTCTCGATTGAAGGTCGGTGTCTTGTTGTAAGTTCTTGGGACGTCTGAAGCGGTGATGTGGGATTCCACGGGTATGCTTCCGTTACTTGTAGTACTTGGGTTAAATTCCCGGATTTTTATAGAAGACATGGTGGTGCTTATGTCTTGTTTGATGGTCGGTCGAGATAGGGTAGAGTATATGTGAAGTGCCCCAGATGCTATACCACCCGTTTACCACATACTCGAGGGTAGAGTATATGTGAAGTGCAGAGATCTTGCTATACCACCGTTTCCATTCTCGGGGTAGAGTATATGTGAAGTGCACTGAGATCTTTATACCACCGTTTCCACTTCTCGGGTAGAGTATATGTGAAGTGCACCCGAGATGCTATGCCACCCGTTTACCATTCTCGAGGGTAGAGTATATGTGAGGGTAAACCCCCGAGATCTTTATACCACTGTTTCACATACTCGAGGTAGAGTATATGTGAGGGTAAACCCCGAGATCTTATACCACTGTGGGACTTAGTGTTCATGTATGCCTATTGGTGTTGTACTATATCATGGATTTGGCGGTGAGGAAGGATTCCACGAGCATGATTGATATCATGGGCATGAGACCCGTAGTTATATTTGAGTAGTGACTTTGAGGGCTGCGTCCACGACTTGATGTATTTGCTTATGTATTGTGTCTTGTAGGTTGGCTATCATACATGTCTCTGCTTTGTTTAGGCTGTTATGATTTTATTACGATGCACTTCCACATGAGTACGTTCTTGTCTTGACCTCCTTGAGGCTGCGTTAAATCTGTGAGTTGGTCTGTTGTTTGGTGATCGGCGAGTGTAGAATCCTGCTCGGGGTTTTGGATAGCTCCCTGTTCGGAGTTTATCTTTTGGTATATATCCTTGATGAGGCTTTATGCAGTTTTGGATGCAGCGGGGCCTTGTCCGTCGTAGTTGATTTAACTCTTAAGTGCGTATTCGTATGTAGGATTGGACTCGTATACGGTGTTGTTTATGTATATATGGCGGCCTGTCGGCTTTGCCTTGCGGCGTCGTGCGTTTAAAAAAAAAAAAAAAAGGTGTTATTTGATTCGCGATTTACTTGTATTGTTAAGGTAGAAGGGTGCGGTAGGGCACGATCCGCAGCTTGAGGTTGGTCGTGACAAAGACTTTAGCGGAAGCCCGTCCTTGGTCGCGAGCGCTAACGGCGATCGATTATCGCTATGGGAACCTCGCCATGCGATAACCCGCCGATCACCTTGACATCGTCGTCAATCGGGTGTACCCTAGATGGATCCCGATCATCTCTCGGCATAGATCGTGAAACCGGATGCGCGCCTCGGATCGGACATCAGATCCAACTCGTGACAACCTTGCCTACCTGCGGACAATCTGAAGCGGCCCGATCTACGCGGTGAGTTTCCCTTCTTCCGAATCTCATCACCGCCGCCATGGGTGGCGCCGAGAAAACCCAATCATCAGCTGCGAACTCGGATCTGGCGATGATGATCTGCATCGACCATGCGACTCGGTATCGATAGCGCTCGGATAAGCCGCCTTATCGGCACTGCTGCACCGTCTGGTCCTACTAGGCGCACCTCGCCCACATCGAACCAACCTATGGCGATCTGCACTTCCTCCCACAAGGCCTCGTAAGGCGTCGTCGAATCTTGGAGTGGTAGCTATTGTTATGCGCGAACTCAACTAGAGGCAAATGATCCTCGGCTACCCACGAAGTCGATAACCGCGGGCTCGCGACATATCCTCGAGAGTGCGGATAGTGCGCTCGGCTTTGTCCGTGCATGCGTGGATGGAATGTAGTACTCGGGCTCACTGCGTCCCTAAACCTCTCTGGAAAGACCTCCGAAGTTAGCCATAAAGCGGGCTCCTGCATGCGATATGATCGAAGTAGGGACTCCATGCGATCGGCGATCTACCGTATGTAAAGTGCGGCGTAATCCTCGGTAGAAAAGTCGATCTGACGGGAAGAAAGTGGGCTGATTTAAATCGACTGTCGGCGATAACCCATATAGAATCATGTCTCCTCGAGTGCGAGGTAATCACGTGATAAAATCCATGTTGATTACCTCCACTTCGGTCGGGATCTCGATAAATGCGCAGCACAAACCACGGGCCTCACGGTGCTCTGCCTTCACTGCGACAACGGGCGGCTGAGCTACGAACTCTGCAGCGTCCTCTTGAGCCATCCGCGATACGGATCTAAGGTCGTGGTACATCTTGGTCGACCACTGGATGGATAGAGTAGCAGCGTTGTGTGCTTCCCGAGAACCCTGCTGCGAAGTCACGAAACATACGGAACACCTGACGCCCCTCAAACCTTAGCACCCGTCGGTGCTACCTCAAGGACCGCCCTCGCGAAGAGTTGTATCGCGATATCGAATCAAAGCTGGATCCTCGGTGTTGCCTCTTCGCACCGGCGATGGAAGGCTCGGCAACCTCGCGAACTCTAACCCATTGCTATCGAGAATCAATCAAAGCGGACACGAGGCTCGCTGCGATGCAAATCACGAACCATGTCCCTCCTCTCTGCTGCACATCGATAGACTCCCCGTGACCTACGACTAGAGCATACGCCTGACGTTGGCTTTCCCGGGTGATGCGGGATATCAACATCGTAATCCTTAAGCGACTCTAACCAGCGCCTCGCCGTAAGTTCGACTCCTACGGCTAAAGATATCTTGAAGGCTCTTGTAGTGCAGTAAAAATATCCACGTGAACCTATACAAATAGTGCCTCCAAATCTTGAAAGCGTGAATCACGGTACGACTCCAAATCATGGGTGGGGTAGTTCCTCTGCGTGTTTCTTGTTGTTGGGATGCATATGCTATAACCCTGCCATCTTTGCGTCAACACATCCCAACCCGATGCACGGCGCGTCCTGATACGACATAACCGTGCGGACCCTGCGGAAGAAGTAAGAGCGGGGCGGTCGTCGATCTCTCTTTCGACAGCTGGAAACCACGCTCCTGGCATCAGTCCACTGAAACTTGGTTGCCTTACGAGTCGGCCTAGTCGATAGTGCGAGAGATAGAAGCAAACTTCTCCACGAACCGCCGATAATATCTGCGAGGCCCGAGCTGCGAACATGCCGTAGTAGTAGGTCTAGGCCAAGTCTGGCGCCTCGATCTTGGCGTATCCACTCGAATGCCATCGGCCGACAATATGCCCAGAAAAAGCCACGAAGTCAGCAAAACTCACGTTTGGAAAACTTGGCGTCTGTTGCTGGTCTGGAAGCGTTCGGCCTGGTACTCAAATGCTCGCGTGCTCTGCTCTGAGCAAGAATAAGCGAGATATCATCGATGAACACTATCACAAGCGTGTCAAAAATGGTTTGAACACTCGGTTCGTCAAATCCATGAATCTGCGGGGGCATTGGTCAACAAAGACATGACCACGAACTCATAATGCGTCTGGGTCGGAATGCGATCTAGGAAATCCACCACTCGACTACTTTGATGATAGCGATCGCGGATCAATCTTGGAAAACATCTCGCACCACACTGGTAGTCGAACAAATCATCAATCACAGGAAGGGTATACATTCTTAATGGTCACCTTGTTGGTTGCTGTAATCCCACACGTCGCGGCGTCCGTCCTTCTTCTTTACAAACAATACGGCGCTCCCGAGGAGAAACACTAGGCGATGAAGCCGCTTCTCCGGCAAATCCTAAGGTGATCCTTGACTCTCTCAACTCGGCGGGTGCCGTTACGTATGGCGGAATGGAAATAGGCGAGTGTGCAGCAATATGTCTATACAAAACTCAATCTCCTCTCGGGAGGATACGGGAAGGTCGTGCAGGCACGTCGGGAACTCTCGACCTTAGGCCCAGCGGAAAATCTGGTCCGCGACTTGATATCAAACACGAGCGAGATGGTAGATATACCGCCGCACCGTCTTACAGCCTTGAGGTGGGAAATAAACCTACCGCCGGCGTCTGGTGCTCCTCCCGCTCAACAGCGGCTCGCCGAGAGCCCGGAACGTACTACTCTCTCTGTAGTCTACATTGGCGTAGCAAGAAGCTAGCCAATCCGTCCCGTGATCACGTCGAAGTCGATCATCTCGACTCTGTCAAGTCGGCTGAGGTCGGCGGCGTAAATAGTCACGGGACAAGCTCATATACCATGAGCTACCAGAATCACCGTGGCGTAGCTACCTCGAAAGGGTCTATGGACTCGGGCTCTATCCACATCCTACTAGCAGCGAGGGAGATATATGGGGCAGTAGAACCGGATCTATCAAGGCATAAACATCAAACCAGCCCGATAAGGTACGTGGCGACATCGGTGAGGCCTCACGATCTGTCGGCTAGACAAAGCATAAATGCGGTTACGAGGACCGCTAGGCTGGACCAGCGCCACGACCTGCGCGACCTGCTTTGGTCCATGAGTACCTTGCCCTCAGGCGAGTAGGCTGTCGAGGATGAAGAAGCCGTGCGAAAGAACACATGGTGACCCTACCATCAGCCTTTGCGCCGGTGGACGGTTCCTCGCATAGTGACCTGCTGGCCTGGCTGAAACAAGCTCGTAGCACCTGACTCCGAAGTGGGATCTGCGTCGGCCATGGCGAGGTGGTCCGTCGGCGATGCCTGCTGCTACGGGCGTCGAAGTCACAGGGCCACAGTGCGCCTCGAATATCTGGTGTCTTGAGGGCGGTGCGAGTGCTCACGGTGTTGTGGTGCAAATCTAGACTGCTGCTGAGGTCGCCCACCACGATAGCCACCAAAAGACCCTGCCATCCTGGTCTTCTTCTGCTGCTGCCTGTCAACCCGTCGGTCTCTACGCTCGCCGCATCCAAGGCATGAGCTGCGTGCGGGTAATGTCCATACGGTGAAGAAACACGCGCATGACTCGGCCATATAATCATCTAGCGGTGGCGTGGCGGTGCACCTATCCTCCATGCCTCTGCTGCCATTTGGGACATGTCGAGCGATGAATCAAACTCGACATTGTACTCCACGGCGGTCGTCCTCTGCGCCTCGGCGGTAAAAATCTATCGGCGCGCCCTCGCCATCTGTGGAGGCAAGAAGTGAGTGAGAAAGCCTCGAGAACTCGTCCCAAGTAGGCTGGGCGCGTGCTCTCCGGGATAACTCGTGAATCAAACCAATCATTGCGGTATCCACGCGGCCTATGTGAACCAAGATCACGGACTCGGTCTCGGCATACGATCACTCTCGAGAATCCTCTGTGGCGGCGGATGAACTCCTGCGGATCATCCTCGGCCTCGACAGTAAAACTACGGCGGGCTCTGACTCGGGAAGTCTCGTAGCCTCGAACTCTACGCCTCGGGTGAACGCGGGTATGGCCCAGTGGGGCTGGCTAACTGCATCCGGCTGTCCTCGTATGCAGCCACGATCACGGCGATGGGGCCATCTCGCGTACCTAACTCCTCCGCGGTGTGGGGCGGGAGGTGTGGGTGCTGTGGTCTCTTTGGGGCGGCGGCGTCGTAGAGCTCGCCGTCTACGGTATAGGCGGGCAGAGCCCTCGTAACTCTAGGTGTCCCAGCTAGCGACTCCTCGGCTACCGCCGCCATACAGGCGGGTTGCCTTGCGTGGAAGCATAAGCTATTCTGAGAAAGGAATCGTTAGAGAGGTCCACTTTAACACGGCTCTAGCGTGATCTCGAGTGAGAAGAATGAAACCAATCCTAAATATCCTATAGCCTCACGATTATTGGTGTGGTGCACGATGCAGATAATCGAACTCTACTAGATACGATGCTGTAGACACTTTCAGATGATTAAGCGCTCACGATACCACTTTTGTCACGACCCGTTCCGGGGCGTGGTAGTGCCTTAGGGGCACCCAGTAGTCATACATCAGTAATCGTGGAAATATAAAACAAGACATGAAACGATTTATAAAATAAGACACGGTTTATGTGAAAGCGTCGCCTTCGGCATATATATATAAACATGGTTTAGCGATTTACATCAAATCTTGTACAACATGACTCTGAGACCTCAGAAATGTACAACTATGGCGGGGACGGGGCCCGCCATACCTGGCTATACAAAACTATCTCTGACAGGAGATCATACCCAAAAGTAGAGCCTCGGAAAAGATGGAGCTCGACACCAGCGTAGAGATCTAAGAATGTGGATCTAGCACTGCTTGCCACCTGCGGCATGAGCGACCCAGAAGGAGTCGATCTGGTACTAAGTATATGAAACTGTAAAATACTTAAATGAAAACATATCATTTTAAAATCAGTTTTGCAAGTATGTATGAAACAACGAGGGGCGCGCATAGTGCCATCATAAACAAGAGCAACGATAGGTAAAGCCTTGAGGTCTTTTCTGAGTGCGAATGATCGAGCGGGGCCAATTGCGTAGTATCACCATGCAAGCCTAATCACGGACTCCGTAGTCGCGTAGGCCATTCACGTAGGCCGCGTAGGGTCGTAACCCGCGTCGAGGTAGCTACTCCTCGGCGTCGTCACTGGACTCGTAGTCGCGCATGGCCACGTAGGCCGCGTGAGGTATAACCCGCATCACTAACACGGAACTCCGTAGCTCGCGTAGGTCCACGGACCCGCGTGAGGTATTCTCGAATCATGGTCCCGGACCGCTGAGTCTACGCGTCGGAGGGCAACAACCCCGTAATATGTCAAGAGGTGGTGATAGTACACTAACATGTGACTTATCGTTAAACAACATAAGCCTGACAAGAATACTCTCTTATACAAGCGTTACAAGACCTTTAACACGCGTAGCATCATATCATGTCTACTTATCAAACCATCTTATTATTCTTTTCACAATTGATATAAATGCATTTATAAACACATAGGCAAGTGTTTCTTTTATCATTCTTAAGTGGTTATACTTAACTTCCCATAAAGCTAGTATAACTCTTAAGCTACATTTTAAACGATTAGTTCTCTTACATTAAAAATGATTGATAATCTTTTGAAATGTTTTGATTCTTTATTATTAGGGCTTAAGCGTGAGGCATTCAGTAAGTATTAATCGAGCTTAAGTCAAAGACATTCTTGTAGTTATTATTCGATCAACACGTATGCGTCTCTGTACTACATATATATTTTAAAATATAATGCTTTAGGAAGAATCACATACCTTCTCGTGAAAACCACACTGAAGTTGAATATGTAGTGCGAGAATCGGCTATAATAGCGGACACGTCATCAGCGTTGAACTACTTTATGTGATTCTAAGCGAGGGTTCTATATCTACGGAAAATTGGGCGTGCTTTCCTGCGGTGAGCTACTCGAGTCTCTGTGAAAGCGATCCATGTAAGTACAATTTGATTATTCTTCTTTTAAATCCTTCTCTTTGTGATATGATTCAATTACGATCTGTGATATTCTTCTAAGTATTTTATACTTATTCTTATACTACTACGGTATGTATTCTCTAATTCAAATGAGGTTAGGATTATTTACCTCGGTAAGCCCGATAATATCCTAGAAAAGTCGCGCTGAGCAAGGTTTAGCTCTCCCAAGTTATGCGCTCAGGTAGCTCAAGAAACCTTAGAAGTTCTTCACAACTTCTACTAAGGACTAAGGGATTTGGGCTAGGGTATTTTGGGCATTATAACAATACAAGAAGGCAACTTTTCTACCAAGGAGGGGTAGGTTTGGCTAGGCTAGGGGAGGGTTGCCTCGGCGAGCTTGAAGGGATGGGGGTAGGAGGCTTTGGGCGAAAAGCTTTAGAGAGAGGGGGATTTTCAAGACTTGGAAGTTGATTTGTGGATGAAGAACTCTTCGTCTAAAGGGTATTTATAGGTCAAGTGGCCAACCAATGGCGAATTAAGCCAAGTGCTAGGCAAGTGTAAGGCGAAGATTAGGGCAAGTGTCCTTATCCGTCTACTACACAAAATATCCTGCAAATCCTTGACTTGTGCAAAGGCACAAAAAGCGTGCAACTCCATTGTCGAATTCGTCCGATGGGCGATTTCAAATCCACGATTGGAGGTGCCAAGTGTTGCCCTCCCGTTGGCCCAAAATGTTTCGTCTCTCGGAAAAATCATAAAAATACTAAATGACATGGCCGGAATTTTCCTACGAAAGTTAATGGAAAGCGTTTCGTCGGAAAGCGATTCTTTTAGTGAGTTGTGCACAAATAAAAACTTCGAAGGCTTAAACTTTTAAGGCCAAACTTTAATCGTGCATGCTTACGTACATACTCGAAATACGGGGTATATGATAGCAGTGAGGAAAGAAATCGTTAGAGGTCCGACTTATAACCGGCTCTAAGGCACGATCTCGAGTGAGAAGAATGGAACGATCCTAAATATCCTATAGCCTCACGATTATTGGTGTAGTGCGCGACGCGTGATAATCAAGACTCTAGATACGATGCGTAGATACTTTCAGAGGATTAATGTTTTGATACCACTTTTGTCACGACCGAACGGGCGTGGTGCCTGCAGGGCACCCAGTAGACTACTCAGTGTCGGAATATAAAACAAGACATAAAATAATATGAAATGTAAGCAGTTTTCTGCGAAAAGTTGCCTTCGGCATATATATATATAAAACTTGAATCGAGCAGTTACATCCCTTTTACGGACTACGCCTGGCAGTACTACGGACCTCTAAGAATGATATAACAACGATAGGCGGGATAGGGCCGCCGTACCTGAATGTAAGTACTACAGCGACGAGGACTATACGCTGATAAGCCTCGGAGAAAGCGGAGCTTCCCAGCTGTGACCCTATGAGCGAGGATCAACAACGGTGTACCTACACTGCGGCATGAGCGCGGCCCGAAGGAGTCGATACAACGGTACCAAGTATGTGGCGAAAATCGTAAATGAAATCATAGTAGTCTATATAAAGCGGGAGACATGTATGATAACCAAACTACGATTCCTGATAAATAGCGATCATGTCAAGTCGAGGACTCGCGCCTCAAAGTCACCTCAAATATAACTATGGGTCTCGCCGCCAACATCAATCATGCGTGGAATACCTTCGCCAGCTGCGATCTATGATATAAAAGCACGAGAATACACATGAACACGGGTCCCACTGTGTCATAATAAAACCGTGCGGGGTAAATGCGAAGGCATGGCCGACTACTAAAACCCACGGTACCAACAATGTCATAAAGCGTATCACAAGGTCTTTCTGACCGCCACGTGATCGAAGGCGGCCTCGCGCGATATCAAATGTGCGCGTCTAATCCACAGAACTTCCGCGATTCGCGCCGGACACACGCGTAGGCCGCGTGAGGTATTCCGCATCGGTAGCTACTCCCGGCGTAAATCTGGACTCGCGATCGCGTAGCGCATGAACGCGTGGCTATATAGACCGCGCGCTAACACGGAACTCGTAGCTCGCGTAGGTCCCTGGACCGCGTAGGTATTCTCGAATCATAGTCACCTGCATGCTGAGGTATACCGCGTCGGAGGCGGCTTAACCCCGGTATCATGTCAAGAGGTGAGTGATTTAATACTAGCACAGCGGCTTATCGTTAAACAACATAAGCATAATAAGAATAACACTTTTACACAAACATCACGAGACATAACACACGTAGCATCCTAATATGTTTACTTATCAAACCAATCAAGAAAGTATTACAAGGCTATCACAAACCAACATAGTCAAGTTATTCACACAAGGTGCTACATCTCGTATCAACAAGTTGGGTTTTTATCCCCAAAGTGCTTCATCATTACCTCTTTAAAAGATCTGCGTTTCTTTCCGAGAGTCGCACGATACAGTAGTATTAAAATAGAGTGACTATCTTTTTAAGTAAACCAAAACACTTCCCTTTGTAAAATCAAGTAACAACATTATTTTCCAACGTTCAAGTTTGTCTAATTTCAAATTCTCAAGTTTCTCATTTTCGAAAGGTTTCGTAGTTCATAGTTTTAATCACTTAATGATATAATTCTCATTTTAAAACAATTTGAGAAACATATGGCTTATGTGTGAGTAGGTTATTCTTGTTTATAACAACCTTATTAAAGCAGCCATGATCTAGGAAATGTAATATCATTTTGTCTCATCTTAGACACATGCGGATGGAGGTTCTCTTGGTTTTAATAATACTTAATTAGTCAAAACATTTCAGATTATTAGCAGCTGCAGTGGTTCGTTCGATACTTATTCTGATTTTCGGAATCAGTAAAACATTATTCCTTTTAAAAACCAAGTACTCATTACTCACGAATGAGGTTTCACACTTTTTAACAAAATTGATATTAATCTAATTAAGTCAAGTCTCTTATCTTTTAAGATCAAGTCTCTTAACTTCTAAAATCAACAAACCATTCTTTTTATCTCTCTTAAGTCGTTATACCTAACTTCCCATAAAGCTAGTATAACTCTTAGCTTTAAAACCAAGTATTACTCTTCTTTCAAAAGGTTTCTTAGTGCTTGAAATCTTGAAGATGCTTATTATTTAGACTCGAGTCAAAAGACATCGTGATAAAACCACGTTCGGTTAACACCGCGTCGTCTAGTACTATATATATTCTTTTAAAATATCATGCTCAAGAGGATAGGAAGAATCACATACCTCGCGGCGATTATCGACAATTAGCAAAGCGCTCATGGTATAACGCTAGCCTTGTCCGTCTTTCAAGTAGAACATGCTACTCGCGAACTTTCAACTTATAAAGGCCATCTCGTCTATCAGCGTCTAGACTACTCTGTAGAATATTCTAAGAAGAGGGTTCTCTATTCTACGGAAAATCGGGCGGCACTTCCCTGCAGTTAAACTACACAAGTCTATTGTAAATCTGTCTAAGTAAATGCTGTTCAATCTTCTTTTTAATATTCTTACGATGTGATTTCAATTCAATTCTCTTCTCTTATACCGTCCTTCTATATATCTTATACTCGTTTCTATACAACTACGGTATGTAATTTTCACTTCTGATAGAAGGACAGAGTATTTACCTCGATAAGCCCAAAATTATCAAGATTTAATGTCGATCTGAGCAGCGTTTAGCTCTACTCTGGGCACTCGACGCTCCAAACAACCCTTAGATGTTCTATAACTTCTTCTATCACTTGACCAAGCGTGAAGATTTTCCTTAGGGTTTCGTTTTGTAGTGAAGAGAAGTATAATAGTATTTACAGGCTTTTAGTATAGGGGTAACCTTGGATTACTACAAGGTATTTGGGCGAGTATTTTGGAATAGTATGATACTTGGAGTATTTTTCTACCAAGGGGGTTGTTTGGCCAAGGCCTTCCGAGGAGGAGTGTTATACCGTATTTCAGTATGCGTGGAGGCGTCGTCTGTGAGACTTAAAGTTTGGCATAGGTCGAAATTTGTGCACAACACGATTAAGTCGTTTTCGGCGAAGCGTTTCTGAGCTTGCGTAGGGAAAATTCCGGCTATGTCGTTTTGTATTTTTGCGGATTTTCGGCGACGGAACATTTTGGGCCAGCGAGAGGTGACACTTGTCACCTCAAGTGGGCTTAGAAGCGGTTTGGCCTTGGCGATTGGTGCCATGTTTTGTGCAATGTTTTGTGCAATGTTTTGTGGCTTGTTTTGTGGAGTAGGGACTAGGGGCACTTGGGCACGTCTTGGCCTTACACTTGCCTTGCACATGGCTTAATCTTGGCCATTGGTTGGCTTTTGGTTTCCTATAAATACCCCCAGTGATGAACTTATTCATCCAGCTCCTCGCTTTGTCTAAGCCTTGAAAACTCTCCTCCCCTCTTGAGTGTTCTCGTCCTAAGCCTCCCCTCCACTTTGGTGGCCTTGTGGCGTGAGCCTTCCCACTGAGGTGCTAGCCGTGGGGTACCCCACTAGTTGTTTGAAATATACCACTCCATGTGGTATTGAAATACTTCTCCAAGTATTGTTATAATGCCCAAAATACCTTAGCCTTTACCTTGTAGTATTCCAAAGTTACCTCTGTCACGTAGAGCAGGAAATACTACCTTTTGTCCTCTTAGTCTCAAACCGAAACCCTAAGGAAATCTTCGTAGTTGGTTGAAGTTTTTAAGTAGAAGTTAGTTAGAACTTAGGGTTGTTGGAGGCGGATTGGAGCGCCGGAGTTGGAGCTAAACCTTGCTCGGGATCGACTTTTATCTCGGATAATTTTGGGCTTATCGAGGTAAATAATCTTGTCCCTTATTGTAATTGGAAATTACATGTTGTAGGATTATATAGTTGAAGTATACTATATATAGAACTGAACATAGCTTTGCGGCAATGTCTTTTGACTTAAGCTGAATATAAAGAAAGTATTTGTTATTACATAGTGTGTATGTGATGAACTTGTGGTATTACTTCGTAGTAGAATTGTATCGTCAGGTTAGGCGTATAAACCCCATGGTTGGCTTGGTGGCGGCCTCGATAGAGGAGGAGATTCTGTTGTTGCGGGAGAGTCTTCTTAGAATTTTTACGTAGAATATGGAACCGTTCGGTTAGAAGTTAATGAGCGTTTGTGGCCTTATAGGTGGAAATCTGCGAGTAGCGTATTCTACTTGAAGAGTGGAGCGGCTAGCGATTCTGATCTTGTGGGCGTTTGCTTATTATCGATAATCGTCGCGGTATGTGAACCTCTTCCTATCCTTACAGCATGATGCTTTGTAAACTATGTAAATGCGGTGAGCGTACATGTGTTAAATGAGTTGGTTGGTTTAAAACATAGGGTGTTATAATAGTTTTATGGGAAGTTAGTTATAACGACTACATGTAGGTAAAAGATTGATTTATTGATTGTAGAAGTTAAGAGACTTGATCTTGAAAGATAAGAGACTTAACTTGTTTTACTTGGTTATTAACATTTTGTTAAATGTGTTGTGAAACCTCATTCGCGAGTAATGAGTACTTGGTTTTAAAAAGAATAATGTTTCTTGATTTGGAAATGAGAATAAGTGTCGAGCAAACCACAATGGCGCTAATAAAGGAAGGTGTATTGACAATTAACTAATTGTTATTAAAACGATAGAAACCTCCATCTGCATAGAAGCTAAGATAAGACAAAATTGTATTACATTTCCTAGATCGCATTTCTTTGTAACAAGATTGTTGTAAACAAGAATAAGCGGCTCGCGTCTGAGACATATGTTACTCGATTGTTTTAAAGAGATTAAGACTATAAGTTATGAAACCCTTCTAAAATGAGAAACTTGAGCATTTGAATTTAGGCAAACTTGAACGTTTGGAAAATAATGTTGTTACTTGATTTTACAAAGGGAAATATTTTGGTTTACTTAAAAAGATAGTCACTCTATACTACGGGTATTATGTGACTTTTGTGAAAGAAACGGGTCCTTTAAAAAGAGTTAATGTACGTAGTACTTTAGGGTTAAAACCCAGACTTTGATACCAAATGGAAGTACCTTGAGTTGTGTATAACTTGCCTATGCTTGTTGTGTGTAAATTGCTTATGCTTGTTGTGATATCCTTTGTTGTGCAAGTGTTGATATCAGGTGACTTCTTGGGAAGGAGTGGATCTTTTTATAAAAGTCTAGAAGTATGGTAATTTGCTTGAGCTTGTTTGTGATAACTTTGGTTGTGTGGTATATTGTTGTTGATGTCGGATGGACATGTCTACCTGCCGTCACGAAATTAGGGGCATGTGGCCGTGCGGCGGGGTTGATTACGATATATTGTTATTGTGGTTACATGGACATGTCTACACCGATCACGAGTCGGGCGTGTGGCGTGCGGCGGGTTAATCACCCGATATTATTGTTGATAATGTCACTTGGGCGTGTCTGCCGATCACGAGTCGGGGCATGTGGCCATGGGGCATTATTATTATTGTTGCATCATGGGCATGTCTGCACCGATCTGAATTCGAAGCATGCGGCCGTGATGCGAACACGATTGATGTTGTGGGCGTGAGACCCGTAGTTATATTTGAGTGATGACTTGAGGCGTGAGTCACGACTTGACATATTTGTTTTTATGTAGTGGCGTAGTTTTGTTATCATACATGGCTCTGTTTTTATATAGAGCTATTATGATTTCATTCTGATATTTTTCTGATTTCACATACTTGGTACTGTTGTCTTGACCTCCTTGGAGGCTGCGTTCATCTGCATGGTAGGACATCGGTAGTGGATCACGCTCATAGGATCATGATTCAGCGTATTAGGAAGCTCAGTTCTCGGAGGCTTATCTTTTGGTATGTTACCACGAGTTGTAGATTCTTGTACATTCGGGGTATGGCGGGCCTGTCAGTCATGTTGTATAAAAACTCTTAGAGTGCATGTAATCTTGTTGTGGCGGGGTTTGTAAAAAGGATTAAAGTATTCGTTTTGAAAGAGTTGTTTATATATATATTTTATTGGAAGGTAGCAGTTTGGTTGCTTTGTTTATGATCATATATCTTGTTTCTTGTTTAAGTTTTATATTCGCTAGTTTTCTGCGATGTTGTATCACTAGGGTGTCAGGGGTAAGACACGATCCGCGGGCAGGATCGGGTCGTGACAAAAGTGGTATCGAGCGATTAATCCTCGGAAAGTGTCTGATAGTATCTAGTAGAGTCTTGATTATTGATGTGTTGTGCACCACATCTATGTCGAGAAGCTGAGACATTTAGGATTAGTTTCCATTCTTCTCATTACGAGATCGTGCCTTAGAACTGTGTTGTAAGTTGGACCCTCGGCGTATCTTGTTTTTACGATTATGCCTCGCGAGAGCACGAGCCGAGAAGGGCAAAGCGGCGAGGAGCTCTAGTGAGATCTGAGAGAATGCGAGCGCGAGCCGGCGATACTGAGTTGTGCTTGAGCGGCGAGTTTGCGGCGCTTGCCCCAGCCGAGTTTAGAGCGCGGCGATGGGCTGCTGAGACCACGATGCACGAGCCTCAGGTCACGGCTGGAAGCGAGATAAGATGGTGTACAAGGAGATGGCGATTCTGGCGAGTCGTGGCGGATATGAGATAGGTGGATTGGCGATTCGATTCGATAGCACCGATGGTTCGCCGAAGCGGATAGTTTGAGGCTACGGGACTTTACGAGTTGTAGCCGCGAGTTTTATGGGTCGAGGCACGAGGATGATCGCGAGTTCATCAAGCGATTCTGAAGTCGTGAGTGATCGAGCTTGAAGACCGAGTCGGTGGTCTTAGGTTCGCATCGGTGCGCGATACGCGATCGGTAGTTTGGTCGTGGGAGTTGTCGGGAGAGCATGCAGCTTCCAGGTATGGGGCGAGTTCTGAGGCATTCTCGCTCACTTCTTGCCTCGCGGATGAGGAGAGCACGGGCGGCGATTTATGATCTTTGAGGCGAAGGCGTGCGGTTCGGGAGTACAGCGTGGAGTTTGACTCGTTGGCTCGGTATGTCCGCTTTAGTGGCAACCATGGAGGATAGAGTGCACCGCTACGTCACGGATTAGATGATTGCTAGCGAGGCTTGTTAGTGTAGCTCTTGATCGGGCATGGACATTGCCGCGTGCGAGCTCGTCTGCAGGATGTGAGGCGCGGAGGTCGGCGGAATGACGAATCGCGAAGAGGCGGAACAGCGAGGTCGCTTTGGTGACTTTCGGCGGACCGCCTCGACATACTAGTTTTGTACCTCCGCCGGTGCGAGTGGTCCTCCACGACCTTGAGCGTCAGTATTCGGGGCGGTCGGGCTCGAGTTGAGTTTCGAGGAAGTAAGGGTGTTGTTGAATCACGGTCACCTACCTCGGTGTGGTCGATGTAGTAGACCGCATTTGAAATGTCGTGGTGCCAAGGAGCTTGTTATTTTTGCGGCGGCGGGGCCATTTGCGAAGCTGTCCAGAACAAGGGTATACGGATGTTACGACTCGACGCCGGGATCATGGCTGGTTCATCACCTCCGCTAGGCGTATGCGCCTGCGAGTTGGTGTGATTAAGCGGTAGAGGCGGTATATCCTTAACCTCTAGAGTTTTGTATCTTGATGTGTTTAGTGTTATGTTCGGATAGCTTTGTGCTAAAATGTGATTTAGACACCTGGTTATTGTAGAAGGGTAAGTATGGGGGCATGGTAAGTGTGAACCTTAGACTATGTCACGATTGAGACCTTAGAGGTAAGGTCGTCTTGAGTAAAAGATTTATTTCACGGTTGACCCTTATCGGAGTAAGTGATGCGTGGGAATTATTTGTGTGATAAGTCCGTGGGTAGTGTGAGATGGAAGTGGTAGCTTTCATGACTTGATTAGGTAAGATTATTCCGTTTCGAGCAAGTATTGGCGCGATTGTGGAGTCGGGTTGATGGCGCTCGCGGTCGACCCGCCCGATTTTAGGTGGGGTCAGTGCAGGTGGTCGCGGTGAGGTAGAGTCGCGGGGTGCTAGGCCCCAGTTTAGTTGACCATCGTATGAGTTCGTGGATGTGTTCAACCAGAAGCGGTTCGTGAAGGCCGGAAATGGCCTTAAAGAAGGTTGGGGTTAGTAAGATGACCAAGTTTGGAGGTAGTGACTCCACAGTTTTGAGAACTGAAGCGATGACTGAAGTATGGCACGTCCTGAGTGACACTAGAACCTCGCGGCAAAGTGACAAAAGTGGAAGGAAAAGAACGCGTGTTATTTCGTGGCCAAGCTGGGGCGTTGGCAACTTGTTAGAGGAACTTTATCGATATCCGTCTTGAGAAGGAACATTCGGGACGAATGTTTCTAAGGAGGGGAGAATGTTATACCGTATTTCGGTATATGCGTGGAGGCGTGCGTATGAAAATTTGATACTTAAAGTTTGGCATAGGTCGAAATTTGTGCCTGACACGATTAAGTCGTTTTTCGTGAAGCGTTTCTGAGCTTGCGTGGGAAAATTCGGCTATGTCGTTTTGTATTTTTGCGGATTTTTCCGGCGTGGAACATTTTTGGGCAACGAGAGGGTGACACTTGTCACCTCCAGTGGGCAACTTAGAAGCGGTTTGGCCTTGGCCGATTGGTGCCATGTTTAGTGCAATGTTTTGTGCAATGTTTTGTGGCTTGTTTTGTGGAGTAGGGACTAGGGGCACTTGGGCACATCTTGGCCTTACACTTGCCTTGCACATGGCTTAATCTTGGCCATTGGTTGGCTTTTGGTTTCTATAAATACCCCAGTGATGAACTTATTCATCCTCCTCGCTTTGTCTAAGCCTTGAAAACTCTCCCTCCCCTCTTGAGTGTTCTCGTCCTAAGCCTCCCTCCCCTTTGGGTGGCACTTGTGAGAGCCTTCCCACCCGCTGAGGTGCTAGTGGGGTACCCCTAGCCTAGTTGTTTGAAATATACCATCCCTTGTGGTATTGAAATACTTCTCAAGTATTGTTATAATGCCCAAAATACCTTAGCCTTTACCTTGTAGTATTCCAAAGTTACCTCTATCGTAGAGCCGGAAATACTACCTTTTGTCCTCTTAGTCTCAGCGAAACCCTAAGGAAATCTTCATAGTTGGTTGAAGTTTTTAAGTAGAAGTTGGTGAGAACTTCTAACTGTGGTTTGGAGCGGAGTGGGGCGCACGGAGTTGGAGCTAAGCCTTGCTCAGGATTGACTTTTATCTCGGATAATTTTGGGCGTCTCGAGGTAAATAATCTTGTCCCCCTATTGTAATTGGAAATTACATGTTGTAGGACTAAATAGTTGAAGTATACTATATAGAAGCGAACATAGCTTTGCGGCAATATCTTTTGACTTAAGCTGAATATAAAGAAGAGAAGCTGACTATTATTACATAGGGTTGTATGGCCGGAGACTTGTGGTATTAACCGTAGTAGAATTGTATACGTCCGTTAGGCGTATAAACCCCACGTGGTTGGCTTGGTGGCGGCCTCGATAGAGAGAGATTTACGTTGTTGCGGGGAGGTCTTCCGAATTTTACGTAGAATATGGAACGTGCGGTTAGAAGTTAATAGGCGTTTGTGGCCTTATAGGTGGAAATGCTGCAGTGGCGTATTCTTGAAGAGTGGAGCGGCTGGCGATTCTGATCTTGTGAGCGTTTTGCTTATTATCGATAATCGTCGCGAGGTATGTGAACCTCTTCCTATCCTTACAGCATGATGCTTTGTAAACTATGTAATGCGGTGAGCGTCGTAGTGTTAAATGAGTTGGTTGGTTTAAAACATAGGGTGTTATAATGGCTTTATGGGAAGTTAGTTATAACGACTACATGTAGGTAAAAAATTGATTTATTGATTGTAGAAGTTAAGAGACTTGATCTTGAAAGATAAGAGACTTAACTTGTTTTACTTAGTTATTAACATTTTGTTAAATGTGTTGTGAAACCTCGTTCATGAGTAATGAGTACTTGGTTTTAAAAAGAATAATGTTTTTCACGATTTGGAAATGAGAATAAGTGTCGAGCAAACCACAGCAGCGCTAATAAAGGAAGGTGTATTGACAATTAACTAATTGTTATTAAAACCAGTAGAAACCTCCATCTGCATAGAAGCTAAGATAAGACAAAATTGTATTACATTTCCTAGATCATGGTCACAGTAACAAGATTGTTGTAAACAAGAATAAACGGCTCACGTACAAGACATATGTTACTCAATTGTTTTAAAAGAGATTAAGACTATAAGTTATGAAACCCTTCTAAAATGAGAAACTTGAGCATTTGAATTTAGGCAAACTTGAACGTTTGGAAAATAATGTTGTTACTTGATTTTACAAAGGGAAATATTTTGGTTTACTTAAAAAGATAGTAACTCTATACTCACGGGTATTATGTGACTTTTGTGAAAGAAACGGGTCCTTTAAAAAGAGTTAATGTACGTAGTACTTTAGGGTTAAAACCCAGACTTTGATACCAAATGGAAGTACCTTGAGTTGTGTATAACTTGCCTATGCTTGTTGTGTGTAAATTGCTTATGCTTGTTGTGATATCCTTTGTTGTGCAAGTGTTGATATCAGGTGACTTCTTGGGAAGGAGTGGATCTTTTTATAAAAGTCTAGAAGTATGGTAATTTGCTTGAGCTTGTTTGTGATAGCCTGGTTGTGTGGTATATTGTTGTTGATGTCATGGACATTTCTACACCGTCACAGTCAGGGGCATGTGGCGTGCGCGGGGTTGATTACGATATATTGTTATTGTGGTTACATGGACATGTCTGCACCGATCACGGTCGGGCGTGTGGCCACGCGGGTTAATCACCCGATTATTGTTGATAATGTCACTTGGGCGTGTCTACACCGTCGCAGTCGGGGCATGTGGCCGGGCATTGTTATTATTGTTGCATCGTGGGCATGTCTACACCGATGAGAATTAGGGCACGCGGCCGTGATGCGAACACGATTGATGTTGTGGCGTGAGACCCGTAGTTATATTTGAGTGATGACTTGAGGCGTGAGTCACGACTTGACATATTTGCTTTTATGTAGTGAAGCTGTAGTTTTGTTATCATACGTAGCTCCTGTTTTTATATAGTATTATGATTTCATTCTGATATTTTACGATTTCACATACTTGGTACTGTTGTCTTGACCTCCTTGGGCTGCGTTCATGCCGCAGTAGGAGTACATCGGTAGTGGATCCGCTCATAGGATCACGATCAGCGTATTGGGAAGCTCCGTTTCGGAGGCTTATCTTTGGTATGTTACCCTGAGTTGTAGATTCTTGTACATTCGAGGTATGGCGGGCCCGTCGTCATGTTGTATAAAAACTGAGAGTCTGTAGTAATCTTGTGTGGCGGGGTTTGTAAAAAGGATTAAGCTGTTCGTTTGAAAGAGTTGTTTATATATATATTTTATTGGAAGGTTAGTTTGGTTGGCACTTTGTTTATGATCATATATCTTGTTTCTTGTTTAAGTTTTATATTCATTGGTTTTCTACGATGTTGTATCACTAGGGTGTCCGGGGTAAGACACCAATCACGGGCCCGGGATCGGGTCGTGACAGGGAGCTCTTTGGACGAGAGCTACACTAAAAGGGAGAGGGTTTTTCAAGACTTAGAAAATGTTTGTGGATGAAGAAGACTTCAACAAATGGGGGGTATTAATAGGGAAATCAATGGCCAAGATCAATACAAGTGGTGGGCAAGTGGAGGGTGAGGATTTGCCCAAGTGCCCTGGCCATCTACTCCTCGATTCTGTTATACCCGTATTTCAGTATGTCGTAAGGGACGTCGTAGAAATTTGAAACTTTTAAAGTGGCTTGGCGAAAGTGGGGCGTTTGGCTAGCTTTCTTGGCCTTGTTTTGTGCACTTGTTTGGCCTTGTTTTGTGCCATGTTTTGTGGAGTAGGGATAGGGTGCACTTGGCTTGATCTTGGCCTTACACTTGCCTAACACATGGATTGATCTTGTCCGTTGTTGGCCTAGCTTCTATAAATACCTCCCTTTGTTGAAGACTTCATCGTCCAAATATGTTCTAAGTCTTGAAATCCTTCCTCTCCTCTTGTTTGACTCTCGTCCAAGAGCCCTCCCTAGTAAGGCCACTTGGCAGAAAACCCTCCCCTTTGAGTGGCCTTTGTGGCGTGAGCCTCACTCCCCTTTGGGTGCTAGCGTGGTACCCACTGACCTAGTTGCTTCGTATAATACCCCCCCCCTCTTGGTAGAAATACTTCTCCAAGTATTGTTATAATTCCCAAAATACCTTAGCCTTTACCATGTTTTATTCCAAAAGTTACCTCTATACGTAGATCCAGAAATACTACCTTTTGTCCTTTTAGTCACAAACCGAAACCTAAGGAAAATTTCCATAGTTAGTTGGAGTAATAAGTAGAAGTTGGTTAGAACTTCTAAGGGTTGTTGGAGGCGGGTCGGAGCGCACGGAGTAGAGCTAAACCTTGCTCGGGATCGACATTATAACTTGGATAATTATGGGCTTATCGAGGTAAATATCTTGACCTTATTGTAATTGGAAATTACATGTTGTTGGAATATATAGTTAAAGTATACTATATATAGAATTGAACATAGTTGTGCGGAATGTCTTTTGACTTAAGCACGAATTTAAAGAAGAGAAGCGAACTGAATTACATGTATTCTGATGAGACTTGTGTAGCATTGCTATATAGTAGAATTGTGCACGCCAGGTTAGGCGTGTTAACCGGTTGGCTTGATGGCGGCCTCGATAAAGGAGAGGAGATTCTGTTGCGGGAGGTCTTGCCAATTTTTCGTAGAATGTTCTCTGACGGGATCTAAATGTTAATAAGCGCACTGCGGGCCTTATAGGTTGATGTACTACGTGTGGCGCGATCTTGGCTAAGGAGTAGCCACGGTTTGAAGTACTTGGGCGTTTTGCTATTAGTCGATACTCGTCGCGAGGTATGTGAACCTCTTCCTATCTCTTCTAGCATGATATGTGTAACTATGTAGTGCCGGTGAGCGTACGTGTTAAGTGTATTTGATTGATCTAAAACATAAAGTGTTATAACGACTTTATGGGAAGTTGAATTATCTTGACTTTATGTTGGTAAGAAAATACTTGTAGTTTTTAAAAGGTAGATTTGAACTATAAGCGGCTTGTTATGTGTTAATAAAGAACTTGAAGTATTTCAAAGGATTTTGAATCATTTTGAAAGAAGAGTAATACTTGGTTTCTTTTGAAAACTTAAGAGTTATATTAGCTTTATGGGAAGTTAGGTATAACGGCTTAAGAATGTTTCTTGATTTGGAAATCGAGAATGTGTATCGACAAACCACCTAGAGACGTTAATAAAAGGAAATGTTTTGTGATTAAGTATTATTAAAACCGGTAGAAACTTTAATCTGATAGAAGCTAAGATGAGACAAAATGATATTTCCTAGATCATGCATTTCAGTAATAAGATTTTTATAAATAAGAATATCCTACTCACATATAAGGCTTATGTTTCTTAGATGGTTTAAAAGAGAATGATATTCTTCAGTGATTAATACTATGAACTACGAAACACTTTCGAAAAATGAGAAACTTGAACATTGGAAATTAGGCAAACTTGAACATTGGAAAAGAACGTTGCTACTTGATTACAAAGAGAAGTAATTGATTTACTTTAAAAGATAGTCACTCTATTTTCATACTACGGGTATTGTGTGACATTGTGAAAATAACGTATCTTTTAAAGAGTTAATGTATGAAGTACTTTGGGGATAAAACCCCGAACTTGTTGGCATATAGTAGAAAGTACCTTGTGTGTATAACTTGATTGTGTTGGTTTGTGATAGCCTTGTAATACTTTCTTGTTGATTGATAAGTAAACATGCTAGGATGCTACGTGTGTTAGTATCTTGTGATGTTTGTGTAAAGGGGTTTTTCCTTTGTTGTGCTTATGTTGTTTAACGATAAGATGTTATGTTAGTATTTTACATCGCTCATCTCTTGAGATGATTAGGGGATTAAGTTGCCTCCGACGCGGGTAGACTCAAAGCGGTCGATGGACCTATGATTCGAGAATACCTCGCAGTCCTGTGGGCCTATCGCGAGCTCACGAGTTCGGTGTTAGTGCGTCCTTTATGGGCATGCGATCTATGTGGCTGCGGTGCGAAGTCCGGTGGACGCCGGGAGTAGCTACCCTCGATGCGGGTTATACCTCATGCGGGCGATGAGATTGGCCTACGCGGTGCGGGAAGTTCGTGGCTAGACGCGCACATTAGATATTGCGGGCGAGTGGCGGCTTGATCATGTGACGGCAAGCGGATCTCAATACGGTTTATGACCTTGTTGATACCGCTGGTGTTAGTAGTCGGCTATGCCTTACGTACTTACCGTGCACGTTTTATTATAACACGTGGGACACGTGTTCGTGTGTGTTCCTTGGTGCTTTCGTCATAAAGCGCCAAGGTGAGAATGTGTTCCACGCACGATTGATGTTGTGGGCGTGAGACCCGTTGTTATGTTTAAGTGATGCTTCTGGCGTGAGTCACGACTTGGCATGATTGCTTATTTATTGGAAGCGTAGTTTGGTTATCATACATGTCTCTGCTGCAGATAGACTACTATGATTTCACTTACGATTTATTTTCGATTTCACATACTTGGTACTGTTGTTATCGACCTCCCCGGCTGCGTTACGCCGCAGTTGAGGTACACCGATCGTCGATCCTAGCTCTCGTGGTCACGATTCAACAGATGGAAGCTCCGTTTCTCGGAGGCTTATCAGTATAGTCCTGTCGTAATAGGTGTTTACATTCAGCGGTTTGGCGGGCCTGTCCCGCCATTGTTGTAAATCATTTCTTAGAGGTCCGTAAATCTTTGTGTGGCGAGTTTGTAAAGAAAGGATTAAATTGTTCATTTTGAAAGAGTTGTTATTATTATTTACGCCGAAAGGCAAGTTTTCTAAAGATAAGCTATGACGCTTCATGTTATTTCATGTTGTTGTGCTATGTCTACCGATTACTCGATGTTGTATCACTAGGGTGCGGGGTAGGCACGATCCACGGGCCGGTTGGTCGTGACAAAAAGTGGTATCGAGCGGTTAATCCTCGGAAAGTGTCTACAGACCGTATCGATGAAGAGTTCGATTATCGGTGTATCGTGCACCACACCAATAATCGTGAGGCTATAGGATATTTAGGATTGGTTTCTATTCTTCTCACTCGAGATCGTGCCTTAGAAGGTATGTTGTAAGTTGGACCCCTAACGTATTTCTTTCCCACCGTTATGCCTCCGCGTAGGCAACCCGCCTGTGAGGCGCGCGCCGAGGAGCCGCGAGCAGAGTACAGAGGGTTACGCGGGCACAGCCCAATTATCACCTCGGTGGTGCTTCATTCGGGAGTTCTGCGACGCCACTAGCCCAAAGAGAGTTTAGCACGGCGCAGCCTCATCGCGCCATGATATTTGAACCTTCGCCCACGGCCGAACAGAGAATATAGATTTCGCGAGGCGACCACATTAACTATGGATTTGACTACCAGAGAGTATACCGATGTACCGCGAGTCTTGATGACTATCTAAGAGAGGTTGTGCAAAGAGTAATTCTTCACTGGGCTTCGAGCATGGCCGTATGCGGGCTTATGCGCAGCAGCCAAAAACGTAGAGATCGACGCGTTAACGGCGACGCAGAAGAGGCGAGCAAGCGTCCTTTAGTAACTTTTGAGGCGAGTCGCCACCAATGATTAGATTATGCGCATCCACCAAGGCAAACAGGTCCTCCACGAATTTCGGGGCGTTCGGTACGCAGGAGTTGGTCGAACTCTGCATCTTCCGTTCATTGCGATGACGCCATCCCGGGAATGTCGCTTTTAGTCGGTACTTGTTGTACTATGACCGCCGTCAGTCCGATGTCGAAAGGGTGTCCTTGTAGGAGGACTTAGCCTTCAGATCGATGGGTAGTCGTCACCTTCCTTAGCTGCGCCTCACGGTGTTTGATTAGAACAACTGGAGTGAAGCAAGAGATATAGATATATCCTTAACCCTCAGTAGATCGGTATGTGTGATAAGGTGAGTATACCTTAAGTGCTATGTTCGATAGAAGGTGTTAGTTGTGATTAGAAATTATGGTGGGTTAACCGAGTAAGATTTTGGGGATAGAAGGTGGAGCCTTAGAGTTTTATACGTAGAGACCTTAGAGGTGCGCCATCTCAAGTATAGTGTAGTGTTATGTTTGATCCTTATCTGAGTGCATAGTGCACGTGAGCTATGTTGGTGGGATAAGTCCCCGAGTAGCGTGATTTGAAAGAGGTAGTCGAGCCAGGAAGACCGCCAGGTTTTCGTAACGTGATTTGTGAAATTGTTAGATCGGGAGCTAGTGTTTTGCGCGATGCCGGTAGGGTTGAGGCCATGTTGCGGGTCAACCCGCGCCCGCTTTGGTGGGCCGTTTGTGGTGGTCCCGCCGTGGTAGGTCACGAGGTGTTAGGCCCAGTTTAGTTAACCAACTTAATTCGTGGATGATTCGACCGAGTCGCCGGCGAGGTCAACCGCCTTGTCTTCAGCAAAGACCGAGTGCTCACGATGTTGTTATTTCCGTAAAGGTTGTAAGGTCGCACGGTGCCTCCTTCACCTTATGGCGCATAATGGAGCCCATAGTACTATTGCTTTTGTTTCGAAAGTTTTACCGTGCAGGTTAAGAACTCAGTGAGTCTCGACCGCATTCGCCTCGCCGGTGTTTGGATTTCGCGGTAGTTGCGGGATTGTTGTCTCGCGGAGGGAGTGTTTAAGCTACCATTTCAATGTTCGGATGTCGCCCTTTGAAGCCTTGTAGGGCGGAAGTGTAAGTTCTGGCCGATTGGTTCGATGTTGGCAAGGTGCGATAGTTAGTTCAGCTTGTTCCAACAGACCGTGGATAGGGGAAGTCGTTAGGAGAGGTTTTGGCACCGTAGAAATCGTATGGATAATCGGCGACGACGCCAGAGTTCAAAGGACGGTCGGTCTTCTTGAAAGTACCACCGGATCGTGTGACGAACTTTGGAAAAACAGAGGAAACTTAGCCCGAGTTGTTTTGGGCCTTTTTAAGTTCATGTGAAGAATAGGCCAGGTTGCCTATATGCTAGCTTTTGCCGTCCGACTTAGGAGGCAGTACGTCCGGTCTTTCGTATTGTTATGTTCAGAAAGTATCGGAGATCCATCCAGAGTGTTCCCAGTTCATGATGACCACGTTAGAGATAGTAACCCCGAGTTTTGGAACCAAAGATCGTAAATGTGGTAAAAGTTCGAGTGTACGACACCTCGTGGATTGCAAGCAGCCCGCACCACTTGTTGGGTCTCCTGAGCGACTCGCGCAAAGTGAAAAAGTGGTATCACGACGAGAAAGGGAGAAGCGAGTACGTATGGCGAGCATAGATATGATCATTTCTTTGTAAGGAGAAGGTGCGAAGGAAGTATATTTTAGACCCCGGAGAGGTGTTTGTGGTTATGTTAGAGGTGTTCCTCGTGGACTTGGATGGAGGTATTTTGCATAGGTGTTTCAGAGCCACGTGGCGTGATTGTTTTCGTAAGTATAACATGAAGACTATATCGCGCGCTTGTTTTTGAGATTAGAAGGAACATTCGACGAATGTTTCTAAGCGAGGAGAATGTTATACCCCGTATTTCCGCAGTATGCACGTAAGGGACGACGAGAAATTTGAAACTTTTAAAAGTGGCTTGGCCGAAAGTGGACGCTTTTGGCTAGCTTTCTTGGCCTTGTTTTGTGCCTTGTTTGTGCCTTGTTTTGTGCCATGTTTTGTGGAGTAGGGATAGGTGCACTTGGCTTGATCTTGGCCTTACACTTGCCTAACACACGGCTTGATCTTGTCCATCGTTGGCCCTTGGCTTCCTATAAATACCCCTCCCTTTGTCAAGACTTCATCATCCAAACGTGTTCTAAGTCTTGAAATCCTTCCCTCCTCTTGTTTGACTCTCGCCCAAGAGCCCCCTCCCTAGTAAAGGCCCTGGCCGAGAAAACCCTCCCCTTCGAGTGGCCTTTGTGGCCGTGAGCCTCCCTCCCCTTGGGTGCTAGCCGTGGGTACCCCAGCCTAGTTGCTTTCAGATAATACCCCTCTCGGTAGAAATACTTCTCCAAGTATTGTTATAATGCCCAAAATACCTTAGCCTTTACCTTGTTGTATTCCAAAAGTTACCTCTATACGCAGAGTCAAATACTACCTTTGTCCTTTTAGTCACAAACCGAAACCACAAGGAAAATTTCCATAGTTAGTTGGAGTAATAAGTAGAAGTTGGTTAGAACTTCTAAGGGTTGTTTGGAGCTGGCCTGAGCGCACGAGTAGAGCTAAACCTTGCTCAGATCGACATTATAACTTGGATAATTATGGGCTTATCGAGGTAAATATTCGACCTTCTATTGTAATTGGAAATTACATGTTGTTGGAATATATAGTTAAAGTATACTATATATAGAATTGAACATAGTTGTGCAAAGAATGTCTTTTGACTTAAGCCCGAATTTAAAGAAGAGAATCGAATCAGAATTACATGTATCACAAGAGACTTGTAGCATCGCTATATAGTAGAATTGTGCACCGGTTAGACGTGTTAACCCCCCCCTGGTTGGCTTGATAGCCGGCCTCGATAATTGAGGAGATTTACGCGGTTGCGGGGGGGGGGGCAGGTGCGGCCGCATTTTCTCTCGCATGGTCTACGAAGGGATCTCCAGGTTAATAAGCGCCTTGTGGCCTTATAGGTTGAAGTACTGCGTATGGCGCGATCCATCGCAAGGAGTAGCCGACGGTTTGAAGTACTTGAGCGCTTTTGCTATTAGTCGATACTCGTCGCGGTATGTGAACCTCTTCCTATCTCTTCTAGCATGATATGTGTGTAACTATGTAGTACCAGACGCATACGTGTTAAGTGTATTTGATTGATCTAAAACATAAAGTGTTATAACGACTTTATGGGAAGTTGGTTATACAACTTTACGTTGGTAAGAAAATACTTGTGGTTTTTAAAAGGTAACCGATTTGAACTATAACCGCTTGTTATGTGTTAATAAAGAACTTCAAGTATTTCAAAGGATTTTGAATCATTTTGAAAGAAGAGTAATACTTGGTTTCTTTTGAAAACTTAAGAGTTATATTAGCTTTATGGGAAGTTAGGTATAACGGCTTAAGAATGTTTTATCGATTTGAAATCGAATGTATCGACAAACCACCGCAGTTAATAAAAGGAAATGTTTTGACAGATTAAGTATTATTAAACCAGAGAAACTTTCATCCGCATGAAGCTTAAGATGAGACAAAATGATATTTCCTAGATCACGGTCATTGTAATAAGATTTTTATAAATAAGAATATCCTACTCACATATAAGGCTTATGTTTCTCAGCTGGTTTAAAAGAGAAGGATATTCTTCAGTGATTAATACTATGAACTACGAAACCCTTTCGAAAAATGAGAAACTTGAACATTGGAAATTAGGCAAACTTGAACATTGGAAAAGAACGTTGCTACTTGATTCTACAAAGAGAAGTAATTGATTTACTTTAAAAGATAGTCACTCTATTTTCATACTACGTATTGTGTGACATTGTGAAAATAACGTATCTTTTAAAGAGTTAATGTATGAAGTACTTTGGGGATAAAACCCCAACTTGTTGGCATATAGTAGAAAGTACCTTGTGTATAACTTGATTGTGTTGGTTTGTGATAGCCTTGTAATACTTTCTTGTTGATTGATAAGTAAACATGCTAGGATGCTACGTGTTAGTATCTTGTGATGTTTGTGTAAAGGGGTTTTTCCTTTGTTGTGCTTATGTTGTTTAACGATAAGTCGTTATGTTAGTATTTTACATCACTCATCTCGAGATGATTCCGGGTTAAGCCGCCTCCACGCGGGTAGACTCAGCGGTCGATGGACCCATGATTCGAGAATACCTCACGCAGTCCCGGGCCTACGCGGAGCTACGAGAGTTCCGTGTTAGTGCGCCCTTTACGGGCACGCGGTCTATGTGGCCACGCGATCGAAGTCCAGTGGATGCCGGAGTAGCTACCGATGCGGGTTATACCTCGCGCGGCCGATGAGATTGGCCTACGCGGAGTCGCGGAAGTTCCGTGGCTAGACGCGCACATTAGATATCGGCGAGTGGTCGCTTTGATCATGTGATCGCCTAGACAGATCTCATGATACGGTTTATGACCTTGTTGCATCAGGTGTTAGTAGTCGGCTATGCCTTCGCACTTACCCCGTGACGGTTTTATTATAACACGTGGGACCGTGTTCATGTGTGTTCCTTGGTGCTTATGTCATAAATCGCAAGATGAGAATGTGTTCCACGCACGATTGATGCGGGCGTGAGACCCATTGTTATGTTTAAGTGATGACTGAGGGCGAGTCCCCGACTTGACATGATCGCTATTTATTGTGAATCGTAGTTTGGTTATCATACATGTCTCCCGCTCAGATAGACTACTATGATTTCACTTACGATTTATTTTCGCCACATACTTGGTACTGTTATCGACCTCCTTCGGCCGCGCTCACGCCGCAGTCGAGGTACACCGCCGCCGATCCTAGCTCTCGTGGTCAGCTCACAGATGGGAAGCCCGCTTCTCCGAGGCTTATCACGTATAGTCCGCCGTAATAGGTGTTTACATTCAGGGGTTTGGCCCCGTCCCGCCATTGTTGTCGATCATTTCAGAGGTCCAGAGTAATCGCTACAAGTGTGGTTTGTAAAGAAAGGATTAAACTGCTCATTTGAAAGAGTTGTTATTATTATTTATGCCGAAAGGCAAGTTTTCTAAAGATAACTGTTGTACGCTTCTTGTTATTTCATGTTGTTGTGCTATGTTCCGCTGACTACTCTGATGTTGTATCACTAGGGTGCCCGGGGTAAGGCACTAGTCACGGGCCCGGGTTCGGGTCGTGACAAATTCACTCCAAACATTGACCCATGGTTTAGGCCACAAAACATGGCACAAAACGTGCACACCATCGGCCACAAGACCGCCCACTTGAGGGTGACAAGTGTCGCCCTCCCGCTGTCCAAAATATTTCATCTCTAAAAATCCGCAAAAATAACAAATGTTGCAACCGTAATTTTCCCTTCGCAAAGTCCGGAACACGTTTCGTCGGAAAACAATTCTTTTCGTGGGTTGTGAACAAAATTTTCGTCCCTTTGCCTACTTAAGGCTTAAACTTTTATACGCACGCCTCACGCATATACTGGAAATACGGTATAACAAATAAAGTCTCTTAACCTTTAAGAATTCATAGTTCATAGTCTTAACACTTCATAACGTAAATTCTTTAAGTTAAGTAACATATGCCTTATGTGTGTGAGTAGGTTATACTTGTTTATAACGATCTTATTAAAGCAGCCATGATCTAGAAAATGTAATACAATTTTGTCTTATCTTAGCTTCTATGCATATGGAGAATTCTACTCATTTTAATATAATCAATTGTCATTACATTTTCCTTTATTAACGCTGCAATGGCTTGTTCGATATTTATTCTCATTTGTGCCGTAAATTAGCCAAGTCAACTTGGCTCCAAATACCTCCTAACGACTCTTACCAACATCCCCCATAAGAGTTGGTAAGACCTTAGGATAACTTAGACATAACCTTTACATAGAGTAAATCACATACATACCTTTTAACTTCTAAGAGTAGAAGGGAACATGAAATAATATGTTACACCCCGTAATTACAGGACATATTTTTAAGAACGTACGTAAGAATCCAAATGTTAATATTTGAGACTAGTAAAAATTTACCGGAATTATGGAATTGTCGGAAAACGAAAATTGTGATTTAATGGGAGGGCGACACGTGTCACCCCCCTTAAGTTGGTCTTGGACGAAAATAACATGGGTAAAAGGGTCATTTGACCATTAATAGGATGACCAAGTCTTGCTAAGTCTTGTAGCTTGATATTGTTGACTTGTCAAAGGGCCACTTCGGCTTGATCCTAGTGTAATGCATCTAAGCCACACATATGTACTAATCTTGGCCCTCCATTATACTATATATGTATACTAGTAATGAGAGACGCTTCCACACTTAGAAAAAATTTCAAGAAAATTGGATGAACTCTTAGGGTGCTCTAGGGTTTCCAAGAATTTTTTTTTTGTTTGTTGTTATTTAAGCTCCACACTTTAAACCAAGGTTCATAAGGGTATCTCAATAGAAAGATCCCGGAAAAAGATCGTTTTCGTATTAGTCGCAAGGTGAAAACCTAGTTGCTTTCATAGGTTTGGTTTGGAAGATTAAAGGAAAGTTGTTTGGATCTTCTGGCGGTCTCAAGTGGTGGATCAAGTGTCAAGGAGAGGCTCTAAGTTGCTAGGGAGCGACTTCGGATCTTGAAGTTAGATTAAGGCTCATTGAGGTAACAATCTTGTTCTCTTAAAGTGTTATAAGAATTCATATTGTTGTAGCCTTACATTTTAACTAGCATGAAGTATATTGTGTTGAAGATTTATAAGTGTTATGGATAGTTGAAGCCTAGAATCCAAAATGACATTCTAGCCATTTGAAGTTGGATTACAATTTGGTCGTTAATTAGAATCGTCGCATGTTACTTACTTGAAGATTGTAGTAGTTATAATCGATTGCGGCTTGATATCATGTTATACTAAACAACTTGGATTGATAAGGAATTGGATAAGAATTTATGTTGTTACACCTCAAGGTCACGAATTGACCTTGTAGTTTCTACTAGTTTGATATCAATTGTGGGGCGGAATTTTACACGTCTTGTAGGCGTGTAATTCCCTATTGTTAACTACATTGTTGAGCCTTAAATGTGGCGTGTTTGGTTATTGAATTCAGGCCTTGAAAAAGGTGGAAAAGTATGTAGAAACAAAGGAAGTGCTGTCCGATTTTCCGTAGAATTTATTGACTTTGCACTTATAATATTCTACGTTTGAAGTAAGAAGTTAATGCACGATATGGTCATTATAGATTGACATACTACGTGCGGGATATTGGACTTAGCAAGTGGATTTGTCACGACCCGACCTCGGGCCCGCGACTGGTGCCTTACCCCGGGCACCCTAGTGATACAACATCAGAGAAAATCAGCGGAAATAAAAACTTAAACAGGAAACAAGATACAACATAAGAAAACAGGCTAACCAAAACGGTTGCCTTCTTGCATATATACAGAAATTTGAACAGTTACATCCTTTACAAACCTTGCCCACAACAAGATTACTGCACTCTAAGAGTGTAACAACAACTATGATGGACAGGTTCGCCATACCCCTGAATGTACAAGAACCTACAACTCAGGGAAACATACCAAAATATAAGCCTCCGGAGAAACGGAGCTTCCCAATACGCTGAACTGTGATCCTATGTGCGAGGATCAACAACCGATGTACCTCTACCTGCGGCATGAACGCAGCCCAAGGAGGTCAAGACAACAGTACTAAGTATGTGAAATCGCAAATATCAGAAATGAAATCATAGTAGTCTATATAAAACAGGAGACATATATGATAACCAAACTACAGTACATAACATAAAAGCAGTCATGTCAAAGCAGGGACACGCCCTCAAAGTCATCAATCAAATATAACCAAGGGTCTCACTCCCACAATATCAATCATGCCCGCATCATGGCCACATGCCCCCGGAATTCTCCATCGGTGTAGACATGTACAGGATGCAATAAAGATACCCGTAATCAACCCGCCGCACGCCACATGCCCCTAATTCTTCATCGCAGAGCATGTCCATGTAACAACAATAACAATATATCGGGTAATCAACTCTGCAGATGGCCACATGCCCCTAATTCTTCATCGCGTGCATGTCCATGTAACAACAATAACAATATATCGGGTAATCAACCCTGCCGCATGACCACATGCCCCCGGAATTCTTCATCGGTGCAGACATGTCCATGTAACAACAATAACAATATACCGGGTGATTAACCCGCCGCATGGCCGCATGCCCCCGGAATTCTTCATCTGCTCGCATGTCCTCAATAACAATATACCGGTGATTAACCCGCGACGGGCCGCATGCCCCTAATTCTTCATCTGCGTACATGTCCATGTAACAACAATAACAATATACCGCCTCCATCGAGACGCCAGAGCATAGGAATACAACTTTTACACAACAAGGCTATCACAAGCAAGCACAAGCAAATTACCATACTTCAATTCTCTTACAAATATCCATTCTTTCACAAGAAGTCACCTGATACCAACACTCGTAGTATCCAAAACAGAGTAACTATTATTTTAAGTAAACCAAAATAATTTCCCTTTTTAAAGACAAGTAACAACCTTCTTTTCCAAAAGTTCAAGTTTGCCTAATTTCAAATACTCAAGTCTCTTATTTTCGAAAGGTTTCGTAGTTCATAGTCTTAATCATTTAATAACATAATTCTCTTTTAAAACAATTTGAGTAACATATGCCTTATGTGTGAGTAGGTTATTCTTGTTTATAACAATCTTATTAAAGCAGCCATGATCTAGAAAATGTAACACAATTTTGTCTTATCTTAGCTTCTATGCAGATGGAGGTTTCTACTGGTTTTTAATAATAATTAATTAGTCAATAAATTTTCCTTTATTAACGCTGCAGTGGTTTGTTCGATACTTATTCTCATTTCCGAAATCAATATAACATTATTCCTTTTAAAACCCAATTACCCATTTCTCATTAAAGCGGTTTCACAACTTTTTAACACAACCCAAGTCCTTATTATTTCACATCAAGTTTTTTATCTTTTAAAAACCACAAACCATTTCTTTGCCCACATAAAGTTGTTATAACAAACTTCCCATAATGCCGTTATAACGCTTTATGTTTTTAACCAACCAAATCCATTTAACACATGTACATCTACCGTACTACATAGTTCACAACATATCATGCTAGAAAAGATAGGAAGAGGTTCACATACCTTGCGACGATTATCGACAATTAGCAAAATGCTCCAAGTACTACAACCTTGCTAGCCTTTTCCACCCTTCAAGTAGAATACGCTACTCGTAGTACTTCCACCTATAATGGCCATAAAACGCCTATTAACTTCTAGTTCTCTTCAGAGAATATTTCTACAAAATTCGGCAGACCTCCCCGCAATCACATAAATCTCCTCCTATCAAGGCCCGCTACTGTGCCAACAACTCGCAGGGGATTACACGTCTAACCGGACGTGTTCAATTCTACTTCACAGATATACTACACAAGTCTACTGTAAATACAGTCCAATGTAAATACAGTTCAATCCTTTTCAATATTCATTCTACATATAGTATACTCAACTATACATTACTACAACATGTAATATCCAATTACAATAGGGGGATAAAGATCCTTACCTCGACAAGCCCAAAATTATCCAAGATTTATGTCGATCCTGAGCAACGTTTAGCTCCTAATCTGTACGCTCCAAACCGCTCCAAGCAACCCTTAGAAGTTTCTAATAACTTCTCTTAAACACTTCAACTCCAAAAAGTGAAGTACACTTAGGCTAAACTTCAGGCAACTCTCGCCAAGAGGGTGTATTTATGATAAGGGTGTGAAATCTTTTCTAACCTTGTGTTACTAGTCTTCCTAATACACTAAGGAAGAACACTTAAGACTTTAAGAATTTTTGGACAAAGTTTGGTTAAGGGAGAGGGGTGTGGGATGAGAACTATCAAGAGGGGGGGGGGGAGTTTGGACGAGAGCTTCTCAAAGGGGGAGAGGGATTTTGAGACTTGGAAATTGTTCAAGTGATGAAGAAGTCTTGCACAAGAGGGGGGTATTTATAGAATCACCAAGGGTCAAGATTAAAACAAATGGAGGGTGAAGATTTGGATCCATGTGAAGAATGAGGTCTTCCAACCAAGTGTCCACCACAATGTTGGGACATATGTCCACCAAAACCTTGGGACATATGTCCCCACAACAATGAGCCATGTGGCCCTCCACTTAGCTCACAAAAACCGTCCAATATACCTACCCCCACTAACCCAAAAAATATCTTGCAAGACTTGACCAATTGACTTGCCCAATAGGCCACCATTTCGTCCAACCCATGCCAACTAAGGGTGACACATGTCGCCCTCCTATTGGTCCAAAATATTTCGTCTCTCGAAAAAATCCGTAATCGGTTAAAATATTAAAAACGTAGAATTTCCTTCACAAGGTTCGGAATCTTTTCCGTCGAAAATTCACAATTTCATCCTTAACCTAATTAGGGCTTGTACAAACGTACATACGTCCTCACATACATACTCTGGAAATACGGGGTGTAACAGGATTGACCCGAAGAGGTTTGTGGAACTTTCCTATCTCTTGAGCATGAATAGTTGTACCTATATAGTACGGTAGACGTACAAGACTTTGATATCCTTTACTTGTTTTAAGAATGTCCAAGTTGGTTGAGTTAGGGACTAACTCACTTGTTTAAAAAGTATTGAGGATGTCTTAGTTTTTAAGGTTAAGGGACTTGAAGTATATTAAGTATATGATACTTGTTTCGTTTTAAACGTATAAGTTCCTTGGACATAAGGAAGAATATAATTACCTAAGGTATAAAGTTAATATAAAGACTTTATGGGAAGTTGGTTATATTAGCTTCATGGAAAGTTAAAAAGAGAGATTTACTCTAAGTAAAATAAGTAAGGATAAATGACTTGAATTAATGAAAGGCAAATTGATTTTAAGGCATCAATTGCCTATGGTTTTAAAAGAAAAGAAGTCACTTGATTTAGAAGCCTAATTATATTTCTAAAAGGTATTGTGACTTGTCTTGAAAAGTAGTTGCGACTTGATACTACGGTTATTAGTATCTTGGAAGTTTTATATGAAAAAGAGTCATTTTTAAAAGAGTAGAAGTACGTAGTACTTTGGGTTAAATTCCTGGATTTTATAAAGACATGCTAGTGCCTTAAGTAAACTAAAATGAGAGTGTATATGAACAAGACTAATAAGAAGTTAGGGGATTTCTTAACTTGCTTATATTATGTATGATAAGCCGGTAGTGCTTAGGTTATGTATGATAAGCCGGTAGTGCTTATGTTATGTATAATAGCCGGTTTGTGCTAGTGATATATTATTCATTACGGGGTCATTCCCGGGTTTATGGCATTTGCATATTCCGTGGATTTGCTACCCATGATGCGAGGAATACCTCATGAGAGTCCGTAAGGGCTTATGCGGGTGAAATAGTCCCATGCGGGGCGGACCAGTCATATGCGAGGAATACCTTATGCGGGTCTATACGACCTATGCGGGCGGATACAGTCTATGAGAGGAAGTTACCTCATGCGGGTCCATACGACCCTTGTGGGTGAAATAGTCCCACGAGTAGGATTACTTAATGATACTACGGGCGGGTGGCCCTACATTGATCATGAGCCTCCTATTTTTATGCAGTAAAGTATACTTTTGCTTACTCTCATTGTTAGTAAGGCACAGTGTACTGTAATTTGATTATCATCCATGTCTCCAACTTTATTTAGACTTATGATATAATTACAGTATTTTCCAGTATTACATACTTGGTACATATCGTATCGACCCTCTTTTCTGGCCGCTCATTCAGCAGGTAGTAAGCTGGTGGATCCTCATTCTAGGATCATCGATCAGTGTCGAAGCTCCATTCCTCCGAAGGCTTGTCTTTTGGTACGGTTCTCCCTGATGTTGTAGATATTATGTACATTCAAGGGTATGACGGGGCCCTGTCCCGCCACAGTTGTTATTCCTAGAGGTCTGTAGTCACATTTGTGGTTTGGGATGTAAGAACAGAGTTGTATTGTTATACCCCGTATTTCTAGAGTATGTACGTGAGGGTGTACGTATTAAATTTAAGCCTTAAATTTAGGCTAGGTTCGAAATTTGGGCACAAGTGCCGAAAAGAGTCGTTTTTCGACGAAACGTTTTACTAAAATTGCGAAGGAAAATTCGGCTATGTCATTTCTAATTTTTAGGATTTTTCGAGAGACGAAACATTTTGGATCAACGAGAGGGCTACACTTGTCACCCTCTAATTGGAGCACGCTTTGGCGGTAACTTGACGATTGGAGGAGGGTTAGGTAGGATATTTTTGTGCAAGTTGTGTGGTAGATGGATAAGGTCCACATGGTGGAATCCTAGCCCTACACTTGCCTAACACTGGGTGAATCTTGGCCATTGGTTGGCCATTTTTGACCTATAAATACCCCTTTGGAAGACTTCTTCATCCTAAAATCTTTCTAAGTCTTGAAAGCTCTCTTCCTCCCCTCGAGTGTAGTATCTCGTCCAAAAAGTCCCCTTGTGAGAAGCTTGGCCAGAGGTCTCTCCCCTAGCCTAGTTGTTTTCAGATAATACCACTTTTTGTGTGGTATAGAAATACTCTCCTAGTATTGTTGTTATGCCCAAATACCTTGGCCCAAATACCTTGTAGTATTCCCAAGGTTACACTTTTACAAAAGCCCAGAAATACTATTATACTTCCCTCAGTCACAAAAATGAAACCCTAAGGAAAACCTTCATAGTCGGTTGAAGTGTTAAGTAGAAGTTGCGTAGAACTTCTAAGGGTTGTTTGGAGCGGATTGGATCACTCGATAGGAGCTAAACGTTGCTAATGAGCGACATTAAACTCGGATAATTTTGGGGCTTATCGAGGTAAATACTATCATTCTTCTAGTGTAATTGGAAATTACATACTATAGTAGTATAGAAATGAATATAAGATTCATAAGAAGAGAATTGAATCAGAATGAAGGATATTACGTAAAAGACTTGAATCAAATCACTTGTAAGAATATTAGTATAAGTTAAACTATAATTAATTAGGATCGCTTTATACAGAGATCGATAACCTTTATTGGTTGAATGTTCGCAAGTAGTACGGGCTACTTAGAAGGTGGACCGTGCTAGCCGTTATAGCCATGAGCGTTTGCTTATAGTCGATAATCGCCGCGAGGTATGTGATTCTTCCTATACTCGAGCATGATATTTTAAAGGAAGATATATATAGTACGACAATGTCTTTTGACTTAAGCCCGAATAATATATAATACGGTAGACGCATACGTGCTAATCGAACGTAGTTGTACGGCAATGTCTTTTGACTTAAGCTGAATAATATATAATACCAGACGCATGTGCTAATCGAACGTAGTTGTACGGCAATGTCTTTTGACTTAAGCCTGAATAAGAAGAATCTTGAAGTATGTCAAAAGAGTTAAGAAACCATTTTTGAAAGAAGAGTAACACTTGGTTTTAAGGGTTTTAAAAAGAGTTATACTAGCTTTACGGGAGTTAGGTATAACGTCTTAAGAGTGGTAAAGAAAATGGTTTCGATGTTAGGTTAAGAGACTTGATCTTTGTTATACCGTATTTCAGCAGTATGCACGCAGGACGCACATAGGAAATTTCAACTTCAAGTAGGCCTGGCCGATTAAATTTTGTGCACAACACCCGGTTAGAGTCGCTTTTCTAAACGCTTTCACACTTTCGTAGGGAATTTCCGCTATGTCATTTTTAATTTTTGCGGAATTTTACGAGAGAAGAAACAATTTGGACCAAAAACAGGGCGCCACTTGGCACCCTCCAATCGTGGTTTGAAATCGTCCAACTTGGACGAAATGGGCAAGGAAGACACGTTTTTTGTGCCTTGACAAAGTCAAGGGTAGGTAGGATATTTGTGTTTGGTAAATCCTAGCCCTACACTTGCCTAACACATGGATTGATCTTGGCCTTTGGTTGGCCATCCCTTGACCTATAAATACCTCTCTCCCTTTGATGAATTCTTCATCCTTTCCACAAATCTTTAAGTGTTAAACTCTCCCCCTCCCTTGTTCTGTTTCGTCCCCCTTTGTGAGGCTTAGCCGAGAGCACCCTTTCCCCCCTTGGCCGAGAGTACCCCAGTGGGCAGGCGAGGGTATACACCCCTCCTCGGTGCTAGTGGTACCCCAGCCTAGTTGTTTTCATATAATACCCTCTTGTTAGAAATACTCTCAAAAGTATTGTTATAATGCCCAAATTACCTTAGCCAGATACCTTGTAGTATTCTAAGGTTATACTTATACGAAAAGCCCGTAAATACTATTATACTTCCTTCACCACAAACCGAAACCCTAAGGAAAATCTCCATAGTTAGTCAGAGTAATAAGTAGAAGTTGGTTAGAACTTCTAAGGGTTGTTTGGAGCGGGCCTGAGCGCACTGAGCAGAGAGCTAAACCTTGCTCAGACCGACATTTAAACTCTGATAATTACGGGCTTATCGAGGTAATTATCTTGTCCTCTATTGTAATTGGAAATTACATATTGTTAGAATATATAGTTGAAGTATACTATATATAGTACTGAACGTAGTTATCGGCAATGTCTTTTGACTTAAGCCCGATTAATACTTACGGCAATGTCTTGCGACTTAAGCCCGAATTTAAAGAAGAATACCGAATCAGAATTACTTAGGGCTGTATTATAGTAGACTTGTAAGTAGTACCATGGAGTAGAATTGTACCCATTAGGGTTAGATGTATAACCCCTGGTTGGCTTGGTAGCCACTCGACAGAGAGGAGATTTACGCTGTTGCGGGAGGTGTGCGAATTTTCAGTAGAATGTTCTACGGCGGATATAAATGTTAATAAGCGCCTTGTGGCCTTATAGGTTGAAGTACTACGATGGCGCGATCCATCGGCTGGAGTAGCCGACGGTTTGAAAGTACTTGAGCGCTTTTGCTATTAGTCGATACTGCCGCGAGGTATGTGAACCTCTTCCTATCTCTTCTAGCATGATATGTGAACTATGTAGCGGTAGACGACGCATGTGCAAATGTATTTGATTGGTTTAAAACATAAAGTGTTATAACATGGGAAGTTAGTTATAACACTTTATGTTGGTAAGAAAATACTTGTGGTTTTTAAAAGGTAATCGATTTGAACTATAATCGGCGTGTTATGTGTTAATAAAGAACTTGAAGTATTTCAAAAGATTTTTGAATCATTTCAAAGAAGAAGTAGTACTTGATTTGTTTTGAAAACTTAAGAGTTATGCTAGCTTTATGGAAAGTTAGGTATAACGCCTTAAGAATGTTTCTTGATTTTGGAAATCGAATGTGTATCGACAAACCACCGCAGTTTATAAGAGGAAATGTTTTAATAATTAAGTATTATTAAAACCAAGAGAAACTTCCATCTGCATAGAAGCTAAGATGAGACAAAATGATATTTCCTAGATCATGGCTGCTGTAATAAGATTGTTATAAACAAGAATATCCTACTCACATATAAGACTTATGTTTCCCAGATAGTGTAAAAGAGAATTATATTCTTAAATGAATAAGACTATGAACTACTTAAACCTTTCTAAAATGAGAAACTTGAACATTTGAAATTACGCAAACAAGATCATTGGAAAAGAATGTTGCTACTTGATTTTACAAAGAGAAGTAAATGATTTACTTTAAAAGTATAGTCACTCTATTTTATACTACGTATTGTGTGACATTGTGAAAGTAACGATCTTTTAAAGAGTTAATGTATTAAGTACTTTGGGGATAAAACACCTATATTGTTGAGATATATTAGAAAGTACCTTGTGTGTATATCTTTATTGTGTTGGTTTGTGATATCCTGGTAATACTTTCTTGTTGATTGATAAGTAAACATGTTAGGATGCTACGTGTTAGTATCTTTTGATGTTGTGTAAAGGGTTTCCTTTGTTGTGCTTATGTCGCTTAACGATAAGTCGTTGTGTTAGTATTTTACATCACTCATCTCGAGATGATTCCGGTTAAGTCGCCTCCACGCGGGTAGACTCAGCGGGTCGATGGACCTATGATTCGAGAATACCTCACGCAGTCCTGTGGGCCTACGCGAGCTACGAGTTCCGGTTAGTGCGCCCTTTATGGGCATGCGGTCCACGTGGCTACGCGGATCGCGAAGTCCGTGACGATGCCGGGAGTAGCTACCGATGCGGGGATACCTCATGCGGGCCGACGAGATTGGCCTATGCGAGTCAGCGGAGTTCCGTGGTTAGACGCTGCATCGACATCTGCGGGCAAGTGGCGGCTTTGATCATGTGACGGTCCAGACAGATCTTATGATACGATTCATGACCTTGTTGGTACCGTGGTTTTTAGTAGTCGGCTATGCCTTCGCATTTACCCCGCACAGTTTTATTATGACACAGTGGGACACGTGTTCATATGTGTTCCTTGGTGCTTTTATATCATAGACTGCCGGCAGTGAGGAAGGTATTCCACGGGCATGATTGATGTTGTGGGCCTGAGACCCATTGTTATACTTGAGTGATGACTGGAGGGCGTGAGTCCCTGACTTGACATGACTGCTTTGTTGTAAACTGTAGTTTGGTTAGCATACATGTCTCCCGCTTTATATGATCGCTATGATTTCATTTACTGATGTATTTTCAGTTTCACATACTCGTGCACTCAGACCGACCTCCTTCGGGCCGCTCACGCCGCAGTTGAGGTACACCGCCGTTGATCCTAGCTCTCGTGGTCACGTTTGGGGAAGCTCCGCTTCTCGAGGCTTATCAGTGGTATAGTCCCCTGTCGTAGTAAGTGTTTACATTCAGGGGTTTGGCGGGGCCCTGTCCCGCCATTGTTGTCGTATCATTTCTTAGAGGTCTGTAGTACTGTTGTGGTCAGGGTTTGTAAAGAAAGGATTAAACTGTTCATTTTGAAAGAGTTGTTATTATTATTTATGCCGGAAGGAAAGTTTTCTAAAAGATAACTGTTGTACGCTTCTTGTTATTTCATGTTGTTGTGTTATGTTCCGCTGATTACTCTGATGTTGTCTCACTAGGGTGCCCGGGGTAAGGCACCAGTCACGGGCCCGGGTTCGGGTCGTGACAATCTTATAAGATAAGAGACTTAACTTAAATAAATTAATATGAGTTTTGTGTGAAACTTCATTCGTGAGTAATGAGTACTTGGTTTTTAAAAGGGAATAATATTTTACTGATTTCGGAAATCAGAATGAGTATCGACAAACCACTGCAGCGTTAATAAAGGAAAATGTAATGAATAATGAAGTATTATTAAAACCAGTAGAAACCTCCATCTGCATAGAAGCTAAGATGAGACAAAATGATATTACATTTCCTAGATCATGGCTGCTTTAATAAAGATGGTTATAAAATAAACTACTCACACATATGGCATATGTTATTCAATTGTTTTAAAAGAGATTAAGACATTGAACTATGAAACTTTTCTAAAAAGAGACTTGAGTAATTGGAATTAGGCAAACTGGAACTTTAGGAAAAAGAAAGGCATTGTTATGTCTTAAATTGGTTTAAAACATGAAGTGTTATAACAGCTTTATGAGAAGTTAGTTATAACGACTTTATGAAAACAAAAGAAGGGTTTTATCATTGGTTTTAATGTGATAACTTGGCTTTAATAAGAGAAGTGTTTTGGTTTGCTAAAAATGTGAGTCACTCTATTTTATACTACGTATTGGGTGACTTCTATAAAAGGAATGGATCTCTTTAAAAGGAATTTAACGACGTAGTACTTTTAGTGGTTAAAACCCGACTTTGATATAAAATGGAAGTACCTCGAGTTGTGTATAACTTGCCTATGCTTGTTGTTGTGTAACCCGCCTATGCTTGTTGTGATAGCCTTTGTTGTAGAATTGTGTTTATACTACCGCGCCTCGTTGGAGGCCGGTTGACTTGTTGAGAACTTACATGGACATGTCTACACCGATGCAGACGGGGCATGTACGCGCGCAGGTTGATTACCCGATATATTGTTATCCGTGGTTACACGGACATGTCTACACCGATGCAGACCGGCACGTGGCTACGCGCAGGTTGATCACCCGATATATTGTTGTTGATGTTACATGGACATGTCTACACCGATGCAGACTCGGTACGTGGGCCACGCGGCATTGTTATTATTATTGTTGCATCATGGACATGTCTACACCGATGCAGACTCGGGGCACGTGGCCATGATGCGAACATGATTGATGTTGTGGGCGTGAGACCCATAGTTATATTTGAGTGACGACTTTGAGGCGTGAGTCCTCGACTTCATATGATCGCTTGTTTATCGTGGAATCGTATTTTGGTTATCATACATGTCTCTCGCTTTATATAGATCGTTATGATTTAATCGCAGATTTTCGCCACATACTTGGTACCGCCAGATCGACCTCCTTCGGGGCCGCGTCACGCCGCAGAAGTACATCGATGTCGATCCCCGCTTAGGATCACCTTTCAACAGACGGAAGCTCCGTTCCTTCCTGAGGCTTATCTTTCGGTATGTGTTCCCTGAGTTGTAGGTTCTTGTACATTCAGGGGTATGGCGGGGCCCTGTCCCGTCATAGTTGTTGTAAATCTTAGAGGTCTGTAGTACTGTTGTGGGCAGAGTTGTAAAAAGGATTAAACTGTTCAAGTTTTAGTTTTATATATATGCCGAAAGACGATTTTTCTCTCAGATAAAATGTGTCTCATTTTACGCTTGTTTCATGTTTTATTTTATGTTCACGATTACTCGATGTATGACTACTGGGTGCCCGTAAGGCACACCACGCCGAACGGGTCGTGATGTATGGTATCGAGCGATTAATCATCGGAAAGTGTCCATGCATCGTGTCTAGTAGTAGTCTTGATTATCGGTGTTGTGCACCACATCTATAATCGTGAGGTCGCAGGACATTTAGGATTAGTTTCATTTCTTCTCATTCCGAGATCGTGCCTTAGAGTTGTGTGATAAGTCGACCCTCTGACGTATTCCTTTCCTTTACCAGTTATGCCTCCGCGTAAGGCAACCCAGGCCCAGATGGGCAAGGCAGTCGAGGGAGCTATTAGTGGGATACAGAGGAGTACGAGGGCGCAGGCCCGGTCAGTACCTGAGACAGTGCTTCCGACGGCGAGTTTCGCGACGCCGCCAAAGACCAAAGAGAAGTTTAGAGCCGCAGCAGGGTCGCCGAGACTACGGTACTGAGCCTCCACCCCACGGTGCGGGGCGTAAGAGATGGGTTACAAGCGAGATGGCCCGCCATCGCCGTGGTCGTGGGCCGATATGAGGATAGCCGACGCAGCAGTTCCAGTAGCGCCCGTGGTTCACCCTAAATCGGATAGTTTGAGGCTACATGACTTTCTGAGATGTAGCCCGCCAGAGTTCTACGGGTCGAGGCCTGAGGATGATCCGCAGGAGTTCATCCGACGCTACGCGATCATGAGTGATCAAGGCTTCGGAGAGCGAGTCGGTGGTATTAGTTTCGCATCGGCTGCTTGATACCGCAATGATCGTTTGATTCGCGAGCTGTCCCGGAGAGAATGCACTTCCACCGCTTGGGACGAAGTTTTCGGGGCCTTCCCGGCACATTTCTTGCCTCCACAGATGAGGAGGCTCGGCCGATGCATTTTTGATGTTGAGGCGTAATCCGCGCATCTCAGAGTACAATGTGAGTTCGACTCATTGCCCGATATGTTCGCATTAGTAGCTAATATGGAGGATCGAGTGCACCGATATATTACAGGCTTGATGATTACCTAGCAGAGTTGTTCGGTGTAGCCCTTCACCGGCACGGACATCGCCCGCATGCAGCTTATGCACTTGGATGTGAGGAGCGAGAAATCGACGGAATGACCGAGATCGCAGAAGAGGCCGTAACAGCAGGTACTTGGTGACTTTCGAGGCGGACCGCCTCAAAGAAATTTAGTTTTGTACCTGCCAAGGCAGAGTGGTCCTCCACAATCTTCGTGGCATCCAGAGTATTCGGGAGCGGTCGAGCTCCATAGGTTCAAGTTTCTGCGAGTAGGGGTGTTGCCAGCGCATCACCCCTACCTCTGTGGTCGATGTGGTAGACCGCATTTTGGGAATGTCGGTGCCAAGGGAGCTTGTTATTTTGGCGCCAGGCCATTTTTCGAGGAACCGTCCACCAAGGGTAGCACGGATGTTACGACTCACCTTCGTGATCGATGGTCGTTCATCGCCTTCACTAGCTACGCAGGCGTGATCGTGATTAGAAAAGCGGTAGAGACAGGTATATCCTTAACCCTCTAGAGACTTGTATGTATTGATGCTATGATAATGTGTTAAGTGTTATGTTCGGATAGCTTGTGCTAAAATGTAATTTAGAAACCTGGTTAGTGTAAACGGGTAAGCCTGGGGGTGAGGAAATGATGAACCTTAGAATATTACAATTGAGACCTTATATGTAAGGCCGTCTTGAGTACAGGATTTTACAAGTAATCCTTGTCGGAGAGCATTTATGCCTAGAATGTATTGTGTGATAAGTCCCTGGGTAGTGTGAAATAGAAGTGGTAGCTTTCATGACCTGTAGAGGTAAGATTGTTCTGGAGCGGGGAACAAGAGCGTGATGCATTAAGTAGGTCGGGTTGGGGCCATGTTGAGGGCCAACCCGCGGCCTGTTTAGAGGTAGGGTCAGCTCTGGGTGGTCCCGCCAGGTGGTAGGGTCACGAGGGTGCTAGGCCCAAGTTTAGATAACCATCGTATAAGTTCGTGGATACGTTCAACCAGAATCGGTTCGTGAAGGCCGGGAATGGCCTTAAAGGAAGCGAAGCTAGTGAGATGACCAAGTTTGGAGGTGGTGACTCCAAAGTTTTGGAAACTGAAGCGATGACTGAAGTGTGGTACGTATACTTGAATAGTTCAATTGTTCGAGAAGGGCACGACGTGTAAGGAAGCGGAACGCGTGTGTTATTCCGTGGGCTAAGCGTGGCATTGGCAACTTGCAGAGGAACTTCATCATTATCCGTCTTGAGAAGGAACATTCGGGATGAATGTTTCTAAGGAGGGGAGAATGTTATACCCCGTATTTCCAGAGTATGTACGTGAGGGCGTACGTATTAAATTTAAGCCTTAAAGTTAGGCTAGGTTCGAAATTTGGGCACAAGTGCCGAAAAGAGTCATTTTTCGACGAAACATTTTACTAAAATTGCGAAGGGAAAATTCCGGCTATGTCATTTATAATTTTTGCGGATTTTTCCGAGAGACGAAACATTTTGGACCAACGAGAGGGCGACACTTGTCACCTCTAATTGGAGCACGTTTTGGGCGGTAACTTGGACGATTGGAGGAGGGGTTAGGTAGGATATTTTTTGTGCAAGTTGTGTGGTAGATGGATAAGGTCCACATGGTGGAATCCTAGCCCTACACTTGCCTAACACTTGGGTGAATCTTGGCCATTGGTTGGCCATTTCTTGACCTATAAATACCCCCCCCCCCCCCTTTGGAAGACTTCTTCATCCTAAAATCTTTCTAAGTCTTGAAAGCTCTCTTCCTCCCCCCCTTGAGTGTAGTATCTCGTCCAAAAAGTCCCCCTCCCCCTTGTGAGAAGCTTGGCCGAGAGGGTCTCTCCCCCCCCCTAGCCTAGTTGTTTTCGGATAATACCCTTTTTTTTTTTGTATAGAAATAATCTCCTAGTATTGTTATAATTCCCAAAAACCTTGGCCCAAATACCTTGTAGTATTCCCAAGGTTACACTTTTACAAAATCCCAGAAATACTATTATACTTCCCTCAGTCACAAAAACGAAACCCTAAGGAAAACCTTCATAGTCGGTTGAAGTGTTAAGTAGAAGTTGCGTAGAACTTCTAAGGGTTGTTTGGAGCGGATTGGAGCACTCGGAGTAGGAGCTAAACGTTGCTAAGGAGCGACATTAAACTCGGATAATTTTGGGGCTTATCGAGGTAAATACTATCGCCCTTCTAGTGTAATTGGAAATTACATACTATAGTAGTATAGAAATGAATATAAGATTCATAAGAAGAGAATTGAACTGTAATGAAGGATATTACGTAAAAGACTTGAATCAAATCACTTGGAAGAATATTAGTAGAAGTTAAACTATACTTACTTAGATTGTTATACGATGGTCGATAACCTTTATTGGTTGAATGTTCGCAAGTAGCATGGGCTACTTAGAAGGTGACTAGGCTAGCGGTTATAGCCGTGAGCGCTTTTGCTTATAGTCGATAATCGTCGCGAGGTATGTGATTCTTCCTATACTCTTGAGCATGATATTTTAAAGGAAGATATATATAGACGGCAATGTCTTTTGACTTAAGCCTGAATAATATATAATACGGTAGGCGTACGTGCTAATTGAGCGTGGTTATGCGGCAATGTCTTTTGACTTAAGCTGAATAATATATAATACGGTAGACGCATACGTGCTAATTGAACGTAGTTGTACGGCAATGTCTTTTGACTTAAGCCTGAATAATAAGAAACTTGAAGTATGTCAAAAGAGTTAAGAAACCATTTTTGAAAGAAGAGTAACACTTGGTTTTAAGGGTTTTAAAAAGAGTTATACTAGCTTTATGGGGAGTTAGGTATAACGTCTTAAGAGTGGTAAAGAAAATGGTTTACTGATGTTAGAAGTTAAGAGACTTGATCTTATAAGATAAGAGACTTAACTTAAATGAATTAATATGAGTTTTTTGTGAAACCTCATTCGTGAGTAATGAGTACTTGGTTTTTAAAAGGGAATAATGTTTTACTGATTTCGGAAATCAGAATGAGTATCGACAAACCACTGCAGCTTTAATAAAGGAAAATGTAATGAATAATGAAGTATTATTAAAACCAGTAGAAACCTCCACTGCATAGAAGCTAAGATGAGACAAAATGATATTACATTTCCTAGATCATGGCTGCTTTAATAAAGACGGTTATAAAATAAACTACTCACACATATGGCATATGTTATTCAATTGTTTTAAAAGAGATTAAGACATTGAACTATGAAACTTTTCTAAAAAGAGACTTGAGTAATTGGAATTAGGCAAACTGGAACTTTAGGAAAAAGAAAGGCATTGTTATGTCTTAAATTTGTTTAAAACATAAAGTGTTATAACAGCTTTATGGGAAGTTAGTTATAACGACTTTATGAAAACAAAAGAAGGGTTTTATCATTGGTTTTAATGTGATAACTTGGCTTTAATAAGAGAAGTGTTTTGGTTTGCTAAAAATGTGAGTCACTCTATTTTATACTACGGGTATTGGGTGACTTCTATAAAAGGAATGGATCTCTTTAAAAGGAATTTAACGTACGTAGTACTTTAGGGTTAAAAACCCGGACTTTGATATAAAATAGAAGTACCTCGAGTTGTGTATAACTTGCCTATGCTTGTTGTTGTTAACCTGCCTATGCTTGTTGTGATAGCCTTTGTTGTAGAATTGTGTTTCTATACTACCGCGCCTCTCGTTGGAGGGCCGGTTGACTTGTTGAGAACTTACATGGACATGTCTACACCGATGCAGAATTCCGGGGGCATGTGGCCATGCGGCAGGGTTGATTACCCGATATATTGTTACTGTGGTTACATGGACATGTCTACACCGATGCAGAATTCCGGGGGCATGTGGCCATGCGGCAGGGTTGATCACCCAGTATATTATTGTTGATGTTACATGGACATGTCTACACCGGCGCACTGGTACGTGGCCATGCGGCATTGTTATTATTATTGTTGCATCATGGACATGTCTACACTGATGCAGAATTCCGGGGGCATGTGGCCATGATGCAAACCTGATTGATGTTGTGGGCGTGAGACCCATAGTTATATTTGAGTGACGACTTTGAGGGCGTGAGTCCCTGACTTACATGACTGCTTGTTTATCGTGAACTGTATTTTGGTTTTCATACATGTCTCCTGCTTTATATAGATCGTTATGATTTAATCGCAGATTTTGATTTCACATACTTGGTACTGTTATCGACCTCCTTCGGGCCATGCTCATGCCGCAGAAGTACATTGGCTATCGATCCCCGCTTAGGATCACCTTCAACAGTCGGAAGCTCCTCCTTCGAGGCTTATCTTTGCATGTGTTCCTCGAGTTATAGGTTCTTGTACATTCGTGGTATGGCGGCCCCGTCCGTCATAGTTGTTGTAAATCTTAGAGGTGCAGAGTCTTGTTGTGGCGGTTGTAAAAAGGATTAAACTGTTCAAGTTTTAGTTTTATATATATGCCGAAAGGCAATTTTCTCTCAGATAAAATGTGTCTCATTTTACAGTTGTTTCATGTTTTATTTTTATGTTCCGCTGATTACTCTGATGTATGACTACTTGGGTGCCCGGGTAAGGCACCAGTCACGGGCCCTGGAACGGGTAGTGACATGTATTGTTTTACTTTTGGTTTTGTATATTTTATGGAAGGCGGCCTTATCGGTTAGCCTGTGATGTTTATTGTCTAAACATGTTTATGTGTTGTGTATGTTCCGCTGTTATTCTCTAATGTATACCTGAAAGGGGTGCCCAAGTAGGGCACCAGTCGCGGGTCCGGGGTTGGGTCGTGACAAAAGTGGTATCAGAGCAGTTAGTCCTCGGAAAGTGTCTACAGACCGTGTCTAGTAGAGTCTTGATTATCGCTGTGTTGTGCACCACATCTATAATCAGGAGGCTGCAGGACATTTAGGATTGGTTTACATTCTTCACTCTCTGAGATCGTGCAGTAGAGCTGTCTTATTAGGTTGAATCCTCTCTGACCTATTCTTATGTATCAGTTATGCCTCCACGGAAGCGACCGGGCAGAAGGCGGCGGCGAGGAGTCGCTGCGACGCAGAGGTGTCACGACCCATTCGGGGCGTGATCGTGCCTTACCCGCACCCAAGTAGTCATACATCGAGTTATCGTGAAATATAAAAACAAGACATGAAAGCTTGTAAAACGAGACACGCTTTTATGTGAGAAAATGTCGCCTTTCGGCATATATATATAAACATCGTTTAGCGATTACATCCCAACTGCATAACAGACTACAGATATCTAAGAATATAAACAACTATGGCGGGCCCCGCCATACCGAATGTACAAAACTATATACAACAACAGGAGATCATACCCAAAAGTCGAGCCTCGGAGAAGATGGAGCTCCCGACACCAAAGCAAAAGATCCTAAGGATGTGGATCTAGCACTGCTTGCCTTACCGCGGCAGATCAACGCAGCCCGGCGAGGTCGATAACAGTACCAAGTATGCTAAATCAGAAAGTACTTTAAATGAAATCAAAGTATTTAAAACCATTTGCAATTACAATCAGTTCAATTGCACATAGTGTCATATCACAAACAAGAACAATAATAGGTAAGCGTAGAATGTCTTTTCTAGGCCGCGAATGATCAGCAAGGCGATCTCCCATAGTATCATCACGCGTGCCTAATCCTCGACTCCCGCATCCGCATAGTCACACATGCACCGCGTGAGGTATTCTCGATCGGGGTAGCTAACCCCTGCCTCCTCGACTCCGCACCGCATAGTCTCAATAGACCGCATAGTCACATTGCATCGCATAGGCATCCCCGTCGGAAAAAACACCGAATGATCAATCTCGAACTCCCGCAGCCCGCATAGTCACACACCGCATAGCCGGAGTATAGACCGCATCAGGATGGCAAGCCCTCGGTATAACAAGTCAAGGGGGTATGTGATATAACAACAGTACCACGGTGTTAGCGTTTAAGAACGTAAACACAACAAGAATAACATCACAAGACACTAACCCACGTAGTATCATAACATGTCTACTTATCAAACCATCTTACTATACTTTGCAGAAGTCAATACAAGATTTTCATACACAGACAAGTAAAACCGTTCCTTTTATCTTTCTTAAGTCGTTATACCTAACTTCCCATAAAGCTAGTATAACTCTTAAGCTGCTTTTTAAAAATCCAAGATACTCTTTTTTAAATATGATTCATAATTCTTTTGAAATACTTCAAGGTTCTTATTATTCAGGCTTAAGTCAAAAGACATTGCCGTATAACTACGTTCAGTTAACAACGTACGTCTACCGTACTATATATATATATATATTTTAAAATATCATGCTCAGGAGTATAGGAAGAATCACATACCTTCTCGAAATCCACCGCCAAGTCGAATATGTCGCAAGAGAATCACCTATAATAGTCAAATACGCCTATCAACGCTCAGACTATTCTCAGAAATTCTAAGTAGAGGGTTCTCTATTCTACGGAAAATTGGGCAGCACTTCCCTACCCGCCAAGCTACTCAAGTCTACTGTGAAAACAGTCCTATGTAAGTACAATTCAATTATTCTTCTTTTATACCCTTCTACTGTGATAACAGTTCAATTCTATTCATTAATATTCTTTCATATCTTATACTCAAGTCTTAACTATTCTTATATGTAATATCCAATTACAATAGAAGGACAAGAGTATTTACCTCGGTAAGCCCAAAATTATCCAAGTTAAATGTCGCTCCTGAGCAAGGTTTAGCTCCTAATTTGTACGCTCCGATAGCTCCAAGAACCCTTAGAAGTTTCCAACAACTTCTACTAAAATACTATAAGGGAATTGGGCTAGGGTATTTGGAAGACAACTATCTACCAAGGGGGGGGGGGTGTTTCGGCTAGGGCTAGAGGGGGAAGAGGGTTTTTTCGGCTAAGCTTCACTCAAGGGGGGGAGAGGAGGCTTGGACGAAAAGCTCACAAGGGAGAGGGGAGGATTTTCAAGACTTGGAGAGTGATTTGTGGATGAAGAAAACCTTCAAGTTAGGGGAGTATTTATAGGCCAACCAATGGCCAAGATGAAGCCAAGTGTTATGCAAGTGTAGGGTGAGGATTTAGGCAAGTGTCCTTATCCATCTACTACACAAAAATATCCTACCAACTCCTTGACAAAACAAGCCACAAAATCGTCCAAATGGACGCCTCAAATCCGCCAACTAGAGGGTGACAAGTGTCGCTCTCGTTGGTCCAAAATGTTTCTCTCGGAAAAATCCACAAAAATTAGAAATGACATAGCCGTAATTTACCCTACGCGAGTTTTGTAAAACGCTTCGCCTGAAACCATTCGCTTTTGTGTGTCAGGCCCAATTTTCGCCCTTAATGCCTACTTAAGGCTAAACTTTTGTACGTACGCCCTCACGTACATACTCTGGAAATACGGGGTATAACATTCTCCCCTCCTTAGAAACATTCGTCCCGAATGTTCCTTCCCAAGACAGTTAACGATAAAGCTTAAACAGTTTGCAAATGCTACATACGGCCACAAAACAACACTTAAGCATATATGACAATGAAAATTTACAAGTAGGAAAGTGAGTTACCTGGAGGTGTGGGGAATAGGTGAGGATACTTCTGCCTCATGTCCTCCTCAGCTTCCCACGTCATCTCCTCCCTGAGCTCGTTCCGCCACAAGACTTTGACTGCCACGCCCGTCCGCAGACGCCTAACCTGACGATCGATTATCGCTATGGGAATCTCCTCATATGATAACCCCTCGGTCACCTGGACATCATCAATCGGATGCACTCTAGATGGATCCCCGATACATCTCCTCAGCATAGAAACATGAAACACCGGATGCACTGCCTCCAGATCGGACGGCAGCTCCAACTCATAGAAAACCTTGCCTACCTCGCGACAACTGACACGACCTAATGTACTGGCCGAAGTTTCCCTTTCTTCCGAATCTCATCACACCCTTCATGGGTGACACCTTCAGAAAACCCAATCATCAACCTCGAACTCGGATGCCGACGACGATGATCGTGATACGACTTGCCGACTGAAGCCGCGAGCAACCGCTCCTGGATAAGCTTCACCTTATCCACTGCCTGCTGCACCAAATCTGGTCCCACTAACTGCATCTCGCCTACATCAAACCAGCCTATCGGCGATCTGCACTTCCTCCCATACAAGGCCTCATAAGGCGCCATCTGAATACTGGAGTGGTAGCTATTATTATATGCAAACTCAACTAGAGGAAAATGATCCTCCCAGCTACCCCTGAAGTCAATAACGCAGGCTCGCAGCATATCCTCAAGAGTCTGGATAGTGCGCTCAGCCTGTCCGTCTGTCTGTGGATGGAATGCGACTGTGCTCACTTATGCCTCCTAAACCCTTTCCGAACGACCTCCAGTTAGTCAGAACTGGGCTCCTCTGTCTGATATGATCGAAATAGGGACTCCATGCAGTCTGACGATCTCTCGGATGTAAAGTCTGGCATAATCCTCAGCCGAAAAGGTCGTCCTGACGGGAAGAAAGTGGGCTGATTTCGTCAGCCTGTCGACGATAACCCATATAGAATCATGTCTCCTCTGAGTGCGAGGTAATCCTGTGATAAAGTCCATGTTGATCACCTCCCACTTCCAGGTCGGGATCTCAATCGTCTGCAACAAACCACCAGGCCTCTGGTGCTCTACCTTCACCTGCTGACAACACGGGCACTGAGCTACAAACTCTGCAACGTCCCTCTTCAAGCCATCCCACCAATACACAGATCTGAGGTCGTGGTACATCTTGGTCGACCCCGGATGGATAGAGTAACGTGCGCTGTGTGCTTCCTGTTATACCCCGTATTTCCAGAGTATGTACGTGAGGACGTACGTAGGAAGTTTGAGCCTTGAGATTTGGCAAGTTTCGAAATTTGTACACAAGTGCCAAAAAGAATCGTTTTTCGACGAAACGTTTTACTAAACTTGCGAAGGGAAAATTCCGGCTATGTCATTTATAATTTTTGCGGATTTTTCCGAGAGACGAAACATTTTGGACCAACGGGAGGGTGACATGTGTCACCCTCACATTGGAAGAAGTGGGGCGGCTAAGGGACGAAAAAGAGAGCACTTTAGTTGGTAGGATATTTTGTGCAAGTTGTGTGGTAGATGGATAAGGTCCACATGGTTAAAATCTAGCCCTACACTTGCACCACACTTGTCTTCATCTTGGCCATTGGTTGGCCTTTGGTTAGCCTATAAATACTCCCATAAGTTGAAGACTTTCTCCATCCTCACTTGAAAACTTATAAGGCAAAAACCCTCGCTCTCCCTCTCAGGCTCTCGTCCGCCACACCCTCCCCCTGGTAGCCTAGCCGAAACACCCCTCCCCCTCTTGGAGGCCCTCGGCCGAGAATACCACCTCCCCCTTAGCCTAGTTGTTTTAGTATAATACCCCTTGTTGTGGTATAGAAATACTCTCCTAGTATTGTTATAATGCCCAAATACCTTGGCCCAAATACCTTGTAGTATTCCCAAGGTTACACTTATACAAAAGCCCAGAAAATACTATTATACCTTCTTTAGCCACTAAACGAAACCCTAAGGAAAACCTTCATAGTCGGTTGAAGTGTTAAGTAGAAGTTGCGTAGAACTTCCAAGGGTTGTTTGGAGCGGGTTGGAGCACTCGGAGTAGGAGTTAAACGTTGCTCAGGAGCGACATTAAACTTGGATAATTTTGGGCTCATCGAGGTAAATACTACTGTCATTCTATTGTAATTGGGAATTACATACTGTAGTGGTATATAAATGAATATAAGATTCATAGAAGAGATTTGAACTGTAATAGAAGGATATTACGTAAGATTGAACCAAATCACTCGTAAGAATATAAGTAGAAGTTAAAGCATTTACATAGATGTATTACGAGATGATAACCTTTATTGGTTGAATGTTTTGCAAGTACGTGCTACTTAGAAGGTGGACAAGGCTAGCCGGGTTATAGCCGTGGAGCGTTTTGCTTATAGTCGATAATCGTCGCGAGGTATGTGATTCTTCCTATACTCTTGAGCATGATATTTTAAAGGAAGATATATATAGTACGACAATGTCTTTTGACTTAAGCCTGAATAATATATAGTACGGTAGACGTACGTGTGCTAATTGAACGTAGTTGTACGGCAATGTCTTTTGACTTAAGCCTGAATAATATATAGTACGGTAGACGTACGTGTGCTAATTGAACGTAGTTGTACGGCAATGTCTTTTGACTTAAGCCTGAATAATAAGAAACTTGAAGTATGTCACAAGAGTTAAGAAACCATTTTTGAAAGAAGAGTAACACTTGGTTTTAAAGGTTTTAAAAAGAGTTATACTAGCTTTATGGGGAGTTAGGTATAACGTCTTAAGAGAGGTAAAGAAAATGGTTTACTGATTTTAGAAGTTAAGAGACTTGATCTTATAAGATAAGAGACTTAACTTAAATGAATTAATATGAGTTTTGTGTGAAACCTCATTCGTGAGTAATGAGTACGTGGTTTTTAAAAGGAATAATGTTTTACTGATTTCGGAAATCAGAATGTGTATCGACAAACCACTGCAGCGTTAATAAAGGAAAATGTATTGAATAATGAAGTATTATTAAAACCAGTAGAAACCTCCATCTGCATAGAAGCTAAGATGAGACAAAATGATATTACATTTCCTAGATCATGGCTGCTTAATAAGATTTATGAAAAAGAATAACCTACTCGCCTATGGCATATGTTACTCAATTGTTTTAAAAAGAGATTAAGACATTGAACTATGAAACTTTTCTAAAAAGAGACTTGAGTAATTGAAATTAGGCAAACTGGAACTTTAGGGAAAAGAAAGGCATTGTGTTGTCTTAAAATGGTTTAAAACTTAAAGTGTTATAACAGCTTTATGGGAAGTTGGTTATAACGACTTTATGAAAACAAAAGAAGGGTTTTTATCATTGGTTTTAATGTGGGAACTTGGCTTTAGAAAGAGAAGTTGTTTTGGTTTGCTTAAAAGATGTAAGTCACTCTATTTTATACTACGGGTATCGGGAGATTTTCATAAAAGGAGTGGATCTCTTAAAAGGAATTTAACGTACGTAGTACTTTAGGGTTAAAACCCGGACTTTGGGATAAAATGAAAGTACTTAGAGTTATGTATAACTTGCCTATGCTTGTTGTTGTGTAACTTGCCTATGCTTGTTGTTGTATAACTTGCCTATGCTTGTTGTTGTGTAACTTGCCTATGCTTGTTGTTGTGTAACTTGCCTATGCTTGTTGTTGTGTAACTTGCCTATGCTTGTTGTTGTGTAACTTGCCTATGCTTGTTGTTGTGTAACTTGCCTATGCTTATTGAGATAGTCTTTGTTGTGCAAGAATTGTGTTTCTATTCTACCGCGTCTCTCGATGGAGGGCCGGTTGACTTATTGAGAACTTACTTGGACATACCGGCAGTGACGGGAGATTCCACGGGTATGCTTCCATTAGCATTGGTACATGGGCATGTCTACACCGTTGATGGATTCTGTGGACATGTGACCATTTTTGGTTATGGCGAAGTATCGTGACTTACGGTTGTGATTGGGTGCGTAGCCTGTTTACTTGCTCCCGCCGCCACGTGGCGCAGTGGATCTCGCATGTTGTTGCACTTACCACGGTCGCCGCGGCGAAGTATCGTGACTTACGGTTGTGATCGGGTGCGTAGCTTGTATACTTGCCCCGCCGCCACGTGGCGCAGTGGATCGGGTATAGGTTATTGCACTTGCCACGCGGTCGCCTTCGCGAGTCAAGATAGTGACGCAGGTATCGTGGTACGACTTTGGCATCGTGTAGACTTGGTGTTGGTGTACTCGCGGTGTTGTTATATCATGATCGGCGGTGAGGAAGGAATTCCACGCACGAGTGATGATTTGGAGGCGTGAGTCCTCGACTTGATATATTCGTTTACATGTTGGATCGTAGTTTGGTTATCATACATGTCTCCCGCTTTATATAGATCGCTATGATTTCATTTATAGTACTTTACGCTTTCACATACTTTGTACATGTCATCGACCTCCTTGGGCTGCGTTCATGCCGCAGTAAAAGGTACATCTACCGCCGATCCCCGCATTTAGGATCTCATTTCAACAGATTGGGAAGCTCCGCTCGGAGGCTTATCTTCGTATGTTACCCGAGTCCGTAAGTTCTTGTCGCTGGGTATGGCGGGGCCCGTCCGTCATAGTTGTTGTATAAATCTTAGAGTGCAGAGTAATCGTGGGAAGGGTTGTAAGGATTGTAACTGTTCAAATGTTTATATATATATATACGTTAAAAGGCAATCGTTTTGGTTGGTCTGTTTTCTTTCATCTTGATCCATGTCTATTTGCATGTTTAAGTTTTTATTTCATTGGTTTTCTCGATGTTGTATCACTAGGGTGCGGGTAAGGCACGATCACGCCCGGTTCGGTCGTGACAAAAGTGGTATCGCAGAAGTTAGTCTCGGAAAGTGTCTACGCATCGTGTCAGTAGAGTCTTGATTATCGATGTGTTGCGCACCACATCTATAATCGAGGCTATAGGACATTTAGGATTGGTTTCTTCTTCTCATTCCGAGATCGCGTAGAGCCGTGTTATAAGTTGGACCTCCGACGTGCCGTTTTTACGCTTATGCCTCCGCGTAAAGGCAACCCGGCGAAGAAGGCAAAGCGGCGGAGTCGCGAGTAGAGCGATGGCGATCTCTACAGACCAGAAGTACTGAGCCTCCACCCAAGTCCGGAGCGAGGAGATGAGTTACGAGTGGGCCCGCTTAACGGCCGTGGTCAGGCTGCACTTGAGGATAGGTGGACGCAGTTAGCCCAAAGAGAACCGATGGTTCACCCTAGATCGATAGTTCGAGGCTACGGGATTTTCCGAGTTGTAAACCGCGAGTTTTATGGGTCGAGGCCCGAGGATGATCCGCAGGAGTTCATCCGAAGCGATTCTGCCGGATCATGAGAGTGATCAAGGCATCGAGACCGAGTCGGTAGTCCTAGGTTCACATCGCCGCGCGATACCGCAATGATCGTTTGATTCGCCGAGCCGTCCCGGGAGAGAATGCACTTCCACTTTACGGGACGAGTTCTCGAGGCATTTCTTGCACATTTCTTGCCTCCACAGATGAGGAGGGCTCGGTATGATTTTTGGTGTTGCGGCGAATCCGCGCTGGTTCGAGTACAATGTGGAGTTCGACTCATCGGCTTGATGACGTCGCGCGCTGGTAGCTAGTATGGAGGATCGGGTTCACCGATATGTTACAGGCTCGATGATTACCTAGCAGAGAGTTGTTCGGTGTAGCTCTTCACCGCATGGACATTGCCGCATGCGCAGCTTATGCACTTGGATGTGAGGCGGAGGAATCGACGGAATGAGATCGCCAGAAGAGGCGAACAACAGGTCCTTTGATGACTTTCGAGGCGGACCGCCTCGAAGAGCGATTATGCGCCTCCGCTTGTACCAAGTGGTCCCCACCATCGTCTAACGTTTGGAATATTCGGGAGCGGTCGGGGCTCCTGTGGTTCATATTTTCAGGGGAGTAGGAGTGCTCGCCGGATGAGGCCACCCGTATCTCAGTGTGACTATTGTGGTAAAGCCCATAGGGGGAAATGTCGTACTAGTTTGGGAGATTGTTATACTTGCGGCCGATAGGGCCATTTGACGGGAGACTGTCCGACCAGGGGTAGCACTGGTGGGATAGCACAGACTACTAGATCAGTTGCGGGTTTTTCACCTTCCATAGCTAGGCAGGATGTTCATACACCGGCAGGCCACGGTAGAGGTCGCGGTGGAAGTTCCCAGTTTTAGCGGTCCTCTGAACCGCCTACTTTCAGGTATATCCTTAAACCCTCTAGAGACTTGTATGTATTGATGTTATGATAATGTGTTAAGTGTTTTGTTCGGATAGCTTTGTGCTAAAATGTGATTAAGAAACCTGGTTAGTGAAAAAGGGTAAGCCTGGGGGTGAGAAATGATGAACCTTAGAATATTACAGTTGAGACCTTAGATGTAAGGCCGTCTTGAGTACCAGATTTTGCAAGTGATCCTTGTCGGAGTGCATTGTATGCCTAGAATGTATTGTGGGAAAATTCCTTGGGTAGTGAAAAATGGAAGTGGTAGCTTTCATGATGTGAATTAGTAAGATTGTTCCGTATCGAGGAGCAAGAGTTGGGCGCGATGGGTCGGGTTGGGGCCATGTTGCGGGCCAACCCGCGCGGCTGTTCGGCGAGGGTCAGCTGGGTGGTCCCGCCAGGTGGTAGGGTCACGAGGGTGATAGGCCCAAGTTTAGACGACCATCGTATGAGCTCGTGGATATGTTCGACCAGAAGCGGATCATAAAGGCCGGGAATGGTCTTAAGGGAGATTGCGGCTAGTAAGATGACCAATTTTGGAGGTGGTGACTCCAAAGTTTGAGAACTAAAACAATGACTGAAGTGCGGTACGTATACTAGAAGAGTTCAAGAAGGGCACGACGAGTAAGGAAGGAAGAGAACGTGTGTTGTTTCGTGGCCAGTTGTGGCGTTGGCAACTTGTTAGAGGAACTTTATCGTTATCCGTCTTGAGAAGGAACATTCGGGACGAATGTTTCTAAGAAGGGGAGAATGTTATACCCCGTATTTCCAGAGTATGTACGTGAGGACGTACGTAGGAAGTTTGAGCCTTGAGATTTGGCAAGTTTCGAAATTTGTACACAAGTGCCAAAAAGAATCGTTTTTCGACGAAACGTTTTACTAAACTTGCGAAGGGAAAATTCCGGCTATGTCATTTATAATTTTTGCGGATTTTTCCGAGAGACGAAACATTTTGGACCAACGGGAGGGTGACATGTGTCACCCTCACATTGGAAGAAGTGGGGCGGCTAAGGGACGAAAAAGAGAGCACTTTAGTTGGTAGGATATTTTGTGCAAGTTGTGTGGTAGATGGATAAGGTCCACCTGGTTAAAATCTAGCCCTACACTTGCACCACACTTGTCTTCATCTTGGCCATTGGTTGGCATTTGGTTAGCCTATAAATACTCCCATAAGTTGAAGACTTTCTTCATCCTCACTTGAAAACTTCTAAGGCAAAAACCCTCCCTCTCCCTCTTGTGCTCTCTGTTATACCCCGTATTTCCAGAGTATGTACGTAAGGACGTACGTAGAAAAGTTTGTGCCTTAAAGTGGCTTGGCCGATTTTACTTTGTTCACAACACCCGATTAGAGTCGTTTTTCGACGAAACGTTTCCACAACTTTCGTAGGGAAAATTCCGGCTATGTCATTTCTTTTTTTTGCGGATTTTTCCGAGAGACGAAACATTTTGGACCAACGAGAGGGCGACACTTGGCACCCTCTCATTGGTGGCGGTAAGGTGGACGAATTGCTTGGCTTTTGTCAAGTAGTTGGTAGGATATTTTTGTGGTAGATGGATAAGGTGCACTTGGCATGATCTTGGCCCTACACTTGCACCACACTTGGCATGATCTTGGCCATTGGTTGGCCTTGGCTTGTACTATAAATACCCCCCTTTGGAAGACTTCTTCATCCATTCCTAAAATTCTCTAAGTGTTAAAATCCTCCCCCTCTCCTAGTAGTGTTCTCGTCCAACACCATTCCCCTCCCCCTTTGAGAAAATCCTCGTCGAAACCCCTTGCCTAGTGGTTCTAGCCGAGAACCCCCTCCCCCTAGCCTAGTTGTGCTAGTCGAAATACTATCCCCACCTTGGTAGAAATACTCTCAAAAGTATTGTTACTATACCCAAATTACCTTAGCCGTATACCTTGTAGTATTCTAAGGTTATACTTATACGAAAAGCCCAGAAATACTATTATACTTCCCTTCACACAAAACCAAACCCTAAGGAAAATCTCCATAGTTGGTTGGAGTATTAAGTAGAAGTTGGTTAGAACTTCTAAGGGTTGTGTGGAGCGGCCTAACGCGGAGTCGAGCTAAACATTGCCCAGATCGACTTTAAACTTGGATAATTATGGGCTTATCGAGGTAAATATCTTGTCCTCTATTATAATTGGAAATTACATGATTGTTAGACTATATAGTTGAAGTATACTATATATAGAATCGAACGTTGTTATCGGCAATGTCTTTGGACTTAAGCTCGAATAATACTTACGCAATGTCTCGCGACTTAAGCCCTAATAATTAGAAACCTTTTCGAAAGAAGAGTACGAATCAGAATTACATAGGATCAGACATAGACTTGGTAGCTTTTCGTGAGGTAGAATTATGCACGTCCGGATTAGACGTATAACCCCCGGTTGGCTTGGTAGCCGCCCCGATAGAGAGAGATTTACGCTGTCATGGGGAGGTGCCGCGAATTTTCACGTAGAATGTTCTACGAAGAGATCTAAATGTTAATGCGCCTTGTGGCCTTATAGGTTGAAGTACTACGTATGGCGCGATCTACATCGCTTAAGGAGTAGCCGACGGTTGGAAGTACTGAGCGCTTTGCTATTAGTCGATAATCGCCGCGAGGTATGTGAACCTCTTCCTACCTTTTCTAGCATGATATGTGTATAACTATGTAGTACGGTAGACGCATACGTGTTAAACGTATTTGATTGGTTTGAAACATAAAGTGTTATAACGCTTTATGGGAAGTTAGTTATAACGCTTTTATGTAAGTAAGAAAATGCTTTATGGTTTTAAAAGGTAATCGATTTGACTTATAACTAACTTAATGTAATAATAAAGAATCTTGAAGTATTTCAAAAGAATGTCAATCATTTTTAATGTAAGAATAATACTTGGTTTTGAAAACATAAGAGTTATACTAGCTTTATGGAAGTTAGGTATAACGCCTTAAGAATGGTAAAATGAATGGTTTATTGATCTTAAAAGATAAGAGACTTAACTTATTTTACTTGGTAATTAACATTTTGTTAAAAAATGTTGTAAAACCTCATTCGCGAGTAATGAGTACTTGATTTTAAAAGCAATAATGTTACTGATTTGAAATCGTAATAAGTATCGAACAAACCACATCGTAATAAAGGAAATGTTTTGACTAATAATGTATTAGTAAAACCAGAGAAACTTCCATCTGCATAGAAACTAAGATGAGACAAAATGATGTTACATTTCCTAGATCATGGTCGCTTAAATAAGATTGTTATAAACAAGAATAACCTACTCACGATCGTATATATGTTTCTCAAATTGCTTTTAAAGGAGAATTATTTCATTAAGTGATTAAAATTATGAACTACGAAACCTTTCGAAAATGAGAAACTTGAGTAATTGAAATTAGGCAAACTTGAAACATCTGGAAAATAAGGTTGTTACTTGATTTTACAAAGGTAAGTGTTTTGATTTACTTCAAAAGATAATCACTCTATTCTTCATATACTGCGGGTATTGTGAAAGTAACGTATCTTTTAAAGAGTTAATATATGAAGTACTTTGGGGATAAAAACCCGATCTTGTTAATCATATATTAGAATGTACCTTGTGTGTATAACTTGATTGTGCTGGTTTGTGATAGCCTTGTAATACTTTCTTGTTGATTTGATAAGTAAACATGTTAGGATGCTACGTGAGTTAGTATCTTGTGATGTTTGTGTAAAGGGGTTTTCCCTTGTTGTGCTTAGGTTGTTTAACGATACGCTGTCATGTTGATATTATATCACTCATGATTCCGGGGGTTAAGCCATCCGACGCGAGGTAGATCAAAGCGTCTAGTGACCTATGATTCGAGAATACCTTATGCAGTGCAGATGGCCTACGCGAGCTACGAGAGTTCCGTGTTAGTTTGCGCCTTGTGGTCACGCGGTCTTTGTGGCCACGCGGACGGCGAGTCCAGACGCCGGAGTAGCTACCGACGCGGAGAATACCTCACGCGGGCCATTGGAGTGGCCTGCGCGAGCTATGGGAAGTTCCAGGCTAGACGCGCACATTAGATATCGCGCGAGTGGCCGCTTTGATCATGTGACGGTTCAGACAGATCTCATGATACGCTTTACGACCTTGTTGTAATGTGGGTTTTAGTAGTCGCTATGCCCTCGTATTTACCCCCGCACGGTTTTATGATGACTTTGAGGCGCCCCCGACTTGACATGACCGCTTATTTAGTGTGAATCGTAGTTTTGGTTATCATACATGTCTCCCGCTTTATATAGACTACTATGATTTCATTTACGATATTTTCGCCACATACTGGTACTGTTGTAATCGACCTCCTTCGAGGTCGCGCTCACGCCGCAGTTGAGGTACACCGCCGTTGATCCTAGTTCTCGGGTCACATTCAACGTATGGGAAGCCCGCTTTCTCCGAGGCTTATCGCCGTATAGTCCTCTGCCGTTGTAGGTATTTACATTCGTGGTATGGCGGGCCTGTCCCGCCATTGTTGTCGTATCATTCTGTAGAGGTCTGTAGTAATGCCAGGGCGAGTTGTAATGGGATGTAATCGTTTCGGTTTTAAAATTGATTTATATATATATGCCGTAAGACAAGTTTTCTCCGACATCGCTTTCTTACTTCATAATATTTTCATGTCTTGTTTTATGTTCCGCGATTACTCGATGTTGTATCACCAGGGTGCTCGGTAGGCACTACCACGGCCCGGTTCGGCCGTGACAAAAGTGGTATCGTGAGCGCTTAATCCTCGGAAAGTGTCTACGCATCAGATCCAAGAGAGTCTTGATTATCGCGTGTCGTGCACCACACCAATAATCGTGAGGCTATAGGATATTTAGGATTGGTTTCTATTCTTCACTCGAGATCGTGCCTTAGAGTCGTGTTGTAAGTTGGACCTCTCACGTATTTCTTTCCCTTACCGTTATGACTCCGCAGGCAACCCGACCTGGAGGGCAAGGAAGCCGGCGGAGTCGCGAGCAGAGTACAGAGGCTACGTGGACACAGCCCAATCATCACCGGGTGGTTCTTCATTCGGGAGTTCTGCGACGCCACTAAGCCCCAAAGAAGTTTAGCACGGCGCGCGCTCATCGCGCCATGATGTTTGAACCTTCGCCCACGCATCGAACAGAGAATATAGATTGCAAGAAGGCGACCCTGTTACTAGCTATGGATTTGGCTACCAGAGAGTATACCGATGTACCGCGAGTCTTGATGACTATCTAAGAGAGGGTTGTGCAAGAGTAATTCTTCAGTTAGGCTTGAGCATGGCCTGTGTACGGGCTTATGCGCAGCAGGCCGAGAGACGTAGAGATCGACGGGTTAACGAAGGAAGTAGAAGAGGGCCAGAGCAGCAAGGTCCTTTGGTAACTTTCGAGTCGAGTCACCTCACCAGCAGATTAGATTATGCACATCTACCAGTGCAGAAAGGTCCTCCACAGGGTTCAGGACGTTCGGGGTATGCAGGAGTTGGTCAGAGCTCCAGAGCTTCCGGTTCACAGCTACACGTAGGTTCCAGCCACCGGATTCGCTTTTTCCCAAGATTCACAATGTGACAGACGTCATCCCGGGGAATGTCATCTTTTAGTTAGTACTTGTTTTACCTACGACCGTCAGGGTCTGATGTCGAAAGAGTGTCCTTGTAGGAGGACTTAGCCTTCAGGATCGATGGGTAGTCGTCACCTTCCTTAGCTATGCGCCCTACGGGGCAGGTTTGATTAGAACGACTTAAGGGAGTGGAGCAGTAGATATAGATATATCCTTAACCCTCTAGAGATCAGTATGTATGATAAGATGGGTATATCATAAGTGCTATGTTCGATAGCGGTGTAATTAGTGATTAGAAATCATGGTTAGTATGAGGGTAAGATTGGACATAAGGGAAAGTGTGAGCCTTAGAGCTTTATACGTAGAGACCTTAGAGGTAAGGCCATCTCGAGTAAAGAAGTATTTTATGTTTGACCCTTGTCGGAGTGCATAGTGCACGTGAGCTATGTCAGGATAAGTCCCCGAGTAGTGTGGAATGAAAGAGGGTAGTTGAGCTAAGAAGACCGCTAGGTTTTCGTAACGTGATTAGTGAGAGTTTTCGGCTCGGGAGCTAGTGTCTTGCAGCGTTGTGCCTGGGTCGAGGCCACGCCGCGGGTCAACCCGCGACTGTATGGTGGGTCGGGCTTGTGGTGGTCCCGCTTTGGGTTAGGGTTATGAGGGTGTTAGGCCCAAGTTTAGTTAACCAACAGACGAGTTCGTGGACGATTCGACCAAGAGTCGCCGGCGAGGTCACCGCCTTGTCTTCTAGCAAAGACCGCTTACTCGGCAATGTTGATTTATCGGAAGGTTGTAAGGCCGCACGGTGCCTAACTTTACCTTATGACGCATAGGAGCCTGGCGCTACTGCTTTTTGTTTCGGAAGTTTTACCAAGGTGGTTAAGAACTCACAGTCTCGGACCGCATTTGCCCTGCCGCGCGTGGATTTCGTGGTAGTTGTGGGATTGTTGTCTCTGTGGAGGAGTGTTTAAGCTACCATTTCGTTGTTCGGATGTCGCCTTATGAAGCCCGGTAGGGCGGATGTGTAAGTCGCCACGATTGGTTCGATGTTGGCAAGATTCAGATAGTTGGTTCGTGCTTGTTCCAGCAGACCGGATGTGGTAAAGCTTGTCTAGAAGAGGTTCCGCAGCTCAGAAATCATGCGGATAATCGGCGACACGCCAGAGTTCAGGCCGACGGCCGGTCTTCTTGAAAGTACCACCCGGGTTGGTGTGACGAGTTTTGGAAACAGAGGAACTTAGCCCGAGTTACTTTGGGGCCCTTTGAGTTCATGTGAAGAATAGGCCGGTTGCCTATATGTTAGCTTTGTCGTCCGACTTAGGAGGCAAGACGTCCGGCCTTTCGTATTGTTATAATCGGGGAAGTATCGGAGATCCATCCAGAGTGTTCCCAGTTAATGATGACCACGTTAGAGATAATAACCCCGAGATTTGGAAACTGAAGCAGTGACAGAAGTGTGGTAAGAGTTCGAGTGTACGAGAAGTGTACGACATCCTCAGGGATCGCATGCAGCCCGGTACCATTTGTTAGGTCGCCGGAGTGACACTAGAACCTCTCGGCAAAGTGACAAAAGTGGTATCACGACGAGTAAAGGGAGAAGCGAGCATGTATTGCGAGCAGAGATGTGACCATTTCTTTTGTATGGAGAAAGTGCGAAGGAATTATATTTTAGACCCTTGGATGGGAGCGTTTGTGATGTTAGAGGTGTTTCCTCGTGGACTTGGATGTAAGAATTTGCGCAGATGTTTCTGTGGCGGTGGCGGATCGCTCGTAAGTATAGTAGTGAAGACTATCTCGGCGCCGCTTGTTTCGAGATTAGAAAGAACATTCGGACGAATGTTTCTACGAGGGAGAATGTTATACCCAAGATTTCCAGAGTATGCACGTAAGGACGCACGAGAAAAGTTTGTGCCTTAAAGTGGCTTCGCCGATTTTACTTTGTTCACAACACCCGATTAGAGTCGTTCGACGAAACGTTTCCACGACTTTCGTAGGGAAAATTCGGCTATGTCATTTCTTTTTGCGTATTTTTCCGAGAGACTAAACATTTTGGACCAACGGCAGAGGCGACACTTGGCACCCTCTCATTGGTGGCGGTAAGGTGGACGAATTGCTTGGCTTTTGTCAAGTAGTTGGTAGGATATTTTTGTGGTAGATGGATAAGGTGCACTTGGCATGATCTCGCCCTACACTTGCACCACACTTGGCATGATCTTGGCCATTGGTTGCCTCGCTTGTACTATAAATACCCCCTTTGGAAGACTTCTTCATCCATTCCTAATATTCTCTAAGTGTTAAAATCCTCCTCTCTCTAGTAGTGTTCTCGCCCAACACCATTCCTCCCTTTGAGAAAATCCTCGCGAAACCCCCTTGCCTAGTGGTTCTAGCCGAGAACCCCTCCCCTAGCCTAGTTGTGCTAGTCGAAATACTACCCCACCTTGGTAGAAATACTCTCAAAAGTATTGTTACTATACCCAAATTACCTTAGCCAGATACCTTGTAGTATTCTAAGGTTATACTTATAATGAAAAGCCCGTAAATACTATTATACTTCCTTCACCACAAAACCGAAACCCTAAGGAAAATCTCCATAGTTGGTTGGAGTATTAAGTAGAAGTTGGTTAGAACTTCTAAGGGTTGTGTGGAGCGGTCTAACGCAGCGGAGTCGAGCTAAACATTGCCCAGATCGACTTTAAACTTGGATAATTATGGGCTTATCGAGGTAAATATCTTGTCCTCTATTGTAATTGGAAATTACATGATTGTTAGACTATATAGTTGAAGTATACTATATAGAACTGAACGTTGTTATCGCAATGTCTTTGGACTTAAGCTCGAATAATACTTAGCAATGTCTCGCGACTTAAGCTGAATAATTAGAAACCTTTCGAAAGAAGATCGAATCAGTAATTACATAGATCAGTATTACGAGACTTGTGTAGCTTTTCGTGAGGTAGAATTGTGCACGTCCGATTAGGCGTATAACCCCGGTTGGCTTGGTAGCCGGCCCGATAGAGGAGAGATTTACGCTGTTGCGCGGGAGGTGTCGCAATTTTCGTAGAATGTTCTACGAAGAGATCTAAATGTTAATAGCGCACGCGTGGCCTTATAGGTTGAAGTACTACGTATGGCGCGATCTACATTGGCTTAAGAAGTAGCCGACGGTTGGAAGTACTTGGAGCGTTTTGCTATTAGTCGATAATCGTCGCGAGGTATGTGAACCTCTTCCTACCTTTTCTAGCATGATATGTGTATAACTATGTAGTACGGTAGACGTACATGTGTTAAACGTATTTGATTGGTTTGAAACATAAAGTGTTATAACGGCTTTATGGGAAGTTGGTTATAACAGCTTTATGTAAGTAAGAAAATGCTTTATGGTTTTAAAAGGTAACTGATTTGACTTATAACTGACTTAATGTGTAATAATAAAGAATCTTGAAGTATTTCAAAAGAATGCTGAATCATTTTTAACAGAAGAATAATACTTGGTTTTGAAAACATAAGAGTTATACTAGCTTTATGGGAAGTTAGGTATAACGTCTTAAGAATGGTAAAATGAATGGTTTATTGATCTTAAAAGATAAGAGACTTAACTTATTTTACTTGGTAATTAACATTTTGTTAAAAAATGTTGTAAAACCTCATTCGCGAGTAATGAGTACTTGATTTTAAAAGCAATAATGTTACTGATTTCTAAATCGTAATAAGTATCGAACAAACTACTGGCGCTTAATAAAGGGAAATGTTTTGACTAATAATGTATTAGTAAAACCAGTAGAAACTTCCATCTGCATAGAAACTAAGATGAGACAAAATGATGTTACATTTCCTAGATCATGGCTGCTTAAATAAGATTGTTATAAACAAGAATAACCTACTCATGTATCGTATATATGTTTCTCAAATTGCTTTTAAAGGAGAATTATTTCATTAAGTGATTAAAATTATGAACTACGAAACCTTTCGAAAATGAGAAACTTGAGTAATTGAAATTAGGCAAACTTGAAACATCTGGAAAATAAGGTTGTTACTTGATTTTACAAAGGTAAGTGTTTTGATTTACTTCAAAAGATAATCACTCTATTCTTCATATACTGCGTATTGTGAAAGTAACGATCTTTTAAAGAGTTAATATATGAAGTACTTTGGGATAAAACCCGATCTTGTTAATCATATATTAGAATGTACCTTGTGTGTATAACTTGATTGTGCTGGTTTGTGATAGCCTTGTAATACTTTCTTGTTGATTTGATAAGTAAACATGTTAGGATGCTACGTGAGTTAGTATCTTGTGATGTTTGTGTAAAGGGGTTTTCCATTGTTGTGCTTAGGTTGTTTAACGATACTGTTGTCATGTTGATATTATATCACCATGATTCCGGGTTGTCGCCTCCACGCGGGTAGACTCAGCGTCTAGTGACCTATGATTCGAGAATACCTTACGCAGTCTCAGATGGCCTATCGCGAGCTACGAGAGTTCGAGTTAGTTTGCGGCCGCGTGGTCACGCGGTCTTTGTGGCTACGCGACGGCGAGTCCGTGACGCCGGGAGTAGCTACCCTCGATGCGGAATACCTCACGCGGGCCATCGGAGCGGCCCACGCGAGCTATGGGAAGTTCTGTGGCTAGACGCGCACATTAGATATCGCGCGAGTGGCGGCTTTGATCATGCGACGGCAGACAGATCTCATGATACAGCTTTACGACCTTGTTATCGTGGATTTTAGTAGTCGGCTATGCCTCGCACTTACCCCGCACGGTTTTATGATGACTTTGAGGCGTGAGTCCCGACGACATGATCGCTATTTAGCGTGAATCGTAGTTTTGGTTATCATACATGTCTCTCGCTTTATATAGACTACTATGATTTCATTTACGCATTTTCGCCACATACTTGGTACTGTTACCGACCTCCTTCGGGCCGCTCACGCCGCAGTTGAGGTACACCGCCGTTGATCCTAGTTCTCGGGTCACGTCAACAGATGGGAAGCTCCGCTTTCCGAGGCTTATCGCTGTATAGTCCCGTCGTTGTAGGTATTTACATTCAGGGGTATGGCGGCCCCGTCCCGCCATTGTTGTCGATCATTCTTAGAGGTCTAGTAATCGCCAGGCGAGTTGTAATGGGATGTAATCGTCGGTTTTAAAATTGATTTATATATATATGTCGTAAGGCAAGTTTTCTCCGACATCGTTTCTTACTTCATAATATTTTCATGTCTTGTTTTATGTTCCGCTGATTACTCTGATGTTGTATCACTAGGGTGCTCGGGGTAAGACACCAGTCACGGGCCCGGGTTCGGGTCGTGACACTCTCGTCCGCCACACCTCCCTTGGAGGCCTCACGAGAATACCCTCCCCTAGCCTAGTTGTTTTCGTATAATACCCCTTGTTGTGGTCTAGAAATACTCTCCTAGTATTGTTATAATGCCCAAATACCTCGGCCGAAATACCTTGTTGTATTCCCAAGGTTACACTTATACAAAAGCCCAGAAAATACTATTATACCTTCTTTAGCCACTAAACGAAACCCTAAGGAAAACCTTCATAGTCGGTTGAAGTGTTAAGTAGAAGTTGCGTAGAACTTCCAAGGGTTGTTTGGAGCGGGTTCGAGCACTTGGAGTAGGAGCTAAACGTTGCTCAGGAGCGACATTAAACTTGGATAATTTTGGGCTCATCGAGGTAAATACTACTGTCCTTCTATTGTAATTGGGAATTACATACTGTAGTGGTATATAAATGAATATAAGATTCATAGAAGAGATTTGAACTGTAATAGAAGGATATTACAGAAAAGTTGAATCAAATCACTTGAGAATAATATAAGTAAGTTAAACTGTATTTACATAGGATCATTACATGAGATGATAACCTTTATTGGTTGAATGTTTTGCAAGTGGCATGTGCTACTTAGAAGGTGGACAAGGCTAGGGTTATAGCCGTGAGCGTTTTGCTTATAGTCGATAATCGTCGCGAGGTATGTGATTCTTCCTATACTCTTGAGCATGATATTTTAAAGGAAGATATATAGTACGGCAATGCCTTTTGACTTAAGCTCGAATACTATATAGTACGGTGAGCGACGTGTGCTAATTGAACGACACGACAATGTCTTTTGACTTAAGCCCGAATAATATATAGTACCAGACGTATGTATGCTAATTGAACGTAGTTGTCGGCAATGTCTTTTGACTTAAGCCCAATAATAAGAAACTTGAAGTATGTCACAAGAGTTAAGAAACCATTTTTGTTAAGAGTAACACTTGGTTTTAAAGGTTTTAAAAAGAGTTATACTAGCTTTATGGGAGTTAGGTATAACGTCTTAAGAGAGGTAAAGAAAATGGTTTATCGATTTTAGAAGTTAAGAGACTTGATCATATAAGATAAAAGACTTAACTTAATTGAATTAATATGAGTTTTGTGTGAAACCTCATTCGTGAGTAATGAGTACTTGGTTTTTAAAAGTAATAATGTTTCTCGATTTGAAATCGAATGTGTATCGACAAACCATCTGCGGCGTTAATAAAGGAAAATGTATTGAATAATGATATTATTAAAACCAGAGAAACCTCCATCCGCATAGAAGCTAAGATGAGACAAAATGATATTACATTTCCTAGATCATGGCTGCTTAATAAGATTTATGAAAAAGAATAACCAACTTGCCTATGGCATATGTTACTCAATTGTTTTAAAAAGAGATTAAGACATTGAACTATGAAACTTTTCTAAAAAGAGACTTGAGTAATTGAAATTAGGCAAACTGGAACTTTAGGGAAAAGAAAGGCATTGTGTTGTCTTAAAATGGTTTAAAACTTAAAGTGTTATAACAGTTTTATGGGAAGTTGGTTATAACGACTCTATGAAAATAAAAGAAGGGTTTTTAGCATTGGTTTTAATGTGGGAACTTGGCTTTAGAAAGAGAAGTTGTTTTGGTTTGCTTAAAAGATGTAAGTCACTCTATTTTATACTACGGGTATCGGGTGATTTTCATAAAAGGAATGGATCTCTTAAAAGGAATTTAACGTCGTAGTACTTTTAGTTAAAACCACTTTGGCATAAAATGAAAGTACTTAGAGTTATGTATCGCACTATCTTGTTGTTGTATAACTTGCCTATGCTTGTTGTTGTATAACTTGCCTATGCTTGTTGTTGTAACTTGCCTATGCTTGTTGTTGTGTAACTTGCCTATGCTTATTGAGATAGTCTTTGTTGTGCAAGAATTGTGTTTCTATTCTACCGCGTCTCTCGATGGAGGGCCGGTTGACTTATTGAGAACTTACTTGGACATACCGGCAGTGACGGGAGATTCCACGGGTATGCTTCCATTAGCATTGGTACATGGGCATGTCTACACCATTGATGGATTCTGTGGACATGTGACCATTTTTGATTATGGCGAAGTATCGTGACTTACGGTTGTGATTGGCGTAGTCGCTTACTTGCCCCGTCGCCTACGTGGCGCGGATGGATCTGCATGTGTTGTTGCACTTACCACGGTCGCCCGCGATGTATCGTGACTTACGGTTGTGATCGGGTGCGTAGCTTGTATACTTGCCCCCGTCAGCTACGTGGCGCAGGTGGATCGGGTATAGGTTATTGCACTTGCCACGTGTCAGCTTCGCGAGTCAGTATAGTGACGAGGTATCGTGGTACGGCTTTGGCATCAGGTAGGACTTGGTGTTCGTGTGTACTCGTGTTGTTATATCATAGATCGCAGCGGTGAGGAAGGAATTTCACGCACAGTGATGATTTGGAGGGCGTGAGTCCCTGACTTGATATGACTGTTTACATGTTGGGTATTGTAGTTTGGTTATCATACATGTCTCCTGCTTTATATAGACTGCTATGATTTCATTTATAGTACTTTTCAGTTTCACATACTTGGTACTGTTATCGACCTCCTTCGGGGCCGCGTCACGCCGCAGTAAAGGTACATCTACCGCCGATCCGCGTTTAGGATCTCATTTCAGCGTATTGGGAAGCTCCGTTCCGTCGGAGGCTTATCTTGGTATGTTACCCTAAGTCTGTAAGTTCTTGTACGTTCAGGGGTATGGCAGGGCCCTGTCCCGTCATAGTTGTTGTATAAATCTTAGAGGTCCAGAGTGTTGTAGGCGTGGGTTGTAAGGATTGTAACTGTTCAAATGTTTATATATATATACGTTAAAAGGCAATCGTTTTGGTTGGCCTGTTTTCTTTCATCTTGATCCATGTCTATTTGCATGTTTAAGTTTTTATTTCCACTGGTTTTCTCTGATGTTGTATCACTAGGGTGCCCGGGGTAAGGCACCAGTCACGGGCCCGGGTTCGGGTCGTGACAAAAGTGGTATCAGAGCAGTTAGTCCTCGGAAAGTGTCTACAGACCGTGTCTAGTAGAGTCTTGATTATCGATGTGTTGTGCACCACATCTATAATCAGGAGGCTATAGGACATTTAGGATTGGTTTCTTCTTCTCATTCCGAGATCGTGCGTAGAAACGTGTTATGTTGGACCCTCTCGACGTGCCGCTTTTACCGCCATGCCTCCGCGTAAGGCAACCCGCCCGCGGCAAGGCAGCAGAGGAGTCGCGAGTAGAGCAAGGGCGGTCTCAGAGACCACATACCGAGCCTCCATCCGCGATCCGGAGGATGAGATGAGTTACAAAGAGCGGGCGATTAACGGCCGTGGTTGGGGCGGACTTGAGGATAAGTGGACGCAGCAGCCCGAAGAGCACCAGGTGGTTCACCCTAGATCGATAGTTCGAGGCTACGATTTTCGAGTTGTAAACCCGCAGAGTTTTATGGGTCGAGGCACGAGGATGATCCGCAGGAGTTCATCCGACAGTTACAGCGGATCATGAGAGTGATCAAGGCATCGGAGACCGAGTCGGTAGTCCTAGGTTCACATCGGCTGCGTGATACCGCAGTCGACTGGTTTGATTCGTGGGAGCTGTCCCGGGGAGAGAATGCACTTCCAGCTTTATGGGACGAGTTCTCAGAGGCATTTCTTGCACATTTCTTGCCTCGCGGATGGCGAGGGCTCGGCGACAGATTTTTGGTGTTGCGCGAATCCGCGCGGTTCGGGAGTACAATGTGGAGTTCGACTCATTGGCGGACGCCCTCGTTGGTAGCTAGTATGGACGATCGGTGCACCGATATGTTACTGTGGCTCGATGATTACCTAGCAGAGTTGTTGGGTAGCTCTTCACCGGGCACGGACATTGCCCGCACGCAGCTTATGCACTGACGCGGCGAGCGGAGGAATCGACGAATGACCGAGATCGCGAAGAGGGCCGCAACAGCAGGTCCTTTGATGACTTTCGAGCGGACCGCCAAAGCCTCAGCGCGATTACGCCGCTTGTACCAAGTGGTCCCCACCGTCGTTTAACGTTTGGAATATTCGGAGCAGTCGTGGCTCCGTGGTTCAGATTTTCAGGAGTAGGAGTGCTCGGACGAGGCCACCGTATCTCAGTGACTATTGTGGTAAAGCCCATAGGGGAAATGTCGATCGGTTTGGGAGATTGTTATCGCGCCGACAGGCCATTTGATCGAGATCGTCCCACTGTGGGTAGCATCGCGTGGATAGCACGCACTACTAGATCGGTTGCGGGTTTTTCACCTTCCATAGCTAAGCAGATGTTCATACATCGGCAGCCACTAGAGGTCGCGTGGAAGTTCCCAGTTTTTGCGGTCCTTCGAACCGCGTTCTTTCTGGTATATCCTTAAGCGTCGAGATATTTGTATGTATCTATGCTATGATAATGTTTTAATTGTTTTGTTCGGATAGCTTTGTGCTAAAATGTGATTAAGAAACACGGTTAGTGAAAAGGGTAAGCTCGGGGTGAGAAATGATGAACCTTAGAATATTACGCTGAGACCTTAGATGTAAGCGCCGTCTTGAGTACGATTTTGCAAGTGATCCTTGCCTGAGTGCATTGTATGCCTAGAATGTATTGTGGAAAATTCCTTGGGTAGTGAAAATGGAAGTGGTAGCTTTCATGATGTGAATTAGTAAGATTGTTCCGATCGAGGAGCAAGAGTCAGCGCGACAGCTGGTCGGGTTGGGGCCATGTGCGGGCCAACCCGCGCCTGTTTCGGCGAGGGTCGCTCGGGTGGTCCCGCCAGTGGTAGGGTCACGAGGGTGATAGGCCCAAGTTTAGACGACCATCGTATGAGTTCGTGGATATGTTCGACCGTGCGGATCATAAAGGCCGGAATGGTCTTGGGGAGATCGCGCTAGTAAGATGACCAAGTTTGGAGGTGATGACTCCAAAGTTTGAGAACTAAAACAATGACTGAAGTGCGGTACGTATACTAGAAGAGTTCAAGAAGGGCACGACGAGTAAGGAAGGAAGAGAACGTGTGTTGTTTCGTGGCCAGTTGTGGCGTTGGCAACTTGTTAGAGGAACTTTATCGTTATCCGTCTTGAGAAGGAACATTCAGGACGAATGTTTTTAAGGAGGGGAGAATGTTATAGCCCGTATTTCCAGAGTATGTACGTGAGGACGTACGTAGGAAGTTTGAGCCTTGAGATTTGGCAAGTTTCGAAATTTGTACACAAGTGCCAAAAAGAATCGTTTTTCGACGAAACGTTTTACTAAACTTGCGAAGGGAAAATTCCGGCTATGTCATTTATAATTTTTGCGGATTTTTCCGAGAGACGAAACATTTTGGACCAACGGGAGGGTGACATGTGTCACCCTCACATTGGAAGAAGTGGGGCGGCTATGGGACGAAAAAGAGAGCACTTTAGTTGGTAGGATATTTTGTGCAAGTTGTGTGGTAGATGGATAAGGTCCACATGGTTAAAATCTAGCCCTACACTTGCACCACACTTGTCTTCTTCTTGGCCATTGGTTGGCCTTTGGTTAGCCTATAAATACTCCCATAAGTTGAAGACTTTCTTCATCCTCACTTGAAAACTTCTAAGGCAAAAACCCTCCCTCTCCCTCAGGCTCTCGTCCGCCACACCCCCTCCCCCTTTGTGGTAGCCTAGCCGAAAGACCCATCCCCCTCTTGGAGGCCCTCGGCCGAGAATACCCCCTCCCCCCCTAGCCTAGTTGTTTTCGTATAATACCCCTTGTTGTGGTCTAGAAATACTCTCCTAGTATTGTTATAATGCCCAAATACCTCGGCCGAAATACCTTGTTGTATTCCCAAGGTTACACTTATACAAAAGCCCAGAAAATACTATTATACCTTCTTAGCTACTAAACGAAACCCTAAGGAAAACCTTCATAGGTTGAAGTGTTAAGTAGAAGGCGTAACTTCCAAGGGTTGTTTGGAGCGGTTGAGCACTGGAGTAGAGCTAAACGCCGCTCGTGAGCGACATTAAACTTGGATAATTTTGGGCTCATCGAGGTAAATACCATCCCTTCTATTGTAATTGGGAATTACATATCGTAGTGGTATATAAATGAATATAAGATTCATAGAAGAGATTTGAACCGTAATAGAAGGATATTACGTAAAAGGATTGAATCAAATCACTTGAAGAATATAAGTAGAAGTTAAACTGCATTTACATAGGATCAGACATAGATCGATAACATTTATTGGTTGAATGTTTTGCAAGTAGCATGTGCTACTTAGAAGGTGGACAAGGCTAGCCGTTATAGCCGGAGCGCTTTTGCTTATAGTCGATAATCGTCGCGAGGTATGTGATTCTTCCTATACTCTTGAGCATGATATTTTAAAGGAAGATATATATAGTACGGCAATGCCTTTGACTTAAGCTTGAATACTATATAGTAGACGCACGACGTGTGCTAATTGAACGTGGTTATACGCAGCAATGTCTTTTGACTTAAGCCCGAATAATATATAGTACGGTAGACGATGTATGCTAATTGAACGTAGTTGCGGCAATGTCTTTTGACTTAAGCCCAATAATAAGAAACTTGAAGTATGTCACAAGAGTTAAAAAACCATTTTTGAAAGAAGAGTAACACTTGGTTTTAAAGGTTTTAAAAAGAGTTATACTAGCTTTATGGGGAGTTAGGTATAACGCCTTAAGAGAGGTAAAGAAAATGGTTTACTGATTTTAGAAGTTAAGAGACTTGATCTTATAAGATAAAAGACTTAACTTAAATGAATTAATATGAGTTTTGTGTGAAACCTCATTCGTGAGTAATGAGTACGTGGTTTTAAAAGGAATAATGTTTCTGATTTCGGAAATCGAATGTGTATGGACAAACCATCAAGCGTTAATAAAGGAAAATGTATTGAATAATGAAGTATTATTAAAACCAGAGAAACCTCCATCCGCATAGAAGCTAAGATGAGACAAAATGATATTACATTTCTAGATCATGGCCGCTTAATAAGATTTATGAAAAAGAATAACCTACTCGCCATGGCATATGTTACTCAATTGTTTTAAAAGAGATTAAGACATCAACTATGAAACTTTTCTAAAAGAGACTTGAGTAATTGAAATTAGCAAACCGAACTTTAGGGAAAAGAAAGGCATTGTGTTGTCTTAAAATGGTTTAAAACTTAAAGTGTTATAACGCTTTATGGGAAGTTGGTTATAACGACTCTATGAAAACAAAAGAAGGGTTTTTATCATCGGTTTTAATGCGGAACTTGGCTTTAGAAAGAGAAGTTGTTTTGGTTTGCTTAAAAGATGTAAGTCACTCTATTTTATACTACGTATCGGGTGATTTTCATAAAAGGAATGGATCTCTTAAAAGGAATTTAACGCACGTAGTACTTTAGGTTAAAACCGGACTTTGGCATAAAATGAAAGTACTTAGAGTTATGTATAACTTGCCTATGCTTGTTGTTGTGTAACTCGCCTATGCTTGTTGTTGTATAACTGGCCTATGCTTGTTGTCAGGTAACTTGCCTATGCTTGTTGTTGTGTAACTTGCCTGTGCTTATCGAGATAGTCTTTGTTGTGCAAGAATTGTGTTTCTATTCTACCGCCTCTCGATGGAGGGCGGTTGACTTATCGAGAACTTACTTGGACATACCGGCAGTGACGGAGATTCCAGGTACGCTTCCATTAGCATTGTACACGGGCATGTCTACACCGTTGATGGATTCTCGTGGACATGTGACCATTTTTGGTTATGGCGAAGTATCGTGACTTACGGTTGTGATCGGGTGCGTCGCTTACTTGCCCCGCCGCCTACGTGGCGCGGTGGATCTGCAGTGTTGTTGCACTTACCACGGTCGCCTTCGCGCGGCGATCGTGACTTACGGTTGTGATCGGGTGCGTAGCTTAGATACTTGCCCCGCCGCCACGTGGCGCAGTGGATCGGGTATAGGTTATTGAACTTGCCACGTGTCGCCTTCACGAGTCAAGATAGTGACGCAGGTATCGTGGCACGGCTTTGGCATCGTAGGACTTGGTGTTCGGTGTACTTGGTGTTGTTATATCATAGATCCGCAGTGGAGGAAGGAATTCCACGCACAGTGATGATTTGGAGCGTGAGTCACGACTTGATATGACTGCTATATGTTGGCATCGTAGTTTGGTTATCATACATGTCTCTCGCTTTATATAGATCGCTATGATTTCATTTATAGTACTTACGCTTTCACATATTTGGTACTGTGCATCGACCTCCTTCGGGGCCGCTCATGCCGCAGTAAAAGGTACATCTACCGTCGATCCCCGCGTTTAGGATCTCATTTCAACAGATTGGGAAGCTCCGTTCCGCCGAGGCTTATCTTGGTATGTTACCCTCGAGTCCGTAAGTTCTTATACGCTCAGGGGTATCAAGGGCCCCGTCCCGTCATAGTTGTTGTATAAATCTTAGAGGTGCAGAACTGTAATCACAGGCAGGGTTGTAAGGATTGTAATCGCTCAAATGTTTATATATATACGTTAAAAGGCAATCGCTTTGGTTGCTGCTTTCTTTCATCTTGATCCATGTCTATTTGCATGTTTAAGTTTTTATTTCCGCTGGTTTTCTCTGATGTTGTATCACTAGGTGACGGGTAAGGCACGGCCACGGCCGGTTCGGTCGTGACACTTCCCTAGAACTCGCCGAAGTCCTGCAATATCCGGAACACACAACCTGCCCTCGAACCTTTGCACCCCATCAGGTGCTACCTCAAAAGGACCCTTCCCCTCACGAAGAGCCGTATCACGGTACCGTGTCAAAACTGGATCCTCAAATTGTTGCCTCTTCACCTCCTCGACGATGGAAGACTCGGCAACCTCTCGAACTCGAACCCCACTTCTATCAGAACCAACCAATCGAACCCCAAGGCTCGCTAACTGATGCAAATCGCGAACCATGCCCCTCCTCTCTGGCTGCACATCTGATAGGCTACCCATCGACCTACGACTAAGGGCATCTGCCACAACATTGGCCTTCCCCGGGTGGTACAGGATATAGACGTCATAATCCTTAAGCAACTCTAACCACCGTCTTTGTCGTAAGTTCAGCTCCCTCTGGCTGAAGATATACTAGAGGCTCTTGTGGTCTGTATAAATATCCACATGAACCTCATACAAATAGTGCCTCCAGATCTTCAAGGCGTGAATCACCGCTGCCAACTCCAAATCATGGGTGGGGTAGTTCCTCTCGTGTTTCTTAAGCTGTCGGGATGCATACGCTATAACCTTGCCCTGCTGCATCAACACACATCCCAACCCGATGCCTGACGCATCACAATACACGACATAGCCGTCGACCTCCGGAAGAGTAAGAACGGCGGGCGCCGCGTCTCTCCTTCAAGAATCGAAACCCCGCCACAAGCATCATCCATCAAATCGAGCCGCTTCGAGTCACCGAGTCAATGGTGCAGATAGAAGCAAACCTCTCCACGAACCGAATAGTAACTGCAGGCCAAAAGTCTGCGCACTCGCCGGAGTAAGAGGTCTAGGCCAAGTCCCGATCGCCGATCTTGGCCGTATCCACCCGAATACCATCGCCCACAATATGCCCAAGAAAAGCCAGCTAACCAAACTCACATTTGGAAAACTTGGCGATATAGCTGGTCTCGAGAAGCGCGACGCCCTCAACGCTCTCATGCTCTCGCTTCCAGCAAGAATAAACCAAGATATCATCGCGAACACTATCACAAACGTGTTCAAAAATGGTTTGAACACTCGTTCATCAAATCCATGAATATCGCGGAGCATCGTCAACCCAAAAGACATGACCGAACTCATAATGCCCGCATCGTCCGAATGCGATCTAGGGACATCCACCTCTCGACTGCACTGATGATAGCCCGATCGCATCAATCTTGAGAAACATCTCGCACTTCGCTGGTCGAACAAATCATCAATCCCGTGAAGGGTATCTGTTTAATGGTCACCTTGTTCAACCGCTCGTAATCAACACACATGCGCAGGGCCCCGCCCTTCTTCTTCACGAACAATACCGACGCCTCTGGAGAAACACTAGTCCGATGAAGCCTTCTCCAAGAAATCTCTCACCGTCCTTCAACTCTCTCAACTCGGCGGTGCCATTCGTATGGCGGAATGGAAATAGGCCGAGTGTCCGCAGCACATCAATACAAAACTCTATCTCCTCTCGTGAGGATACAGAAGTCGCCGAAACACGTGGGAACTCTCGACATCGAATCGATCAAAATGCACCGCAGCCTCGTGATCAAACACCCGAACGATGGTAGATGTACCCTTCTCGCACCATCTTCCTAGCCTTGAGGTAGGAAATAAACCTACCTCTGGCGTCTGATACAAAGGTTCCTCTCCCACTAAAAGCTCCTCAGAAACCGAACCGCACTACTTTCCATGCAAGCCATGGGCGTAGCAAGAAGCTAGCCAATCCATACCCACGATCACATCGAATCAGTCATATCCACTTCTATCAAGTCGCCAGGTCCGACGATATAGTACGGTCACCGACAAGCCCTATATACCCGCCGAGCTACCACCTAATCACCCATCGGCGTAGCTACCTCGAAAGGGTCTATGGACTCGTGCTCTATCCCTATCCTACTAACAATGGGAGATATATAGACAGTAGAACCCGGATCTATCAAGGCATACACATCGAATCCAGAATCGAGCAAGGTACCCGTGACGACATCGTGAGGCCTCCGATCTGCCGGTGGACAAGGCATAAATGCGTTCGAGGACCGCGAATCGGGACCCGCCACGACCGCCGCGACTGCCGTCCATGAGTACCACGCCTCGGGCGATAATCGGGGATGGGCACGACCAGCAGACTGGCGACGACTACCTGCCTGCGCCTCGGTCGACTCTCGCATAATGACCTGCCACAAGTATAGCAAGCTCCCAAGTAGTACTACACCGAATGGAATCTACCACAATCGACACATCGAAAGACCTCGATCGGTTAGCACTACTCGAAGTCCAAGTCCTCGGGCCCGACTTGTCCCGAATGCTCGCTGTACCAAATGATGTAGGAGTGCTCAGCTGGCTGTGGTGCAAATCTAGACGTCACGAGGCCCACCTCGAGAAGTACCAAAAGAACCGGCCGTCTTGGCCTCTTTTGCCGCCGATATCTGTCGACCCGCTTCGCCTCTACGCTCTCGCATCCAAGTGCATGATCCTGCATACGGGTAATGTCCATGCCTGGCTGAAGAGCCACACCCGCACAAGACTCGGCCATGTAATCATCTAGCCCGGTGACGTATCGGTGCACCCGATCCTCCATATCTGCTACTAGCGCAGGGACATATCGAGCCAATGAATCGAACTCGACGTTGTACTTAATCAGGCGCCTCTCGTCTCAAAGAATAAAAATTTGTCGCCTGCGTCCCTAATCGCGGAGGCAATAAGTGAGAAAAGCCTCCAAACTCGTCCCATACTGGGGAGGCACATGCTTCCCGAAAGCTCCGAATCAAACCAATCGATCGCGGTATCACGCCGGATGCGAACCGAATGTCAGACTCGGTCTCAAGCCTTGATCACCGCATGATCCTTCAGAATCGACGGATGAACTCCTGCGGATCATCATCCCGACCAGAAAACTCGGCGGGCTACAACTCAGAAATCCCATAGCCTCAAACTATTCGCCTCGGGTGAACCACGTAATCGGGCCGAACTGAATCGCCAGATCCGGGCATCCTCTGTCTCATGTCGCCACGATCCCGCCAAAAGTTGGGCCATCTCCTTGTACTTAACTCTCCGCCCCGGTGTGGGACGAGGTGCGTACTGTGGTCTCGCTTGGCCATGGCGGCGTCATGGAACTCGGGCCGTCAGGGTATAGATCGGCCCGAGCCCTCGTGACTCTCGGTGTCCTACTAGCACTCCTCGCGCCTGCCTTCTCAGGCCCGGGTTGCCTTACGTGGAGGCATAACTGTTACAAAAAAGGAATAGGTTAGAGGGGTGTAACTTATAACACATCTCTAAAGCACGATCTTAGTGTTATACCCCGTATTTCCAGAGTATGTACGTGAGGACGTACGTAGAAAATTTAAGCCTTAAGATTAGGCAAGGACCGAAATTTTGTGCATAACACACGAAAAGAATCGTTTTCCGACGAAATGTCTTCCAAAGCTTGCGTAGGGAAAATTCCGGCTATGTCATTTATTATTTTTGCGGATTTTTCCGAGAGACGAAATATTTTGGACCAACGAGAGGGCGACACCTATCACCCTCTAATTGGTGGACTTGTGGGCGGCATTGAGACGAATCGGAGCCTTGTAGTTGGTAGGATATTTTGTGTAGTTGATGAGCAAGTGGGACCCACACACACTTGTCCAAATCTTGACCTTACACTTGCCTACCACTTGGCTTGATCTTGACCCTTGGTTGTCCTATAAATACCCCCCTAAACTTGAAGACTTCTTCATCCCAAAATTGTTCTAAGTCTTGAAAGACCTCTCCCCCCCCCCCTTTGAGTTGAGTTCTCGCCCCAGCCTCCCCTCCCCTTTTGAGGCCTGGCAGGGGTACACCTCTCCTCCTAGGCCTTGGCCGAGAGCACCCCCTTGCCTAGTTGTCTCGTAAAATACTACCCCCCCTCTTGGTAGAAATACTCTCCAAGTATTGTTACTATTCCAAATACCTTGGCCCATATACCTTGTAGTATTCCAAGGTTACACTTATACTAAAAGCCCATAAATGCTATTATACTTCCCTTCAGTCACTAAACGAAACCCTAAGGAAAATCTTCACAGTTGGTTGAAGTATTAGGAAGAAGTTTCGTAGAACTTCTAAGGGTTGTTTGGAGCGGGTTGGAGCAACCGGAGTAGGAGCTAAACGTTGCTCAGGAATCGACGTTAAACTTGGATAATTTTGGGCTTACCGAGGTAAATAATCCTATCCTTCTATTGTAGTTGGAAATTACATAATGTAGTTGTTTAGAAATGAATATAAGATTCATAGAAGAGAATTGAACTGTAAGGATATTACAGAATAGACTTGAACTGAAATCACATCGGAAGAATATTCTACAAGAGTAGTCTAGGCATTGATAGACTTGTATAACCTTTATAGGTTGAATGTTCATGAGTAGCATGTACTACTTGAAAGGTGGACGAGGCTAGCGGGTTATAGCCGTGGAGCGCTTTGCTAATAGTCGATAATCGAAGCTAGGTATGTGATCCTTCCTATCCTCTCGAGCATGATATTTTAAAAGAATATATATATAGTACGTATGACGCGTGTGTTAATCGAACGTAGTTATCACGGCAATGTCTTTTGACTTAAGTGAATAATAAGAATCTTGAAGTATTTCAAAAGAATTAAGAAACCTTTTTGAAAGAAGAGTAATACTTGGTTTTAAAGCAAGAGTTATACTAGCTTTATGGGAAGTTAGGTATAACGACTTAAGAGAGATAAAAAGAATGGTTTATAAATTTTAGAAGTTAAGAGACTTGATCTTAAAAGATAAGAGACTTGACTTAAGTAATTAATATGAGTTTTTGTGTGAAACCTCATTTGTGAGTAATGAGTACTTGGTTTGTAAAAGGAATAATGTTTTACTGATTTCGGAAATGAGAATAAGTATCGAACAAACCACAATAGCTAATAAAGGGAAATGTAGCGACTAATAAAGTATTATTAAAACCAGTAGAAACCTCCATCTCCATAGAAGCTAAGATGAGACAAAATGATATTACATTTCCTAGATCATGGCTGCTTAAATAAGATTGATTATGAACAAGGATAACCTACTCACATATAAGGCATATGTATCTCAAATTGTTTTAAAGGAGAATTATTTCATTAAGTGATTAAAACTATGAACTACGAAACCTTTCGAAAATGAGAAACTTGAGCATTTGAAATTAGGAAAACTTGAACGTTTGGAAAATAATGTTGTACTTGATTTTATAAAGGGATGTGTTTTGGTTTACTTAAAAGATAGTCACCCTATTTTTTATACTACGGTATTGTGGCTTTTGTGAAGGAAACGATCTTTAAAGAGTTAATGTATGAAGTACTTTGGGGATAAACAGAACTTGTTTAACATAAAGTAGAAAGTACTGTGTGAATAACTTGATTGTGTTGGTTTGTGATAGCCTTGTAATACTTTGTTGGTTTGATAAGTAAACATGTTAGGATGACTACGTATGTTAGTATCTTGTGATGTTTGTGTAAAGGGGTTTCCCTCGATAGCGCTTATGTTGTTTAACGATCAGCCATTATGTTGGTATTGTAACACTCACCTTGACATGATCCCGGGGTTGTCCTCCACGCGGGTAGACTCGGTGATGCAGGACCATGATTCGAGAATACCTCATGCTAGTCCGTGGGACCCATGCGAGCTACGAGAGTTCCGGTTAGTGCGCGGCTTGTGGTCACGCGGCTATGTGTCCACGCGATCGAGTCCAGACGATGTCGGGAGCAGCTACCCGATGCGGGAATACCTCACGCGGGCATTGGAGTGGCCTATGCGGAGTCATGGAAGTTCTGTGGCTAGACGCGACATTAGATATCACGCGAGTGGCGCTTTTGATCATGCGACTGAGACAGATCTCATGATACATTTTATGACCTTGTCGGGTACTGGTTTTAGTAGTCGGCTATGCCTTCGCATTTACCCCGCACGGTTTTATGATGACACGGGTGGGACTCGTGTTCGTGTGTATTCCTTGGTGCTTTTATATCATAGCCGGCAATAGGAAAGGTATTCCACGCATGATTGATGTTGTGGGCGTGAGACCCATAGTTATATTTTGAGTGATGACTTGGCGCGAGTCTCGACGACACGATCGCTTATTTATTGTGAATTGTAACGGTTATCATACATGTCTCCTGCTTTATATAGACTGCTATGATTTCATTTACGATTTTCGGGCCATATACTTGGTACTGTTGTATCGACCTCCTTCGGGGCCGCGTTCATGCCGCAGTGAGGTACACCCGCCGTTGATCCTCGCCATGGGTCACGTCAATTGGGAAGCTCCGCTTCCCGAGGCTTATCAGTGGTATAGTCCCTGTCGCAGGTACTTACATTCGTGGTATGGCGGTCCTCGTCCCGTCATTGTTGATAAAACTCTTAAGTCAGAGTATTGTGGACAGAGTTGTAAAAGGGATGTAATCGTCTAGTTGTTATATATATTTATGCCGAAAGACAAGTTTTCTGATTTAACTTTCATATTTCATATTATGTCATGTCTTGTTTTATATTCCACGACACTGATGTATGTCTACTGGTGCCGGGTAAGCACGACCACGCCCGGTTCGGTCGTGACAAAAGTGGTATCGAGCAGCTTAATCCTGAAAGTGTCTACGCATCGTATTCAGTAGTCTTGATTATCGGTGTTGCGCACCACACCAATAATTTGGAGGCTATAGGATATTTAGGATTGGTTTCATTCTTCTCACTCGAGATCGTGCCTTAGAGCGTGTTATAAGTCGGACCCTCTAACGATTTCTTTCCTTACCGTTATGCCTCCGCTGCAAGGAAACCCGGCGTAGGCGCAAAAGAGGAGCCGCGAGTAGAGTACAGAGGGTTACGAGGGCACAGCCCAACCATCACCCGGGTGGCTTCATTCGGGAGTTCTGCGACGCCGCCCAAAGAGAGTTTAGCATGGCCGCAGCAGCTCCTATCGCGGCCATGATGTATGAGCCTTCGCCCACATCGAACAAAGAATATGGATTAAAAGGAATGGACTACATTAGCTAGATTTTAGCAACCACATAATATAGAGTGCACCGATATATCACGGTCTTGATGACTATCTAAAGAAAGGATGTGCAAGAGTAGCTCTTCATCGCCGAGCATGGCTCGTAATGCGGGCTTACGCGCAGCAGCGAGACGTAGGGATCAACGTTAACCAAAATCGCAGGAAGGCCGACGGCAGGTCCTTTGGTAACTTTCGGCGAATCGCCTCAGCAGATCGATACGCGCCCGCCGTATCAGTGGTCCTCCGCTGGTTCGACGCTCGATTATGCCGAGTTGGTCGAGCTCCAGGGCATCCGTTTACATAATACCAAGGTTTTCCCAATGTTCGCAGTGGCGCACGCCACCTGGAATGTCGTCTTTTGTGAAGCTTGTTATACTTACGGCGCAGGCCATTTTACGAGGAATTGTCCGACTAGAGATGGCGCGGATGTAGAGACTCACCTTCTCAAGATCGGTGACTAGTTAATCACCTTCCTAGATACGCCTACAGGCGTGATTGTTAGAACGACAAAGGGAAGTGAAGCCAGATACACGTATATCCTTGAACCTCTAGAGATTGTAGGTGTGATAAGATAAGCGTATCTTAAGTATTATGTTCATAACATAAGTGTTAATTGTTATTAGAAATCATGGTTAGTTAACCGTAAGATTGGGGCGAGAAAGTGAGCCTTAGAGTTTTATACGCAGGACCTTAGAGGTAAGGCCATCTCGAGTAAAAGATGTATTTTTTTACGTGTTCGACTTTATCGGAGTGCATACTACACGTGAGATATAGTTGTATATAAGTCCCTGAGTAGTGTGGAATGAAAGAGGGTAGTTGAACTAAGAAGGCCACTAGTTTTTCGTGACTTGATCAGTGAGATCGTTCCGGACGGAACAAGAGTTTTCGCGATAATGGTAGTTGAGGACCACCGCGTCAACCCGCCGACTGCTTTGTGGTGGGGTCGGGTGGTCCGCGGTGGTAGGGTCACGAGGGTGTTAGGCCCATGTTTAGTAAACCAACAGACGAAGTTCGTGGACGCGCTCGACCGAGGGCCGGGCGAGGTCACCCATCTTGTCCTTCAGTAGATCGCGATCTCGCAGAGTTATGCGAGATGTTATTTATCGGAAGGTTGTAAGGTCGCACGAGGTGCCTACTTTCACCTTATGACATGATGAAGCCTGTGTCAGGCTATTTCGTTTTCGGGAAGTTTTACCAGCAGGTTGAGGAACTCGTGAGTCTCGATCGCATTCGCCTCTGCGGTGTTTGGATTTGGGTAGTCAGAGGATTGTTTCCTCCTAAGGGAGTGTTTTTATAACCACCATTTCAGATTTCTGATATCGCCACGAAGCCTCGTAGGCGGTAGTGTAAGTTGGCCGATCGTTCGATATTGGCAAAGTTCGATAGGTTCATACTTGTTTGGCAGGATGGATAGCGAAGCCTATCCAGAGAGGTTATCGCACTCGAGTCAACGTAAGTCGTGATAATCACGACGACGCCATGCTCGTGTGCTACTGGTCTTCTTGAATGTACCACCGGAAGTGGTGTGACGAGTTTGGGAAACAGAGGAAACTTAGCCCGAGCTACTTTGGGCCTTTCATATCATGTGAAGAGTAGGCCGTGCCTATATGTTAGCTTTGCCGTCCGACTTAGAGGCGGATGTCCGGTCCTTCATGTTGTTACGTTAAGAAAAGTATCAGAAAAATCCATCCAGATTGTTCCCAGTAATGATGACCAAGTTGGAGGTAGTATGTTATACCCCGTATTTCCAGAGTATGTATGCGAGGACGTACGTACGAGAATACGGCAGAAAGATTGGAAAGGAAGAAAGAGGTGATTTTTCCACGGAAAAGTTTCCGGTTTTTGTGAAGGAAAAGGTTCGTTAATGGGAATCGATTCCCGATTTGGTATTCTGACTTCCGAATATTAGAGAATTATGGAATTTTATTTTCGAATGGTCACGCTGGGCCCACGAGAAATTTACGCTTTGTGGCCCGCTTTGTTTTTGAGATTTGAAATTGGATATTTTCGGAAGACGAAATATTCGGAATCGGGCGACACGTGTCACCTACGTGGCACCTCGCCGATTTTACATTTGGGCACAACACCCTGTTAGAGTCGTTTGACCTAAACGCTACAGAACTTGCGGGAAAATTCCGCTATGTCGCTTTGTTTTTCATGGATTTTTCCGAGAGACGAAACATTCTCGACCAACGGGAGGTGACGATGTCACCTCACAATGGAGACAAGTGGCAAGACTTGGCCAAAACAAAGGGCAAGTTGGGCTTGATATTTGTGTAGATATTTGTGAGGGTTTTAAGGAGTAGTGGTCTAGGGTGCACTTGGCGATCTTCGCCTTACACTTGCCTTGCACTTGGCTAGATCTTCGCCATTGTCGCCTTGGGTTTGCTATAAATACCTCCCGTGAAGACTTATTCATTCACTCCTCACTTTGTCTAAGTCTTGAAATCCCTCCTCCTCTAGTAGCTCTCGTCCTAAGCCTCTCCTCCCTCTCCTCCTCAGTGGCCTTTGGCCGAGAAGGGTCCCCTCTGTGGTGCTAGTGGGTACCCCAGCCTAGTTGTTTTCTGATAATACCCTTTGTGTGGTATAGAAATACTCCTAGTATTGCTATAATGCCCAAAATACCTTAGCCTTGTACCTTGTAGTATTCCAAAGATACCTCTTTACGAGAGTCCAAATACTACCTTTGTCCTTTTAGTCTCAAACCGAAACCCTAAGGAAATCTTCATAGTTGGTCAAGTAATTGAGCAGAGTTGGTTAGAACTTCTAAGGGTTGTTGGAGTGGTTCGAGCGCACGGAGTGGAGCTAAACCTTGCTTCGTGAGCGACATTAAACTCGGATAATTTTGGGCTTATCGAGGTAATTATCTTGTCCTCTATTGTAATTGGAAATTACATGTTTGTTAGGATATATAGTTGAAGATACTATATATGGAACTATACTTAGTATTCGCAATGTCTTTTGACTTAAGCTCAAGAATTAAGAACCGAACTAAATCAGATTTACATAGGATCAGATTGCAAAGAGCTTGTGGAATTGTACACGCCCGGTTAGACGTAAACCCCCGGTTGGCTTGGTAGCCTCGATAATGGAGAGATTTACGCTAAGGCGGTGAGGTGTCGCGAATTTTCTATAGAAAGATAGAAACTTATGTTTTGGGGTTAATAGACGCTGTGACCTTTATGGGTGAAAGTACTAAGAGTAGCGATTCTACCTTATGAGTGGAAAGTGGCTAGTGCGTTGTAGTACTTGGAGCATTTTGCTTATTGTCGATAAATCGTCGCGAGGTATGTGAACCTCTTCCTATCTTTTCTAGCATGATTGTTGTGAACTATGTAGACGAGACGCATACGTGCTAAGTGATTTGTTGGTTTAAAACATAGTGTTATAATAGCTTTACGGGAAGTTAGTTATAACGACCTTACGTAGTGAAAATGGTTTATCGATGTTAGAAGTTAAGAGACTTGATCTTATAAGATAAGAGACTTAACTTATTTGTTTTAATGTGGATGTTTGTGTGAAACCTCATTCGTGAGTAATGAGTACTTGGTTTTTAAAGGATAATGTTTTACTGATTTCGAATCGAACGTGTATCGGCTGCACCATTGCAGCTAATAAAGGAAAATGTATTGAATAATGATGTTGTATTAAAACCAAGAGAAACCTCCATCCGCATAAGCTAAGACGACAAAATGATATTACATTTTCTAGATCACGGTCTGTAATAAGATCGTTATAAACAAGAATAAACTACTCACGATATGACATATGTTACTTAATTGTTCTAAAAGGAATCAAGTGATTAAGTTTGGGAACTATGAAACCATTTGAAAATGAGAAGCTCGAGTAATCAAACTAGGCAAACCGAACTTAGGAAGAGAATGTTGTTACTTGGTTTTGAAAAGGAAGCGGGTTGGTCATTCTAATACTACGGTATCGGGTGACTTTATAAAAGAAATGGATCTCTTTTAAAAGAACTTACGATGTAGTACTTTCGGGGTTAAAACCTGACTTTGGTATAAAATGAAAGTACTTTGTGTTGTTGTGAAACTTGCCTATGCTTGTTGCCGCTAAGCTTGGCTATGCTTATCGTGATAACCTTTGTTGTGCAAGCGCTGTATTTCGTGTTACCGCTCTCACGATGGTCGGTTGACTTGTTGAGAACTTACTTGGACGCGCAGCGACGGAGAAATTCCACGCACGTTCGCTGATAGTATTTTTGTTGTTAATCACTTCGACATACCGACACGACGCGTAGCGCACGCATGCTTCCATTTTGGTTAAGGTCTGGTTAATCGCTGATATATCGACACGATGCGTAGCGCACGTATGTTTCCATTTTGATTATCGCCTTGTGATTTCCTTTTGGACATATCGACACGGCGCGTAGCGCGGGTATGCGCCATTTGGAATGCCGTTCCTATTGTTTCCTCGACATACCGACACGACGCGAGCGACGTATGCGCCCATTTGAAAGTTGTCTTATTGTTTCCTTTGACATATCGACATCGACGCGTAGCGCACGTATGCTTCATCCGGATTGCCGTCTTGTTGTTGAGGTCACACGGACATGTCTACACCGATGCAGATTCGGTACGCGCGCGATGCGACTTCGATTGATGTTGCGTGAGACCCATAGTTATATTGAGTGATGATCGCTTTATGTTGTGAATCGGTAGATTGGTTATCATACACGTCTCCCGCTTTATATAGACTAGTATGATTTCATTTACAAAGATTGCATGCTTCACATACTGTACTGACCCAATTGACCTCCGGGCGCTCACGCCGCAGTAGAGGTACATCGGTCGTGGATCCTCGCCATGGATCACGCCAACAGATTGAAGCTCCGTCTCCGAGGCTTATCTGCAGTGTTCCCCGAGTTGTAAGTTCTTGTACATCTGGGGTATGGCGTGGCCCTGTCTGCCATAGTATCAGATATCTTAGAGGTCTCAGTAATCGCAGCTGTGGTTGTAAAAGGATTAAACTGCTCGTGTTTTATGATATACCAAGGCAACCGCTGGTTGCCTGCTTAATTATTATATCTCTTGTATAATGACTCATGTTTTATGTTCCGCTGATTTTTCTCACGATGTATCGCTGGGTGCCCGGTAAGGCACCACCACGGGCCCGATTTTCGGGTGTGACATAGTGGTATCGAGCGCTAATCCTCTGAAAGTGTCTACGCACCGTGTCTAGTAGAGTCTTGATTATCGGTGTGGCACCACATCTATAATCGTGAGGCTATAGGACATTTAGGATTGGTTTCCATTCTTCTCATTCCGAGATCGTGCCTGTAGCCAGAGTCAGTTGTAAGTTGTACCCTCCGACGTATCTCGCTTTTACCGCTTATGCCTCCGCTAGTGCAACCGTGAGCCTGTGGCGGCAAGGCACCCGGCGGTGCTAGTGAGATACAGAGGAGTACAGTGGCGCAGCCCGACAAGACTGAGGTTGCTTCGACGGCGGGTTTCGCGATGCCGCCAAAGACCAAAGAGAGTTTAGAGCCGCAGCCTGGGGATGAGACTACACACTGAGCCTCCATCCCACACCAAGCAGAGGAGATGGGTTACAAGGAGATGGCCCTTGTTGCCAGGTTGTGGGCGATATGAGGACAGCCGACGCAGCAGTTCCTGCCCAGTGAGCACCAGCCGTTCACCCCCGAGCAGATAGTTTGAGGCTACGACTTTCTCGAGTCAGCCCGCCAGAGTTTTACGTCGAGGCTCGAGGATGATCCGCAGGAGTTCATCCGGCAGCTACGATCACGGGTGATCAAGGCTTCAGAGACCAGCGGACCTTTGTTCGCATCGGCCGCGTGATACCGCAATCGATTGGTTTAATTCATGGAGCTTTCGGAGAGCATGCACTCCAAAGCAGATGGGATGAGTTTTCGGGCCTTCTCACGCACTTCTTGCCTCCAGATGAGGAGGGCACTGGCCATGATTTTTGTTATCGAAGAGAGGCGCACCGCCGGGAGTACAATGTCGAGTTCGATTCTTTCGCTCGATATGCCCTCGCGCTTGTTGCAGATATGGAGGATAGGTGCATCGCCACGCCACCGCTTGATGATTATATGGCCGAAGTCTTGTGCGCGGTGTTTCTTCACCGGCATGGACATTGCCCGCACGCAGCTCGCGCACCAGGATGCGAGGCACGGGGTCGACGGAACGACCGGATCGCCAGAAGAGGCCGTGACGCAGGTCCTTTGGTGGCTTTCGAGGCGGACCCGAAGAAGTTAGTTATATACCCTCACCCCATGCAGTGGTCCTCCACCGCCTTCGTGAGCGGTCGGCTCCAAGGGTTCAGATTTTCGCAGAGCGGGTGTTAATCACCAAGCCACCCCTACCTCAGGTGACTATCGGTAGACTCCATTTTGGAGAGTGTCGCTAGATTGGGAGTTTGTTTTGCACGCGACAGGGCCATTTTTCGAGGAACTGTCCACCAAGGGAAGCGGATGTTACGACTCACCTTCGTGGATCCGTATGGCTGGTTTATCACCTTCATACGTACGCGCCCGCAGGCGTGCCTATGTATGAGTGAGCAAAGCCGTGTATATCCTTAACCTCTAGAGTTTTGGTACGCTTGTTATGATGATCTCATTATTGTGTGCAGTGTAATGGATAGCATTGTGATATTGTGAGTTTGAAAACATGTTTAGTTGGGAGGTTACGATGTGGTACGGTGGTGATGAACCTTAGACTATGTCACGACCGAGACCTGTGGGTAAGGTCGTCTTGAGATTAAAGATTCGCTTTATGTTTGACTTTTATCGAGTAGTAGTATACGTGGATTTATTTGTGTGATAAGTCCGGGTAGTGTGAGACGGAAGTGGTAGCTTTCATGATGTGAATTAGTAAGATTGTTCCGATCGGGAACAAGAGTTTGGCACGGCTGGTCGGGTCGAGGACGTGATACGGGTCAACCAGCCCGACTTGTGGGGTCGTTCAAAGGTCCCGCCAGTGGTAGGGTCACGAGGATGCTAGGCCCAAGTTTGTATGATCATCGATGAGTTCGTGGACGCGCTCGACCAGACGGTTCGTAAAGGCCGGAATGGCCTTGGGAAGTTTGAGGTTAGTAAGATGACCAAGTTTGGAGGTGGTGACTAAGGTTTTGGGAACTGAAGCGATGATCGGCGTGGTACGTATGCTAGAAGAGTTCAAGTGTTCGAAGCGGCACGACGAGGGAAGGAAGATAACGTGGTTATTTCGTGACTAAGTCGGCGCTGCAATTTGTTGAAGAGCTTCTTCGATATCCGTTCAGGAAGGAACATTCGGACGAATGTTTCGGGAGGGGAGAATGTTATACCCTCGATTTCAGTATGTATGCGAGGACGACGCACAGAATACACGCAGAAAGATTGGAAAGAAAGAGGTGATTTTTCCACGGAAAAGTTTCCGTTTTGTGAAGGAAAAAGGTTCGTTAATGGGAATTGGATTCCGATTTGGTATTCGGACTTCGAATATTAGAGAATTATGGAATTTTATTTTCTGAATGGTCACGTGGGCCCACTTGAGAAATTTACTGCTTTGGGGCCCGCTTTGTTTTGAGATTTGAAATTGATATTTTCTAAGACGAAATATTCGCGAATCGGGCGACACGTGTCACCCCATGTGGCACCCTTTGGCCGATTTTACATTTGGGCACAACACCTTGCCAGAGTCGTTTTCGACGAAACGCTTACAGAACTTGCGGCGGAAAATTCGCTATGTCGCTTTGTTTTTGCGGATTTTTCCGAGAGATCTAAACATTCGACCAACGGGAGGTGACATGTGTCACCCTCACAATGGAGATACAAGTGCACTTCGTCAAAACAAGGGGCAAGTTGGGCGATATTTGTGTAGATATTTGTGAGGGTTTTAAGGAGTAGGTCTAGGGTGCACTTGGCTTGATCTTGGCCTTACACTTGCCTTGCACTTGGCTAGATCTTGGCCATTGGTTGGCCTTTGGGTTTGCTATAAATACCCTCCTCATGAAGACTTATTCATTCACTCTCACTTTGTCTAAGTCTTGAAATCCCTCCTCCTCTAGTAGCCTGGCCCCAAGCCTCCCCTCCCTCCTCCTTGTGGCCTTGGCCGAGAAGCGGTCCCCTTTGTGGTGCTAGCCGCAAGTACCCCCTAGCCTAGTTGTTTTGTGATAATACCCCTTTGTGGTATAGAAATACTCCCTAGTATTGTTATAATGCCCAAAATACCTTAGCCTTGTACCTTGTAGTATTCCAAAGATACCTCTTTACGTAGAGTCCTAAATACTACCTTTGTCCTTTTTAGTCTCAAACCGAAACCCAAGGAAATCTTCATAGTTGGTCAAGTAATTGAGTAGAAGTTGGTTAGAACTTCTAAGGGTTGTTTGGAGTGGCTCGAGCGCACGAGCGAGCTAAACCTTGCTCGTGAGCGACATTAAACTCGGATAATTTTGGGCTTATCGAGGTAATTATCTTGTCCTCTATTGTAATTGGAAATTACATGCTTGTTAGATATATAGTTGAAGATACTATATATGGAACTATACTTAGTATTCGCAATGTCTTTGACTTAAGCCCAAGAATTAAGAACCGAACTAAATCAGATTTACATAGGATCAGATTGCAAAGAGGCTTGTAGAATTGTACACGTCCGGTTAGACGTGTAAACCCCCGGTTGGCTTGGTAGCCTACCGATAGAGGAGAGGAGATTTACGCTGTCATGTGAGGTGTCGAATTTTCTATAGAAAGATAGAAACTTATGTTTTGGGGTTAATAGACGCTTGTGACCTTTATAGGTGAAAGTACTCAAGAGTAGCGATTCTACTCGAGGAGTGGAAAGGGCTAGTGCGTTGTAGTACTTGGAGCATTTTGCTTATTGTCGATAAATCGTCGCGAGGTATGTGAACCTCTTCCTATCTTTTCTAGCATGATTGTTGTGGAACTATGTAGTACGGCAGACGCATACGTGCTAAGTGATTTGGTTGGTTTAAAACATGTGGTGTTATAATAGCTTTACGGGAAGTTAGTTATAACGACCTTATGTAAGTGAAAATGGTTTATCGATGTTAGAAGTTAAGAGATTTGATCTTATAAGATAAGAGACTTAACTTATTTGTTTTAATGTGGATGTTGTGTGAAACCTCATTCGTGAGTAATGAGTACTTGGTTTTAAAGGATAATGTTTTACCGATTTCGAATCGAACGTGTATCGGCGCACCATTGCAAATGCTAATAAAAGGAAAATGTATTGAATAATGATGTTGTATTAAAACCAGAGAAACCTCCATCCGCATAGAAGCTAAGATGAGACAAAATGATATTACATTTTCTAGATCATGGTCAGTAATAAGATCGTTATAAACAAGAATAAACTACTCACGATATGACATATGTTACTTAATTGTTCTAAAAAGGAATCAAGTGATTAAGTTTGGGAACTATGAAACCATTTGAAAATGAGAAGCTTGAGTAATCAAACTAGGCAACCGAACTTAGGAAAAGAATGTTGTTACTTGGTTTTGAAAAGGAAGGTGGTTGGTCATTCTAATACTACTGTATCGGTGACTTTATAAAAGAAACGGATCTCTTTAAAAGAACTTACGATGTAGTACTTTGGGGTTAAAACCCGACTTTGGTATAAAATGAAAGTACTTTGTGTTGTTGTGAAACTTGCCTATGCTTGTTGTCGTAAGCTTGGCTATGCTTATTGTGATAACCTTTGTTGTGCAAAGCGCTGTATTTCGTGTTACCGCCTCTCACGGAGGGTCGGTTGACTTGTCGAGAACTTACTGACGCGCGCGACGAGAAATTCCACGCACGCTCTCGCTGATAGTATTATTGTTGTTAATCACTTTGGACATACCGACACGATGCGTAGCGCACGCATGCTTCCATTTTGGTTAAGGTCTTGCGTTAATCGCTGATATATCGACACGATGCGTAGCGCACGTATGTTTCCATTTTGATTATCGCCAGGATTTTCGACATACCGACACGACGCGTAGCGCACGTATGCGCCCATTTGGAATGCCGCTATTGTTTCCTCTCGACATATCGACACGACGCGTAGCGCACGTATGCGCCCATTTGGAAAGTTGTCTTATTGTTTCTTTGACATACCGACACGACGCGTAGCGCACGTATGCTTCCATCCGATTGCCGCTTGTTGTTGAGGTCACATGGACATGCCTACACCGATGCAAGATTCCGGCACGCGCGCCGATGCGACTCGATTGATGCCGGGCGAGACCCATAGTTATATCGAGTGATGATCGCTTTTATGTCAGGAATCAGAGATTGGTTATCATACATGTCTCCCGCTTTATATAGACTAGTATGATTTCATTTACAAGATTGCATACGCTTCACATACTTGGTACCAGTAATCGACTTCCTTCGGGGCCGCTCATGCCGCAGTAGAGGTACATCGGCCGTGGATCCTCGCCATAGGATCACGTCAACAGATTAAGCTCCGCTTCCGAGGCTTATCTTTTGCAGTGTTCCCGAGTTGTAAGTTCTGTACATTCTGTGGTACGGCGGGCCTGTCCCGCCATAGTCATCAGATATCTTAGAGGTCCAGAGTAATCCTGGGCGTGTGGTTGTAAAAGGATTAAACTGCTCGTTTTATGTATATACTAAGGCAACCGCTTTGCTGGCCTGCTTATTTATTATATCTCTTGTATAATGACTCATGTTTTATGTTCCGCTGATTTTTCTCTCGATGTATGTATCGCTAGGTGCCCGGGTAAGGCACTACCACGCCCGATTTTCGGGTGTGACATAGTGGTATCGTGAGCGCTTAATCCTCAAAGTGTCTACAGACCGTGTTCAGTAGAGTCTTGATTATCGTGTCAGGCACCACATCTATAATCGTGAGGCTATAGGACATTTAGATTGGTTTCATTCTTCTCATTCCGAGATCGCGCCTGTAGAGTCAGAAAGAAGTTGTACCCTCCGACGATCTCGCTTTTACCGCTTATGCCTCCGCGCAAGGCAACCAGAGCCCGGCGGCAAGGCCGAGGGTGCCGCTAGTGAGATACAGAGGAGTACGAGGGCGCAGCCCGCACAAGACTGAGGTCAGGCTTCAGACGGCGGGTTTCACGACGCCACAAAGACCAAAGAGAGCTTAGAGTCGCAGCCGTGGTCGATGAGACTACAAGCACTCGAGCCTCCACCCCACACTGGGCAGGAGACGGGTTACGGAGATGGCCCAGCTTGTCGGCCGTGGTCAGGCTGACATGAGGACAGCCGGACGCAGCAGCCCGGCCCAAAGAGCACCAGCGGTTCACCCCGAGCAGATAGTTTGAGGCTACGGACTTTTCGAGTTGTAGCCCGCCGTAGTTTTACGGGTCGAGGCTCGAGGATGATCCGCAGGAGTTCATCCGGCGCTACGCCGATCACGCGTGATCAAGGCTTCAGAGACCGAAGTTGCGGACCTTTGTTCGTGATCGGCCGCGTGATACCGCAATGATTGGTTTGATTCACGGAGCTTTCCGGAGAGCATGCACCTCCAAAGAAGATGGGATGAGTTTTCGGGGCTTTCTCACGCACTTCTTGCCTCCGCAGATGGCGAGGGCACGCCGGCCGCATTTTTGTTATCGAGACAGAGGCGCGACCGCCGTGAGTACAATGTCGAAGTTCGATTCTTTGGCTCGAGCATGTCCTCGCGCTTAGTTGCAGATATGGAGGATAGGTGCATCGCCACGCCACCGCTTGACGATTATATGGCCGTAGTTCGCGCGGTGTTTTCTTCACCGCACGGACATTGCCCGCACGCAGCTCATGCACCAGGATGCGAGGCACGGAGGGGTCGACGGAACGACTGGATCGCCAGAAGAGGCCGTGACGGCAGGTCCTTGTGGCTTTCGAGGCGACCGCCTCAAAGAAGTTAGTTATATACCCCCACCGGCATGCAGTGGTCCTCCACCGCCTTCGTGGAGCAGTCGTGGCTCCAAGGGTTCAGATTTTCGGCAGAGCAGGGTGTTAACCACCAAGCCACCCCTACCTCAGTGACCATCGTGGTAGACTCCATTTTGGAGAGTGTCGCGCTAGATTGGGAGTTTGTTTTGCATGCGACAGTGGCCATTTTTCGAGGAACCGTCCACCAAGGGAAGCGCGGATGTTACGACTCACCTTCAGATCTGTGGCTGGTTTATCACCTTTCATACTATGCACCGCAGGCGTGCCTATGATTAGAGGAGCAAGAGCTTCCGTGTATATCCTTAACCTCTAGAGTTTTGGTATGCTTGTTATGATGATCTCATTATTGTGTGCTATGTACGGATAGCATTGTGATATTGTGAGTTTGAAAACATGTTTAGTTGGGAGGTTACGATGGCATGGTAAAGATGAACCTTAGACTATGTCACGACCGAGACCTTGTGGTAAGGTCGTCTTGAGATTAAAGATTCGCTTTTATGTTTGACTTTATCGAGTAGTAGTATACGTGATTTATTTGTGTGATAAGTCCGTGGGTAGCGTGAGATGGAAGTGGTAGCTTATGATGTGAATTAGTAAGATTGTTCCGATCGGGAACAAGAGTTTGGCACGGTTGGTCGGGTTGAGGACGTGATACGGGTCAACCCGTAGCCCGGATTAAGGTGGGGTCGTTCTGGGTGGTCCCGCCAGGTGGTAGGGTCACGAGGATGCTAGGCCCAAGTTTGTATGATCATCGTATGAGTTCGTGGACGCGCTCGACCAGAAGCGTTCAGAAGGCCGGAATGGCCTTAAGGAAGTTCGAGGTTAGTAAGATGACCAAGTTCGAGGTGGTGACTCCAAGGTTTTGGGAACTGAAGCGATGATCAAGTGTGGCACGATGCTAGAAGAGTTCAAGTGTTCGAGAAGCGGCACGACGAGTAAGGAAGCGAAGATAACGTGTTATTTCGCGACTAAGCCGCAAGGCTGCAATTTGTTAGAAGAGCTTCTTCGATATCCGTCTTAGGAAGGAACATTCGGACGAATGTTTCTAAGCGAGGAGAATGTTATACCCCGTATTTCCAGAGTATGTATGCGAGGACGCACGCACGAGAACACGTAAAGATCGGAAAGTAAGAAAGAGGTGATTTTTCCACTAAAAGTTTCCGCTTTTTGTGAAGGAAAAGGTTCGTTAACGGGAATTGATTCCCGATTTGGTATTCGACTTCCCGAATATTAGAGAATTATGGAATTTTATTTTCGAAATGGTCACGGGCCCACGGAGAAATTTACTGCTTTGGGGCCCGCTTGTTTTTGAGATTTCAGAAATTGATATTTTCTAAGACTTAAATATTCTGGCGAATCGGGGCGACACGTGTCACCCCCATGTGGCACCCTTTGGCCGATTTACATTTGGGCACAACACCTTGCTAGAGTCGCTTTGACTAAACGCTTACAGAACTTCTAAGGCGGAAAATTCCGCTATGTCGCTTTGTTTTTTTGGCGGATTTTTCCGAGAGACGAAACATTCGACCAACGGAGGGTGACATGTGTCACCCTCACAATGGAGACACAAGGGCGCACTCGTCAAAACAAGGGCAAGTCTTGATATTTGTGTAGATATTTGTGAGGGTTTTAAGGAGTAGGTCTAGGGTGCACTTGGCTTGATCTTGGCCTTACACTTGCCTTGCACTTGGCTAGATCTCGCCATTGGTTGGCCTTGGGTTTGCTATAAATACCCTCCCTTGTGAAGACTTATTCATTCACTCCTCACTTTGTCTAAGTCTTGAAATCCCTCCTCCCTCTAGTAGCCTCGCCCTAAGCCTCTCCTCCTCCTCCTCGTGGCCTTTGGCCGAGAAGGGTCCCCCTCAGGTGGTGCAGCCGGGTACCCCTAGCCTAGTTGTTTTCAGATAATACCCCTTGTCAGGGTATAGAAATACTCCCTAGTATTGTTATAATGCCCAAAATACCTTAGTTTTGTACCTTGTAGTATTCCAAAGATACCTCTTTACGTAGAGTCCTAAATACTACCTTTTGTCCTTTTAGTCTCAAACCAAACCCTAAGGAAATCTTCATAGTTGGTTGAAGTAATTGAGTAGAAGTTGGTTAGAACTTCTAAGGGTTGTTTGGAGTGGTTTGAGCGCACTGAAATGAGCTAAACCTTGCTCGTGAGCGACATTAAACTCGGATAATTTTGGGCTTATCGAGGTAATTATCTTGTCCTCTATTGTAATTGGAAATTACATGTTTGTTAGATATATAGTTAAGTATACTATATACGGAACTATACTTAGTATTCGCAATGTCTTTTGACTTAAGCCCAAGAATTAAGAATCAACTAAATCAGATTTACATAGGATCGCATTGCAAGAGGCTTGTGTAGAATTGTACACGTCCTGTTAGACGTAAACCCCCGGTTGGCTTGGTAGCCGCCCGATAGGAGGAGATTTACGCTGCCATGTGAGGTGTCACGAATTTTCTATAGAAAGATAGAAACTTATGTTTTGGGGTTAATAGACGCCAGACCTTTATAGGTGAAAGTACAAGAGTAGCGTATTCTACTCGAGTGGAAAGGGCTAGTGCGTTGTAGTACTGGAGCATTTTGCTTATTGTCGATAAATCGTCGCGAGGTATGTGAACCTCTTCCTATCTTTCTAGCATGATTGTTGTGAACTATGTAGTACGGTAGACGCATACGTGCTAAGTGATTTGGTTGGTTTAAAACATATGGTGTTATAATAGCTTTACGGGAAGTTAGTTATAACGACCTTATGTAAGTGAAAATGGTTTATCGATGTTAGAAGTTAAGAGACTTGATCTTATAAGATAAGAGACTTAACTTATTTGTTTTAATGTGGATGTTTGTGAAACCTCATTCGCGAGTAATGAGTACTTGGTTTTAAAGTGGATAATGTTTTATCGATTTCGAGTCGAATGTATCGGCTGCATCATCGCAAATGTAATAAAGGAAAATGTATTGAATAATGACGTGTTGTATTAAAACCAAGAGAAACCTCCATCCGCATAAGCTAAGATGACAAAATGATATTACATTTTCTAGATCACGGTCATGAATAAGATCGTTATAAACAAGAATAAACTACTCACGATATGACATATGTTACTTAATTGTTCTAAAAGGAATCAAGTGATTAAGTTTGGGGAACTATGAAACCATTTGAAAATGAGAAGCTTGAGTAATCAAAACTAGGCAAACCGGAACTTAGGAAAAGAATGTTACTTGGTTTTGAAAGGAAGCGGTTGGTCATTCTAATACTACGTATCGGTGACTTTTATAAAAGAAATGGATCTCTTTAAAAGAACTTACGATGTAGTACTTTGGGGTTAAAACCCTGACTTTGGTATAAAATGAAAGTACTTTGTGTTGTGAAACTTGCCTATGCTTGTTGTCGCTAAGCTTGGCTATGCTTATCAGGATAACCTTTGTTGTGCAAAGCGCTGTATTTCGGTTACCGCCTCTCGATGGAGGGTCGGCCGACTTGTTGAGAACTTACTTGGACGCGCCAGAGCCGACGGAGAAATTCCACGCACGCCTCGCTGATAGTATTATTGTTGTTAATCACTTTGGACATACCGACACGACGCGAGCGCACGCATGCTTCCATTTTGGTTAAGGTCTGTGGTTAATCGCTGATATATCGACACATGCGTAGCGCACGCATGTTTCCATTTTGATTATCGCCAGTGATTTCTTTTGACATAATCGACACGATGCGTAGCGCACGTATGCGCCCATTTGAATGCCGCCCTATTGTTTCCTCGACATATCGACACGACGCGTAGCGCATCGCATGCGCCCATTTGGAAAGTTGTCTTATTGTTTCCTTTGGACATACCGACACGACGCGTAGCGCACGTATGCTTCCATCCGATTGCCGTTTCGTTGTTGAGGTCATACGGACATGTCTACACCGATGCAAGATTCGGGCACGCGCCACGATGCGACTCGATTGATGTCGGGCGCGAGACCCATAGCGTTATATCGGAGTGATGATCGCTTTATGTCAGGAATCAGAGTTTGGTTATCATACATGTCTCCCGCTTTATATAGACTAGTATGATTTCATTTACGATTGCATGGGCCACATACTTGGTACTGTAATCGACTTTCTTCGGGGCCGCGCTCATGCCGCAGTAGAGGTACATCGGCCGTGATCCTCGCCATGATCACAGCCACAGATTCAAGCTCCGCTTTCTCCGAGGCTTATCTTTTGGTGTGTTCCCGAGTTGTAAGTTCTTGTACATCTGTCGTATGGGCGGCCCCGTCCCGCCATAGTCATTGTATATCTTAGGTCCGTAGTATCACAGGGTGGTTGTAAAAGGATTAAACTGCTTGTGTTTTATGTATATACTAAGGCAACCGCTTTGCTGGCCTGCTTATTTATTATATCTCTCAGATAATGACTCATGTTTTATGTTCCGCTGATTTTTCTCTCGATGTATGTATCGCTAGTGT